>VWZV01007763.1:96665-196382 GCA_013397155.1 Irena cyanogastra
GTCCATCACCCACCCGGGTCCATCCCTCACCCACCCTGGACCCTGTCCCACACACCCGGGTCCATCGCCCATCTGTGTCCATCACCCATCCGTGTCCATCACTCACCCAGCCTGGTCCCTGTCCCACACACTCGGGTCCATCGCCCATCTGTGTCCATCATCCACCCGGGTCCATCCCTCACTCACCTGGGTCCTTGCCCCACACGCCCAGGTCCGAGCCAGGGTCCATCCCCACCCTGCCCCTGCCCGTCCAGCGTTGGTCAGGAAAGTGAGGGAATGGGGAATGTTCTTTATTGGGTACCCCCTGTGAACAGGAGATGGGGAAAGGACAGCACGAGAGGGAGATGGAGGGGCTGGAGCGTGTCCAGGGAAGGGAACAGAGCTGGGAAGGGGCTGAGCCTGGAGAAAAGGAGGCTCAGGGGGGGGATCCTGTGGCTCTGCACAACTCCTGACAGGAGGGGACAGCCGAGGGGGTCGGGCTCTGCTCCAGGGAACAGGGACAGGAGGAGAGGGAACGGGAGGGGCAGGGTGGACACCAGCAGCAATTTGCATTAGTAAAGAGATGGAATCCTCTCACAGGACCCTAGGAAAGAAAAGCTGCGCTTCATAAAACGAGGTTTCATTACACACACAGAGAACAGGAGCGCGCTTGCTGCTCATTAACAGAACTCCCCCACTGAAACGCGTGCAGGGGCTCAAAGTCCGCCCCGCCCTCGGGAAGGCACTGCAGTGACACCGTGTAAGGTCCAGCGACACGCAGGTGACATTTTCCAGGTCAGAAACTGGCACAGGAGCTGCTGGAGGCCCTGCAAACACGGGAGGTGTTCTACCTCAGGGTCACACCCAGGTGCTGCTGCATTTCCTCCCGAAGGTGCAGCTGCATCTCTGCTGCCTCCCGGCAGCCCAGGGCTCTGTCACAGGACTGGAAAGTCACCCTGTAGCAGAGGCTCCTCCGTCCTGTCCCTGGCTGCTGGAAATTGTCCCTCAGCTGGATGGAAACGATCATTTCACCTGACACCCTCCTGGCAAGGGTGTGAAAAGCCACTTCATCGAACTCCTCCCCGTCAGGAACCCAGAAGCTGACATCGTGCACGTAGGAAGGTGGATAGAGGGAAAAACTCTGGAAAAGCCTCAACTCTCCCTCGGAAAACTGCCTGAGGAAGCGCCTGTCCCACGTCCAGAGCATCCTCCAGTCGGATATTCCACACAGCAGCATGGCCAGCAGGTCCAGGTTCAGCGAGGCTGAGACAACAACCAGCTCAGGGCTTTTTAATTCGTCAGGAGCTGCCCTGACCACCCCCACACAGGAGCCTGGGGGGTCTGGCTCTGTCCCCACACAGAGGAAATGCTGAATTTCACCAAGCTGCCGTTCAAAAGCAGCGAAGTCACTTAGCTCAGTTCCAAAACTTGTTGCTTCCTGCAGGCTGATGCTGGGTTTGGCGCCCTGGTGAAGAGAACTCAGGGTGGTTTTAATGTTATCCACCAACATCTGGATACAGCTGTTCTCCGTGCCCCTGCTAACTGCAAGCACAAGGAGCAGCTCGTGGAAAACAGGCGTGGAGTGGGGAGTGATCCGACACTTCCTAAAAACTGGCCCAGAAAGAACCTGAAGTGTCCCCGGGGAAAAAGCTCTTTTTTTTATCATTGCCTGAGCATGAGGCAGGAGGGATGGCCTGAGATAAAACTGCTTTGGAACTGGGCAACCTCCTTGTGCATTCTCATCTGTGTCCTGGCCAAAATGGGAACACAAAACTGCGTCTGCCAGTCCCTGGGGAATTTTCTCAGGGCTTGGAGCCTCCCCTGGGCTCAGAGTGATCCAGAAGATGCTGGAGTGGCAAACAGCACCAGGGTGACCTTGGTGGAGCAGAGGAAGGCAGGAGCTGATGTTCTGCAGGGGAAAAGCTTGGCTGAGCCCTGCACTGAGCTTCTCCTTGATTGTCCTTACTGGATGACTTGAATTCACTTCGAGGAAACCCCTGTGAAAAATAAAAGTGCAAGTTACAGACACCAGCTGTGATTTCCTTCCTGTGGCCATAATTTGAGCGCAGCAATTCACTCACAACATTCTTAAGCCAGGAACTACCTGACCAAGCCAAGCCTTTCACCAAAGGTGTTGCACATTTTCAGGGCATTGGTGTTTCTCTGCAGGTTACAATCAAGAATTAACTGCAATTTGCTGGTAAAAAAGGATTTCCCAGTCACCACATCCATTTATCTGACCCCACTGCTGGTCATTCCCACCGAGAGCAGGAGAGCTGCTACTGCCAAAGAGAAACTGATTATAAAACTCACCTATTAATTTTATCCACGAGGACTTGTGGCACTTGGAAAGAAACTTTTTGGCTTCCCAGTTGTGTCTTGCAGCTCACGGGTGTGAAACACAGGGGTGCTGTGCTCCGTGTGAAAATGTGGTTCAAAGCACCCTCTACACAGAAGGATTTATCCTGACTCCTGAAAACACACAAAAACAGAGCAAAGTCACTGCTAATTTCTGATATTTAATGTGCCCCAAGTAGGCAGGAGCAGATATGGCCAGAGGTCCCTGCCAGCACCAACCCCCAGTCCTCCTGTCTTTAGGCTGAGATTGATATTTGTTCTGAGATGCTTCTGACCTTTAAAATCCTCAGACAGTCTTATTTTTAGAGGGTGCTTTGGCAGGAAGCTTGCATTTTAATCTCGGTTATTCTGCTTAGAGATGAACAAGAACTGCAGCTATTTTAAGGAAAATTAAAAGGAAAATTTCAAGGAAAAGGAAAATTTCAAGGAAAAGGAAAATTTCAAGGAAAAGGAAAATTTCAAGGAAAATTAAAAGGAAAATTAAAAGGAAAATTAAAAGGAAAATTAAAAGGAAAATTAAAAGGAAAATTAAAAGGAGTTCCTCTCCAGCCAACAAGACTCTAAAGGAATATTCCAGCGCTGGGGCATTTTAAGAGCACAAACATCAGAATTCCAGTTTTGCCAGGTGATGATGGTTACCTGTAACCTGTGCATTTGTATCCATGCACAGCCTCTGCTTTAAAAGGATGAACGTCGCTCAGGACAAAGCCAGCTCCCGCTGCCACAGCCACGATTTGCCAGCTGTTGTGCCACTCCCTCCTGGGCCGATCCGCAGGAGTCCCTCCCTGGCCATTGCAAAGGGCCACGTGGACCTCTCCCTCCTGAGCCAGCACTTCTGCACAGCTGGAAGGGAAAGCAGAAAATCCTGTTAGCACAGCCCCAAACCCCCCCGTGCTGGAAAAACACCTGGAAGGCGGCTGGAAAGGCTGTCAATTGCCACGGCCGGGAATGAACACGGGATTATTTCGGGTGTGAAAAAAAGGGCAATCACTCGTTTAAAAATTTTAAAAGTTTAATAATAATAAAAAATAGTAATGAAAGTAATAATAAATAATAAAAAAAATTAGGACGTCCGGGTGCTGGCACTCCACCACCAGGCACACCTTGCTAACAAAGGATTACTCCTTAAGAACAATAGCCTGTTGCATATTCATATATCTTATACATGATTCAAACATTCTTTTCAAACTTGGGTGTTTCTGCTCAATTTCAGCTTTCCCCCCACCCCGATCTTGTAAATCAACCTTCTCGGTTCCTCCAAGTCTGAGCTGTCCTGATAAGGAGGCAATATTTCTTCTCTGGAGGTCTGGTGCCTGGTACTGTTATCTCTATCCCAACAGGATAGTGTGAGGAATTCCTTGCTTGTCTCCTTTTTATTCCTTAAGCTAGTTACAAAATTACTCTACACTACAGTTCCTATTTTAATTTTATGCTATAATCCAAAAAAACCCCACCAATATTTACTATACTACTTAAAACAATACTACTTGAAACATTAATACAGCATAAATTCCAACATAACACACACACTATTCACTTTAATCTTTGCAAATAGCCAATCATACAATAGGTATTTTTCACATCGGGTTTACTCGCCTGTGGAAAAAGCCGGCGAGGAGCTGCCTGTTCTTCAGCACCCCGGCCTTCCTCCCACAGTGCGGGAAGTTGAAATAAATGCGATCGAATTCCCGTTCTCCCGGTAAGAAGTGCTCCTTCAGCTTGGTGCAGTCCACGGAAAACACAACCTCGGCTCCTGCAACAGCCAACGCAAAACACGGCTCCGATGGCTATCGGGGAGGAAAATTTTACAGAAAGGCGGGAATGCAAATCCTCCAGGGCGATTTTAAGTGGATGAGAGCCGCCTCGAGCATTGGGAACCCCAGGAAGCCCCGTGGGGTTCTCTTTGCCCTTTGCTCTCTTTCCAGGCAGCAGAAACTTCTGAAAACAGCTGAAAATAGTAGTTCCAGTACTATTTCATTCTGATCAGACTTAAGGCGTTTTATTTAGCCAGCTGGACCATTCCAGCCCTTCCCCTGAGACGCCTGGAGTGGCGGGGGGCTCCCAAGGGACACGGCAGCGGGGGACATGCCCGCGGTGACACCAGCGTGACAGCGATGCCACTCTGGCTGACAGCAGGGTGACAGCGATGCCAGGAGGGTGACAGCAGCGGTCTCAGCAGCAGCTCCATGCCCATCCCCGGCTGTCCCCGGCTGTCCCCGGCTGTCCCCGCGCTCCCCGGCGCGCACCCACCGCTGTCCCGCAGCCGGCGGATGCTCCGCGCCGCTCCCCCGCGCCCGGCCGCCTCCTCCTCGCTCTCGTAGCAAGTGGCCACCACGTGCGTGCCCTGGGCCCCGCACAGCGCCGCGGCGAAGGAGAAGTTGCCCTCTCCGAGCAGCAGGACGCGGCGCAGCGGCGGCCCCATGGCCCCGGCCGGGAGCGGCGCTCGCAGCCCCGGCCGCTCGCAGCCACCGGCGCTCGCTCATGACGTGGGGACGGTCAGCGGCCACTGCTGGTGGCGTCGTGGCCCCGCGGGCAGCCCCGGGGACTCCTCGGCAGCCGCTGTCCCGCCCCCGGGCGCGGGGAGCTGGCGGTGTCCCCGTAAAGGATGCGCCGCGGCATCGGCGGCAGCGGGAGCGGGGATGCGGGCAGCTCTGGCGGCCGCCGTGCAACAGGAAATGGGTGTTGCGTTCGGGAAAAAAAAAATGGCTGTGAAAAAGCCGAGGAATCGTAGGCTAGCAGAATCACAGAATGGTTCGGGTTAGGAGGGGTCTTAAAGCTGATCTTGTGCTGGGACGCCTTTGGCTACCCCAGGTCAGGTTGCTCCAAGCCCCATCCTCAAACACTTCCAGCCACTTCCCAGCCTCTCTGGGCAGCCTGTGCCCGAGCCTCACCACCCTCACAGGGTAAAATTCCTCATTAATATCCAGTCTAACCCTGCTCTCTGTCGGGTTGGAGCTGTTCCCCCTCGGCCTGTCACTCCAGGCCTTTGTGAACAGTCTCTCTCCATCTTTCCTGGGGGCTCCCATCAGCTCCTGCAAGGCCACAATTAGGTCACCCTGAAACCTCTTTTCCAGGCTCAACAATCCCAATTCTCTCAGCCTTTCCTCACAGCAGAGGAGTTCCAGCCCTGTAATCAATTTGGTGGCCTCCTCTGAAGTGACCTTTGCCTGTATCTGCAATTCTTTCTCTTTGACGATATTTGTGCTGCTTGAATTCCCAAAGGGGAGAAGCAGGGACAGACAGAGAAGAAAAAGAGAAGAGAGGCAATGGAAAGGTGCTGGAAGCATCATTAGGTGTCAGATAATTGCAGAAGTAATCAAGGTGTAATAAGAAGGTCCCTGATTCCTCAGCAGGGTGATGCAAGGTAAATTAATTACCCTGCCTCACGTATGTGAATGGTGCCTTTGAGAAGGAAGGAAATGATGGTCTCTAATACAACAGCCAGGCTTGGTGTCACCTGCTCCCTCTGTGTGCCCACACCTGCCCCACAGGACAGGGACAGTGTGTCAGGACAGGGTTTCACACACATAATGACAGAGGAAGGCTTGAAATGGGCAAAGCTGAGCTCCTGCACAGACCCAGTGCCACGATTTGTGAGCTCTGTGCCGGGCACTGCGTCCCTGTGGCCTTGAGAGAATAATTTTGTCTGTTTTAAATGATGGGTAAGTGGCCTGGAGAGGTGTTGGGGACTGAGAAAATAGTTACCACACAGCCGTCCCATTCCTATAATTACAAAAAGCCCTCCAAGCTTCTATTTAGCCATGCTAAATGTGAGTTTTCCTTTTTAGCACACTCACTGCTTTGGAAACAATCTGCTTTAAATTAGAGGGAAACATCAGAGAGTGAATTTTACGTGTGCAGAACTGGGACAGTCTGTTGGATGTGAGGAGCTTCTGGATGATGTTTGTGCCTGGAGATGACAGAGATGTTTTCTGTCATCCTCCCCGTGCTGGGCTGTGCTCCTGTGCCACCCCAGAACAGGTATTTCAGGTCACTCAGGGAGTGGTTTTGCATTTCAAGTATTCTTGTCTGGCTGACCTCATCCAGTTTGTCCCCAGAGAGCTTTCACTCAAAATTCCCATTTCTGGCTGCTGATTTGAGCCTGACAAAACCCCTGTGCTGTAAAAAAGATTCCCTCAGTTGCACTTTCTGGCTAAATTCTTACTATTTCACATTTACTTCCTTTCAGTGTTGATTCTTTTAGGATTTGAACAAAAACCTCGTTGATTTCCAGGCCACCACCCTGAGCTGGAACCTCCTTTGTGCAGCCCAGCTGCTCAGTGCTGCTGCACTCCAGGCCTGCAGGTGGAGAAGGAACAAGAAGGGAGCAGGAAAAGCTCCAGAAACCCTCGGGGACCCTCAGTGGTGCAGCGATTTCCTTCCAGCAGCAAGACCCATCACACATGAAAGCCATGTGGGAAATGTCCTTGCTGCTTTTTAATCTGTGCTGTTTGTAACCTCTGTGTGTGTCTGGGTTTGTTCTTGTGAGCAGAGGTGGCTGTGCCTGGCCAGACAAGCCCAATTAACACCTTAGCTGGGAGAGCTAATTAGAACCAGCTAATAGGAAACAGCAGACCTCGGAAATGAGGGGGGATTGGGGGTGTTTGACAGTGAGCCCACATCACAGAGCGCTCATTTTGTTTTTCTCACCTACAGCCAGGGAAGGATGTCCTCCCTGCTCAGCTGAGGTGTGCTGTCATCCCTGCTAACAGAACTTTTGTCTCAGCAGGTCTAAGGAACACAGAAAATAGGTCAGGTCTGATGATCTGTGCGACAGATCTGTCCTTTTTGAAGATGAATTTTAGAAATTCAGTTCCAGTCATCCAGACTTCCCTTTCTACCCCTTTGAAGAGAGGTGCTAAGCAGATGACGATGCCTGAAAAGGACTTTAGTAGTGGTTTGTGTCACTCAGCAATGCTGCCATAAATCAGATTATTGCTGTAGACATCAGATCCTGCTCAGTGTTTGAAGGGCCCTAACAGCAGAGTTTCAAAGGGATGGGATTTGCATTAGCAGAGCAAGATGTTTTCCTTCTCTCTGGGTAGATCTGTGTTTCCTGCAGCCCTGCAGTTTTCACCTGAAGCTGCTCTGAGCTGGCTGCAGCCCCTGGATGTTTCTCCATTACATGAATCAGTTGTCTTGCAGCCAGCTGTTATCTAATACCCACACTTCACATGGGTTTCAATTGGCATGGAGCTGTTCTACCAGTTTGATCTCCACGGGAGAAGCTTCCCTGCTGCTTGTGAAACACTGAAATCCTCTGGCAGCGTTGGAGGGAGAGAGAACACCAGGTGTGATGAGCAAAGTGCTTCTGAACACCCAGAGAAGCTGTCCTGGGCATGCCTGCGACCCAAAAATTATGTTCCCCTGCACCTTTTATCCACCTTTGTCAGCCCAGCCCAAAACAAATCAATCCAAACTGCTTCTCCATGGTTTTATTCGTTAGTAAACTTACTCAGCATAAATAATACGAGCAGCCATTCGGTACAGCCGGCACCTGGTGGAGGAAGGAGCTCTGGAATGGCCCTCCAGGGGTGGCTTTGGGGACAGCAGAGCAGCCCTCACTTCCTCTGGGCGCCTGCGATGGCCGGTTTGTCCTCGCGGGTGATGGGGATGGTGCGCTCGGGGACATCGCTCAGCTTGCGGGGAGCGCTGACGGTCAGCACCCCGTCCAGCGACAGCGACGACGTGATGGTCAGCGGGTCCACGTCGTCCGGGATCCGGTATTTCCTGCTGAACTCCCTGGCGATGAAGCCGTGCTCGTCCTGCGCCAAGGGGAGGAGAAAACCCTTACCGCACAGCCTTTTAATTGAGGAATATTCGCCCCGTCCCGCCTGAACCACGGGGTCTTTGCTGACAGGCTGGGGGGTTGGGGCTCTCAGAGGAAAGCTTTTCGGGGGGTTGAAAGGCTTGTGAGGATGAGCTGCCCTCTTTGAAGAGCCAGAGCGGGGCAGTGCCCGGGCTGCAGGTGCCTGCAGGCACACAGAGTTTACAGGAGGGGCTTTGTGCCCACCCCTGTGCCAGCCAGAGGCTTCCCTGCCCTCTCAGTGCCACTCCCAGCCACCCCTGCCCCGGCGACCCTCAGTGCCTGAGCACTGCTTGGTTGTGTTCTTAGCCAAAAATCGTGTCAGGATTACAGCCCCAGCAGTGACAGGCAGCTCTGCATTTCCTGATGACACGCTGTGCTCCGAGGGGTGACAATTCCAGGGACACAGCTGCTTTGGGGACAGGGGATGGGGACTGGAAAATGCTGTTACATCCAGCTCTGGGCACGGCCTTGCATTTCTGCCTGCCCAGTGTCCACACAGGTCTCCAGAGGCAGCAGGGAGAGGGATGAATGGCAGCAGAACAACTTTTAAAGATTGGAAACTGATAGCTGGGGCTAGGAAAGGTAGCACACAGGGCGACGCACTGATTTGTTACTGGGTTTGATTGTTACAGTTCATTTTTAGCTCATTGGACGCCTCCCTGCATTCCTGGCCTCTTCCCAGCAAGAGGGGAAGCCCAAAAATGCCCATTTCACAGATGATTTTCCAGTTCAGTTCACAGTTCATGCAACATCAGCAATAAACCTCCACCCTCTTGCTGCCCTGTCTGGGACCAGCTGGGGGGATTGCACGGAGCATCTTGATTTAAAAAAATGACAAATATTTGAGATGAGCACAGGATTGGTTTGCCAGAGTCACCAGAGGTGAGGCAGTTCCCAGTGACAGTTCAAGCAGGGGTACCTGGCGCTCCTCGTGCTTCCCGTGGATCTCGATCATGTCCCCGAGCACCTTCACCTTCAGCTCCTCAGGGGAGAAATGCTTCACATCCAGGTTCACATAAAATTTGTCCTTGTCCAGTCGCATCTGCAAAAGCCGGGAGGTGATTTCAGAAAAGAGCAAAAGCAGGGAGGTGGCTTCAGAAAAGTGCAGGTGAGGGTTTCAGCTTGAAAAAGAATGCAAAGAGTCAAGACTCAGGCTGCTCTCTACACACACACACAAACCTTTATTTTGGGATCTGAGCTGAGTGGCTCTGTCCCTTGCTGGCCTTGCACGAGTGCCCATCACTGCAGGACCTGAGATTCTCCACCTGAATTGGTTAAAACTGACTCTTTATTTAAAGCTGGCTCTTTATTATGGCTGCTTCACTGGGCAGCCAGACCCAGGTCACTAAATCAGGAGGGACATTATGCAAGGATTAAAATAATACTTTCACTCCTTCTGCTTGGAATAGCTCCTCAAGCTCCTTGTAAGTAAGACAGTTGACTTGCAGGACGGGCAAAAGCCTCTTGGCTTAGCCCCTGGAGGGAGGAGGCGCCTGCTCCATGATCCTCTGGGTCCTGGATTTTATTAAAATGCTGCTTTTCTGGGCAGTGATTGTTTAAAATGGGCCCCTTTTCCCTCAGCAGCCATGGGCTCCTGCACAGCTTGACGTGAGGATCCCACTGCCCCTGTGCTCTTTGCTTCTCGGGTGGGAGTGGGATTGAAAGTTTGGAGCAGCAGACTGGGAAATTAGGGAAATTAGAGAAATTAGGGAAATGAGGCTCTCTCCTTTCCTGTGCCAGCTCCTGGGGTGATCTGCCATGCACACTGAGCTCAGTTTGCCTCTGTTCCCATCACTATGGCCAGCCTTGCTCCATCCCAAACAGCGCAGAGGCGCAGACACAGCGCCTTTTCCCCCAGCCTTTTTCCTAAAAAAAGCCACCTGGGAGCATCTTCCGAGCTCTCAGCTCTCCTGGGCCTCCAGAGCCAGCAGGCTGTGCCCCCAGCAGCCACAAAGAGCCCGAAGAAGCAAAGATTACCTCCGAGAGTCCTGTCTCTAGCCAACTGGGCATCCGAAGGATGGGGGATCTCATCAGGAAGGGGCTGAAGCTGGGGGAAAAAGGGAGCAGCTCCGACTCGGGCAGGTGCTCCCCGAAAATCTGGTCAAAGATACGACTCGGTGCCAACCAAGAGAAGAAAGGTCTGCGGATCAGGGGGTTGTGGATGGTGATATCCATTGGAGAGCGCTGGAGGAGCCTGGCAAACAACTGTGCTGCAGTGCCGTGCCGGCAGCGGGGACAGCTTTATACCCGTGCAGCTGGCCTGGCCTTCCACCCCCCCGAGGCCTCTTGAACAGTGGTGTCAGGGATTTTATTGTCCCACTCCTGGGCTGGGCCCTTCGGCGGTGCCCAGTAGCTGTCTGAGGGATTTGAGCGCGCTGCTGAGGAGGAGGGGGAAGGGGAGAGGAAGAAGAGGAGCCCAATGGGGCAGCAAGGAGCCGGCGTGGCCCGGCGCCCGCCCCGCTGCCCACGTGCTGTTTACCCGCGGCCCCGGGCGGGCTTGGCCCGTGTTCCAGCTGCCCTGGATGCCAGGGGATCAATGCAGCTCCTATCTTTGGCTCACGGGGACCAGGACAAGGGGCCCTTGTTCCCGGGACCTCGGCTCCCGCATCACCCGCCAGGGCTGAGCCTGTCCCGGCAGCAAAGGCAGCCCCAAAATCGGGGCTGGGGAAGGTGCCAGGAGGGCTTGGGTGGGATGGCCCTGGCGCTGCAGCCCAGCGAGCCCTGCTGCCCTCACAGTGTGTGTGAATGAAGGATGGAGCTCTCCACCGACACCTCTTGTCTTTTGCCCACTGCAATGCACATTTTTCGGGAGGGAAGACCCCATGCTGTGACCCCAGAGAGAGCCTAGGCATGGCCACGGCCTCCAGGGTGCTGCACTGCACCCAGGGGTGCAGAACACCTCTGTCTCTGCCCCTGCACTAACCTGCTTTCCTGCAGCTCTCCTCCTCACAATTCGTGCATTTACTTTAATTCCTGCCTCGCCCGTGAACCCAAATCACAGGAATGGCTTCAGCCGAGCAACCGTTGATGGGTGAGAGCTTCTCTGCCCATGAGAGCTCACAATTTAAACACAATTTCTGGCTCAGAGGGACTGCCAACTCTGCCAGCCCTTTGCAAAAGGCTCTGAGCCTCTTCCTCTCGGCTTGCCTGCAAGAATAGGGAGCAGGATTTGCTCTGTGCAGCAGCCCAGGCCATAAATACCCTCTCCAAGTCCCCATGACATCAACAGCACTGCACCTGCTCTCCTGCACTGCAGGGCTCAAGGAAATGTCTGGTTTCAGGGTGTGCAGAGCTCAGCTGGGCACTCCTCCCCGCTGCAGCACCAGCAGCCCACCAGCCCTGCTCAGTAAAACTGGATTTAGGCCAGGTTCAGAGCCTGGCTTAACTGATGATGTCTGGCACCAGCGTTTCTCTATGGCATTTGGCCAAAGCCCTGGCCAAGGGCAGAGCCTGGGCAGCCAGCACAGTTCAGGATGGGGAGGTGACAGCAGTGGGACCTGGATCCCTGCTTCACTCCCTGCAGCCCTTCACCACTGAAGGAACAGGAGACTTGAGCTCAGCTTCTGGGAAAACCAGGCTCCCCATGCAGGGAATGGGAGGGGTTTGAGCCCCAAGCTCACACTGGGGCAATGGGTGTGGGCAGTGGCTTCATTACACAACCTCAACATGCTCCAGCCACCCACGGGGGCTTAGGGCCAGCAATTCCAGTGCCAGGGGCTCCCTGAGGGGCTCCAACGAGCCTTCACTGGCCCTTGCTTTGGAGCAGCAGAGCCTGGGGTCTGTCCTGCTCCCCTCAGCCCCGAGTCCAGGCTGTGCTGGGCTGCCCATCCACCAGAAGGGACCCTCAGAGGGTCCCCGAGGTGTCCCCGAGGTGTCCCCTGCCCTCCCTGCTGGAATGCAGCGAGAAGCTTCCCTCACCGCCCTGGCCCGGCGTCCTGGGGCCTGCGCGGGGCTATTTTGGTCCTTCTTTTTTATCACACACTCCTCCCTTTGGAATCCACCCAGCTGAAGCCTTGCAGCCTGCAGCCCTCACTCGGAGAGGCAGCGAGGGCTGGGAAGGAGGGAAGGAGAGCAGGAGGGAAGGGGGGCAGGAAGGAAGGAAGGAAGGAAGGAAGGAAGGAAGGAAAGTGCCCATCCTGCACACGCCATGGCCGCCCGCACCGTGCCCCACGCCTACCCCATGAGCTCCGAGCTCGAGTTCGCCAACCCCAGCAAGATCTACGACCAGAACTTTGGAGAAGGTAAGGAGAGAGGTGGGATCCTCCCCTCTTTGCACCTTTCTCCCCGCTGCTGCTGGAGGGCTGGCGGAATTCCCTCTGGGGAGCTTGAGCTCCAGAGGGGGAAGCTGGCGCTGAGGAATTTCGAATGGAGGAACCCAGACCAAATCAGGGGGGAACAGCCAGGGAATAACCAGGGAATAGCCAGGGAAGAGCCAGGGAATAACCAGGGGATATCCAGGGAAAAAACAGGGAATATCCCGGGAATGACCAGGGAAAAACCAGGGAATAGCCGGGGAAAAAAAACAGGGAATAGCCAGGGTCTCTCTCTTCATGTCCACTTCCCCATCCATGCCCACTGCTGCCTGTGCCGTGCCTCCCTCATGCCAGCCATGCTCTGGCATTCATGCACATGCTGTGAAAACATGGAGCAAAAGCGCCCAGGGCGGGGGGGGGAGGCTTTTCCAGCCGGGGGGATGTGGAGAAAAGCTGAGCTGGGGCGTTCAGCACAAAGCTGGGCAGTGGCTGGCCGAGGGGAAGGAATGTGGGCAGCAGCAGAACCATTCAGCACCAGCACAACAGCGTGAAAAGGCAAAAAGCTCCAAGGAAAGCCCTGTGCACAATGGCACACAAAAGGCCTTTAGTTCTTCAGGGCGGTTTCTTCACCATCAGCACTTTCCATGCCCATGCCTGGCTGCGGGCTCGGCGCTGCAGAGCTCCCAGTGCCCCACCAGGCCCTCCCCGTGCACCCGACATGTGAAGCTGGATGCCAGCCCTGGGCTCGCTGGCAGCTCTGGGCAGCCCAGGGGCACGGGCGGCTGGCAGGGATGCGGCTCTGGGTGGGTTTTAGGGGCACAAAGGTGGGAACTGCAGCAGACTCCACCCCTGGTGTGGGGATGTGGCAGAGCCAAGGTGTTCTCCAGGTCCCAAACTGCTCCTGCCTGCTGCTCCGTTCCCTGGAAACCCTCACCGGGTGTCCCTCGCAGGTGTGTCCCCATCGGAGATTCTAGCCCCCACCCTGTACCACGGCTACTACATCCGGCCCCGGATCAACAAGCAGCTGGAGAGGGGCACCTCGGAGATCTGCCTGAACGAGCACAAGTTCCAGGTGTTCCTGGACGTCTGCCAGTTCCTGCCCGACGAGCTCAGCGTGCGCACCGTGGACAACCTGCTGGAGGTGGCGGGGCAGCACCCGCAGAAGGCAGATCGCCACGGCTTCATCTCCAGGGAGTTCACCAGGACCTACATCCTGCCCCTGGACGTGGACCCGCTGCTGGTCAGGGCCACCCTGTCCCACGATGGCATCCTGAGCATCGTGGCTCCCCGGACAGGCAAGGAGGTGAAGGCCAGAGTGAACGAGGTGAAGATAACGCAGCAGGAGCAGCCGGTGGGGAAAGAAGAACGGGCTGAGGAAGGAAAAGAGAAGGAAAAATCCTAAAGGCCGCAGATCTGGGAAGGTGGGGGGGACAGGGATGGGGAATCCGCAATGCCAGACCCCTGTTTCTCACCATCAGTGTTTAGCAGGGCCCTGAGGCAGCCACACTTCTGCTTCTCAAGGATGATGGCTGGGCAAAAAAAGGGGCTTGGAACTGTAAAGAACAGTGGGACTGAAGTGTGAGTGTGAGTGACTGTAATGCAAGTTTTCTCCTAGGTCAGGTCACCGTGCAGGGAGCTCTGCTCTCACCCAGGGTCATTCCTACCCTTAACTGTGTCTCAACGGACTGTGCTCTAGCCCAGAAGGGCACTGGGAAGAGAGCAAAGGGGATCCCAGTGCCTGGCTTCTGAGCTGGAGGCTGAGTTTCGTGGCTGTGGAAGGTGGGTGTTGGTCTGTAAAAGTGCCTGCAGCAATCAGGAGGAGAGAGGAATAAATCTGCCTCTGCTCTTCTCTTGTTTGCCTTGGATTCGTGTTGCTCCTGTGCAGCAGGAAGGACAGACAGTGCCCAGCTGGGACTGAGCTCACCCGTGGAAGTGGCACCAGTGGGGACATGGAGGGACTGTGGCCACCTCTGGGCCTCACCCCCTGGCCCACCTGCTGCTTTAGGGAGCCCAGAGTGAAGTGACCTCAAGGACAAAAAGGTGAGGAGTGATGAGCCCTTGAGCCCTTGGAAGGTCCCTGAGCATCTCCAGAGCAGAAATGAATGCCCAGCCACAGCCTGTGCCTGCTCAGCCCTTTAGGTACGGGACATCCTTCACTCACAGACCTTCGTGAGGGGACTGACCCCAAAATACGGGAGGGAGAGGCTCTGCTCAGACCCCGAGGCTCTGCTCAGACCGTGAGGTGAGGCTCTGCTCAGGCTGTGAGGCTCTGCTCAGACCCTGCGGCTCTGCTCAGGCTGTGAGGCTCTGCTCAGACCCTGAGGCTCTGCTCAGACCATGAGGCTCTGCTCAGACCCTGAGGCTCTGCTCAGGCTGTGAGGCTCTGCTCAGACCCTGAGGCTCTGCTCAGACCCTGCGGCTCTGCTCAGACCATGAGGCTCTGCTCAGACCCTGAGGCTCTGCTCAGACCCTGCGGCTCTGCTCAGGCTGTGAGGCTCTGCTCAGACCCTGAGGCTCTGCTCAGGCTGTGAGGCTCTGCTCAGACCCCGAGGTTCTGCTCAGACCCCGAGGCTTCGCTGGCACCCCAGCCCTGTCTGTAGAGGCAGGCAGGGGCTGAATTTGGCCCCTTTTGCAGACACTGATGCGATGTGAGCCATGTCCCCGTGGTCTCGTGATGGGGACAGGGATCGTGTGTGCTGCTGGCAGCTGCTGCCCCGGCGGCCCCAGGGCTCAGCAGGTGACAGTTGCCACCCTTGTGTCATCAAGGCCCAGCCAGGCACACAAAATGCTGTGTCAGTGGCTAAATTTGGGGGTGCCTGGCATGCCTGGGTGCAGCTCTCCCGACAGAGGGGAGGGGAGGCTCCAAAATCCCGGGGGATGTAACTTCCCCCTCTCCCTGTGGCTCTGAGCACCCCACTGCGGGGCCAGGAGTGCCTGGGGCAGGAATGAGCCTGCCCAGCTCATCCCTTGGGGAGCTGGAACATGAGGAGCTGGATGTGAGGCTGACTTTTGTCACTGCCAGGCAAAGTGGGATCTAGAGCAGAGCAGAGCACTGCCCAGCTGTTTTCAGCTCTTTTCTGCTTCCCAGGGCTCTGGCAGCACTGAGGGTCAGCCAGATGGGGAGCAGCCAGGCTCAGGGGCACAGGGAGGGTGGCAGAGCCCAGTGCAGAGCAGGTGCCCTCAGTGTCAAAATAAAAACCACCTTTCCAACAGGCGTTGTCTAAGTCACTAAAAATAATCCCAGGCATAATTCTGGGCTTTCAGTCACCTGCATCCCTTTCACCCAACACCCAGCCAGAGCCCAGATGGCTCTTGCCATAAAAATGCCCAGAATTAATTGTGACTACACAATTCTGTGCCCTCCCCAGCTCCTCCCAGCCCTGGTTTTGCTTTCGACCCTGTTCATTTTGTGCCGTGCCGGTGTCACCGCCCTGTCACACAGCCATGCAGGACAGGGGCTGGCAGTGCCCGGGGGCGGGCGGGGCTGTCCCCGCCGCTGTCCCCTCGCTGTCCCCTCGCTGTCCNCCCTGTCCCCCCGCTGTCGGGAGCCGTGCCCGCTGCCATCCCCGCAGACACAGCCCGGCAGGGAATGCGGAGTGGCAGCCAAGCGCTGCCCGGCCCCGCCAATGTTTTTGATGCTTTTCTGTTTCTCTGGTGGAGCTCAAAGCGGCAGCTCCAGTATCTGTGAGAGAGGCTGACTGGAACAGGCTCCCAGGCTTTTTTCTTCCTCCCTCCCCACAATGCAACAAAGCCCGAGTTATCCCAGAAATCACAACAGGCGCTGGTGCATTAAAACAACAGTGTCTGTGGCAAGGCCAGAGACACCGAGCCTGCAGCTTCCCAGGCAGGGACAGGCTCCTGGGAGCACCTGGGCTCTGCAGAGCACGGGGCCAGCACTGAATCCCAGCTGTCTGCACAAATCTAATCCTGAATTCTGTGGCGTTCCTCCAGCCCAAGCTGAGGAGCAGCATCAGAGCAAGGCTCAGGCTCTGCAGGTCACAGTGCCACTCACCCAGAGCCAGCTGTGACCCTTCCAAAGCACAATCCTTCCCCTTCTGCCACTGCTGGACAGGTCTGAGCTTCGCTGTGCCCTTGGGCAGGTGATAAATGGGGCTGTGAGCCTGACTGAGAGCGTGGGCACACCTGGAGCAGGAAGCAGGGCAGCTCCTGACACAGAAAGGTGAATTAATGCTCACCCCGATGTTGGACACCCCTCGAGGCTCAGACCTGCACAGAGCTGGGGCTGATGCTGGGTCAGAGCTGTGGGACAGAGTGACTGCTCAGGAATGACATTCGATGATATCTTTCAGGATATTAAATGATATCTTTCAGGATATTAAATGATATCTGTTCTCTTAGAGCTGCCTGAGACAAGGTCCCAGGAGTGACCCAATCCTTAGGGCCAGGAGTGACCAGGGCTGTGGTCACTCAGGCTGGACAGTCTGAGGGGCTGTCACCAGGGGCACAGGGGTGAAATGCACGTCCCTGTTCCCGTGTGACCCGCTGGGGCCGAGCCTGAGAGCTGCACAGGCTCCCTGGGCTCTCAGGGCTCTCTGGGACCCTGCACTCTCCCAGGCACAGAGCTGAACACTTTCCTCCAGGTAGAAAGAAAGTGCATTTCCCCTGTCCCTGAGGCTGCGGGGCAGCAGCAGCAGCCTCAGCTGAGGGCAGACCTCAGGAAATCCGCTCATTGCCAGGTGATGCCACACACGGCACGCGTTTTCCTCGAGGTGCGAGGATGGCGGCAGGAACAGCACCGAGCTCCCACCCTGGGGCTTCTCCTTTCGTCCGAAGTCCCTCCTCCGTCCCCTTGTGCATCACGGCCGGGGGGGACACAGGGACGGCCGCTGTTGGAGCGACAAGCAGAGTTCTAGCCGCGGGGGTGACACCCGGGGACACGGCGAGCCCTCGGCCCGCGCCGCCGGGAGCAGGGGACAGCTCCGGTAGATGGCACACGGGGCCAGCGCTCCGAAACCCGACACTGGCAGACACTCCCCGAGCAGCCGGGGGCCGAGCAGGAACCAGGAAATACAGGCTCAGCCCGAGCAGAGAGCGCTGGGCTCGGGAAGGAGCGGCATGGGCAACCGGTGCGGCTGCGGCCGGGCCTGGTGAGTGCGGGCACGGCGGGCGCGGGCACGGCGGGCACCGGCAGCTCCGCGGCCTTCGGCAGCTCCGCGGCCTTCGGGAGCTCCGCGGCCTCGAGCTGGGATCGCCGGGGCTCCGAGCCCTGCACCCGGCCCGGGAGGGACGGGTGAGCACGGGGCAGGGCTGTGCCGGTGCCTGGGACACGGGGACAAGGTTGGGTTTGTCACAGCCCGGACGGGAGGGGCAGCTCGGGGTGCTGCAGCCGCCCGGCAGCTGGGAAGGAGCTGGTGAAATCCTCAAATCGCTGTCCTCGAATCGCTGTCCTCAAATCGCTGTCCTCAGGCCAGCACTCCCCGGCCAGGTAGACACCATAAGGTGTCCCCTTGAGGTGTCCCTTTGAGGTGTCCCTGTGAGGTGTCCCTTTGAGGGGTCCCTGTGAGGGGACCTTTGAGGGGGCCTTTGAGGGGTCCCTTTGAGTTGTCCCCTTGAGGGGTCCCTTTGAGGGGTCCCTTTCAGGTGTCCCTTTGAGTTGTCCCTTTCAGGTGTTCCTTTGAGGTGTCCCTTTCAGGGGACAAGGCTGGGGTTCAGCCGCCCTGTCCTGCCCTTGGGTGTCCAGCCCTGCCCGCGCCTGTCTGGGGTTTATTTCTGCTCGGGAAATCCCGGCCGAGTTTTTGAGATGCTGTGGCTCTTTCTCCCTGGGAGGGACGGTGACACTTTAATCCCTCCTGGCTGCCGCTGTGCCCTGCTCCTCCCGCTCGCAGAGAAAGGGCATCACCCGCTGCCAAGTGGGAATATTTTCAGCTCTGGGAGAGCTGTGAGGGGAAGAGCCCTGAATTTCACACGAAGCTCCGAGGGCGTTCTCTCTCCGACGCTGCAGTTTGTTGAAAGTACGGGAAATTCATCCAGTTTTTAATAATTCCAAGAGGCACAGCATCACCTAGTGGAGGAAGGCTCAGGAGCTGAGGACACCGAGGTTCTTCCACGCCCTGAGCCTTGAGGAGTTTTGGATTTGGGAACAGGAGTTGAAGGTGGGAGGTGGAAAGCTGATCACCCACCAAAACCCCCTTTTTTATTTCCTCTGCCCTGTGGCAGAGGGTAAATGAGGCACCCAGGGCATCAGCAGGCACGGGCTCGATCAGGGGAGGCCTGGGGCACAGTCTGAGGTCTTTAAAGAAAAGCTGTCACAGCAGATTTGTTCAGTCTGGGAAGTTATTGATGAAGGAATTGTGCCCCCGGGTCTGGGCGCCTCTGCCCCATGCAGGGCAGGCCCGGGCTCTGCCATTAAATGGCACTAAAGTGGCACAGACAGGGAAAGCTGCCCAAATCCAGGCCCCAGGAGTGTGTAGGGCAGGAATCAGTATGGCCTTGGCACGGGAGAGGGCAGGAACGGGGCCGTGGGTGCTGCCCTGGAGAATTCTCTCAGGCTGGGAGCGCCTGACCCGCTTGGGAGGGGAGGGGAGAGGTTTCCCTGCTCCCATTTCCCGTGCCACACGTGTCCCCATTCCCGGGGAGATGCCTGCCTGTGATTATCCCGCAGCCAGGAATAGCTGCAGCCCACACGCTGCCTGCAGTGTTCCCTCTACAAAGGGAGGCAGCCTGGAATGCCAGCCCGGGGACGGGGACCCTGCTGCTCCTGTCTCACGGGCGTGAAATCCACAATATCTGAGTGCTGGGAGAAGGGAAGTGCCTCACAAGGTGCTAGTTTGGTGAAATTCTCCATGCCTGAGTGCTGGAGGAAGGGAAGTGCCTCACAAGGTGCTGGTTTGGTGAAATTCTCCGTGCCTGAGTGCTGGAGGAAGGGAAGTGCCTCACAAGGTGCTGGTTTGGTGAAATTCTCCGTGCCTGAGTTCTGGAGGAAGGGAAGAGCTCTGCCACACAAACCTGGAGCACTGCAGACAGGGGAGGAGGAGGAGGAGGCTGTGAGAGCGCCACGAAGGGCTGCTGCTGTGAGTTAAACCCCGAATTCCTGGGGAGAACCCCCCAGATTTTGCCCGTGAAGGGCTGGAGCTGCCCCTGGGGCAGCGCTGGAGCCTTGCCCCCCCTGCCTGTGCCTGCCCATGACTGGTTAATCATTACCGGCCATTCGCGACTCTCTGCCTGCATTCCCGAGGGTTTTATTTTCCCTCTGGAGTGCCAGGGCATGGCTGCACAGCCTGTGCTGTCCCCCGCCCCTGGAGCTGCCTGGGAGAGCTGGCACAGGCACAGCCCTGCCCGGGGCACTGCTCTGTGCCAGGGCTGGCCGGCCAAGGGGGACACACAGCGTTCCCGGAGCCCCCTCCAAGCCCCCTGGGAGCCCCTCGGCTGCACCCCCTGCTCCGTGGGTGTGCAGGAGGGGCCACACAGGGGCTGGCACCTGCTCCCCAGCCCTCTCAGCTGACATTTCCTGCGTGCATCTGTCCTAGGAGGGGACACGAGTCCCCTCTGCCAGTGGCAGCCTGCAGGAGCTCGGCTCCAGGCTCTGTTGGTACAGCTAGGGTGGATTTGGCTCCTGTCCTGTCTCTCCCTGGTCACACAGGTACAGCTGAGAGAGGGTTTGGCTCGGCTCCTAGCAAGGGCACAGCTTGTTTGGTTTGGTTCTGGTCTGAGTGGAAAAGTGGGAACAGGAGAAGGGTCTGGAACCTTCAGTCAGACGTGGGGAGTGCTCCCAGCACACAGGGGTGGGGCTGGCAGAGCAGCTGACCCCGAAAGGAGGGGCTGGTGCCAGCTGGGATCGTGCCCTGTCCCTGTACCTCAGAGCTGAGCTGTGAATGGGGCTGCAGGGAGAGGAATTCCCATTCCTCGGGATGCTGCTGGCACAGGGGGCAGGAGGGAGAGCTGTGGGGCGTGCTGGGTGTGTCCCAGAAGGAGCAAACACATCCCCACACCTTCCCTTCGGACACCTCCCCTGCAAGGGCCACTCGGGCTCTGCTGTGGCTCTTTGCTGGCTCTCTGGGGCCTGCCCCATTCCGTGGTTGGTTTGGGGAGGGCAGAGCTTTGGGATTTTCAGGGCTGATGTGTCTCTCTGATTTCAGGAAGTGTCCTTCGCCTTTCAAAAGAAAGAAAGAAAAGCAAGGTAAGGATCTGTGACAATGCTTGGAGTGACAGAGCCCTGGGGAGGTGACATCAGTGCCTTCCCTCCCACTCTGCTTTTGTACTCAGCCTTCCTCAGAATGAGTTTGAGGCAGCATTTATTTACATCTTAAAGCCAGGAGGGTGATGTGCTACGGGATTTGGCACGGGGCAGGGAAGGGACTCCAGCAGTGCCTTTAAAACAACCACGTCCCACCTCAGAACACAGCCAAGTGCTCTCCAGCAGGGCAGGAGCTGCTTCCACCTCCTGCAGGAGCTGCAAACATCTGACAGCACTCCCCAGAATAAAGTGCATTCCTCAAGCCGTGTCCTGTGGCCTTTGGACCGTGCTGGGCAAAACGTGTTTGCCAGACAGCAGAGGAAATAACAAAGTTAAAAGTGGATCTGACGCCTCCGAGGGCCTGACAAGAAGCTCTCTGTGCTGTGTCTGAGGGTTCTGCCAAGAACTCTGTGGTCCACAGCTTGCTGGCACCCTGGCAAACCTTATTTTTCACCAAAAAACAAGCCCAGGCTTTCTTCTTGGAGACGTCAGGGCAGCATCAGGGCTGAAGGAGTCAGATGAGGTGGAAATCTGATTTGTGCCCAGTGGGGAGAGCCCAACACAGCATTGCTGCATCCCAAGGTGGAGCAACAAACCGGTTTAAGCTGACCTCCTGTTTCTTTTGCAGGAGCTAATGCGAGGCATGAGACTCAACAGCAGCAGCCTGGCAGGAAGGTAAATAACGTCCAGAGGGCTTTTCCCTCAGTGTGGGTTGGGAAGACAGAGCTGCCCTGACCCCCGTGGGCTGGGAGGACACAGGGCAGGATTCAGAGCCGTGAATCCCCCGTGCTGTGCAGCCTCTGATGTCCCCGTGGCTTTTCCCACATTTTTCTCCCTGGGATGCAGTGGGAGCAGCCTGGGTGCCAGAGGGGGGCTGGTGCTGGGGGCAGCGCGGGGAGCTGAGTTCCCGGAGCTTTCATCCATCCCCCCAAAGGTGCCCACGCGTGACGATGTCCCAGATGTCCCCGTGTACGCCACGGTGAGCCAGCCCAGGGGCGCGCAGCAGGATGACAGCATCCACTACGCCGACATCCAGGTGTTCTCCGCGGCCGGGGGGCGCTCCGCCGCCGAGGTGCGGAGCCTGCAGCTGCAGAACGCCACCGAGTACGCCACCCTCAACTTCCCCAGGGCCAGGCTCAAGTACGACAGCAAAAACGGCACCTTGGTCTAAGAGACTGGATGGCCCCGTGCTCCTCCTCCGGCAGGGAAAGGAGCTCAGGGCTGTGGAGCCGAGGAAACCTCGCGGACGCGGCTGGGAGCTGCGCCTCTCAGTGGGGCATTCCCGCTGAGGAGTTTCCCGTCTGATTGTGCCGGCAGAAAACGCCTCCTCCCCTCGGGAGAGCTGCCCCGGAGCTGCAGCCCAGCTCCTGCCGGCCCTGCGAGGTGGCGGAGCTGCTGCTGGGCTGGGGAAGGCTCGGGGCTGCAGGCAGACGATCCCTGCCGGGGCACAGCTTCCAGCCTTTGGGAATTCAGGGATTCAGGGCTAAAGGGAGGTTTTGGCGCAGGGTTTTGTGCCGCTGTTGAAGTTCTGAGCGTGCAGAGTGACACGTGGGAGGTGCTGGGAGGAGAGGAGACCTTCAGCAGGATCTGCTGCTCTGTCTCCTTCCAACAGCTGCCCCTGGAGCTGCAGCCAGGCTCTGTGTGCATCCCCTTCCCCCAAAATCAGTGTTCTACAGCCCTGCACAGCACCTGGCAGCCAGAAATGCAGGATTAGGAGGGGTGCAGAACGATTTCTGTCACTGATGGGCTGTTCAGAGGTGCGTCCTCACTCCGCTGTGCAAACAAGGGAGGAGTGAGCTCCTGGCTCTGTCTGGAAGTGAAGCAAGGGGAAATTGGCAATTCAGCTGCAAATCACTGCCTATATTTAGGGCAGTTCTCAGAGTCCAGCCACTGCCTAGGATACTGGGAATGAGTCCTGGGCAGCTTCAGAGAGGACTTTGGACTTTGCCTCCACTTTTTCCTCCTTTTATGCTGTCAGCCCTGGTTATAAACCCCGGTGACACAGAGCATGCACCACCCCGGGGAGTTACCAGCTCCACCTCTGAGGATCTGTTTCTGGGTTTGAAATAGTGTCAATAATTCAGTGTAGCAATGCTCCAAACTGGGCAGCACTGGCAGGGCAGCAGGGCTCCCCAAACCCCATCCTCAGGCACCAAAGCAAGGCCTGGCACATTCTGCTCCTCACTGACGGCCTGCAGAGCAGGCTCTGGGGCAGCCCCAGTCACTGGCAGTGTTTAGAAATGGCACCTTTTACAAACACACAGAAATTTGCATTTTATAACTCGGCTGGGTGTGAAAAGCACAAAGGAGTTCCTGCTCGTGGTGAAAACTAAAGCTGCTCTGGGCTGTGTTTGCCAAGGTGGAAGTGTTTGAGGACCAAGCTTCCAATATTTCTACGTGTTTCAATGAGTGCCCGAGCCCCTGGAATGGTTCTTTATCTCCCGTTCCCTGAAGAGCTCCGGCTTCCACCCCACGCCCAGGGCTGTTCCTGGAAGTACAGCTCATCCCAGAGACAATTCCAAGCTCCCATTCCGGTGATTTCTGCCTGTTTTCCAGGCTTTCCATGGAGAACTATGGAAGCCACACATTCTGCAATAGATTTTCCTGAAGGACTCTGTTTTGCACTGAATATTAAAATCTCCTGTACTTTCCGCGGTTGCCGTGTGTGCCAAACGAGTGTTGATGCATCATTAAAGACGCAATATTTAGTTTTAAGTGAGAAATCCGCACTTTGGGCGAGGCTTTGCGGGGCTGGGGGGACACAGGGTCCCGCTCCCGGGGTGGCGATGCGGGGCTGGGCAAAGGCTTCCCCGAGCTGGCTCCGATCCCCATCCCCATCCCGATCNCACAGCCCCTCTCAGGGCTCAGGTCCTTGTTGGATTTGCTTTTCCCCTCAGGTTCAGCAGTGCTGGCGCTTTCTCCTGGCGCTGAGGTGACACCCAGCATGGGGACTCTGATGGACACGGGGTCCTGTCACCCCCCACAGCCTCCTGCACCCTCTGTGAGTTCCCAGCAGCCTTTTTGGTTTCCTTTCTGTCTTTTGGTGCTTCACGAGGAGTTTGAGACGGTGACACGAGTGGCTTTAAGCAGCTCTTTGGGTTACTGCTGCAGTCACGGCCCCACAAACCCCACGGGTGAATTCCTGAACCAACCTCTTCTGTTTTTAATCCCCCAACCCCAATTTTAGTGGCCGAAAGTGTGCAAGGACGAGGGTCGGGGTCATGCTGAGAGCGGCCAGGAGATGGCAATGCCACCAGCCAAACTGCCACCACCCCGTGGGCTGGGCTTGGGGTCACTCACAAGTNGATCCCGATCCCGATCCCGATCCCGATCCCGATCTCGATCCCGGCCCCCGGTCCCGGGGCGGAGCCAGCGCCATCCCGCCCCATCCCGCCCCCGTTCCCACGGCAACCGGAGACGCGCGCCGGGAGCAGGTAGGGCCGGGAGTGCGGGTCCTGCTACCCACCGNTTGAGACGGTGACACGAGTGGCTTTAAGCAGCTCTTTGGGTTACTGCTGCAGTCACGGCCCCACAAACCCCACGGGTGAATTCCTGAACCAACCTCTTCTGTTTTTAATCCCCCAACCCCAATTTTAGTGGCCGAAAGTGTGCAAGGACGAGGGTCGGGGTCATGCTGAGAGCGGCCAGGAGATGGCAATGCCACCAGCCAAACTGCCACCACCCCGTGGGCTGGGCTTGGGGTCACTCACAAGTGGGATGGCACTTTGGATGTCACTGCCCCGATGGGTTCGGAACCACTGGGCAGAGCATTCCTTTGGGAAAATCCAGGGGGAATTCTGAAGGACCACTCCTGTTAGCGAGAGGCTTCTTGCAGAAGCAGCACTGAATGGCAGCTCTTGTGTAGAACTGGCAGGAAAACACAGCCCCTGCCACCAGCAGCTGGCAACTTCGGGGTGAAGCACAAAGGGAGAAGTGGAATTTAATTGCTAAAAGTTATTTTTAGCCCACATACCCACCCCAGAGCCATTTGTGTCCCCACAATGGGCAGAAGAATGGCTCAGCCTGGTTTGTGTTCCCTGGCATTCAGGCAGAGATAAGAAACCTCCTGCAGAAGCAAATCTTTGATGAGAAAACCTCTGAGCAGGGCTGTACCTGAAGCTGGCAGGGAAAAGGAGAACATTTGGAACATTTTGCCTTTGCTGTGTTGGCGTTGGGGCAGGAGGGGGCTCTGCAAGAGGGACTTGGGATGAAAGGGAGCCCCTGGATCCCAGACTTCAGTCCTAGCTCTTCTTGCTTGACCCAAAAACCTCAGCATCCTTCCCTGTTATATTACAAATCCTCTATGAATGTGTGTTTGCCATGTAAAAACCAGGTGGTAAATATAGATCTTGTAATAAATATAAATATATGTAATAAATTATTAGTCAAGAAGAGCATTTTGAAGTCCACAGTGGTTTTCCCTTCAAAATTAGGTCACTTTTTCTCTCATGGGGGAACCACTTCGTTTTCCCACAAAATTTTATTGGAATTGCACAGGCATAAGCTACTCAATTGCATTAAAAAATGGGGTTAAATATTTATTTAATGGCATTTTGGAGCTCAAAAGTAAACGGGATCAAGGCTCCAACCCCCCAGCAGCTCCAGATTACAAGGCTTTGTGCAAAGCCTCGCTGTAATCTGTTGTTTTGCTTAACAGATGTGGTATTAGAATCGATGAAAACATAAAAATCTCCACAGAATTATGAAAAGCAGGGAGAGCAAACATTAATTATTTAAAACAGGAGGCGAGGGAACCGGTCCTCTTGTGCTGGTTACTGAGGGAAGGGTTACAGACCTGTTGCTTCTCTTTCTGTATTTTAGCTGTGACACGCTAAAACTGTGAAATTATGCCATCGATTTTTCCTCAGGATGCTTCAACACTTAGGCAGGGGGAAAAAATGTTTGGTTTTGAATGCGTCTCACACTCAGAGATGCCTGGCAAGATATTTTGGAAGCTGAGGGCAGTGGGGTCAGTGCTGCTCCGTGCCTGCCAGGCAGAGCCCTTGACTGGAGGGGCTTCATCCATTCCAGTTTCATTTTCCTTTTTTTTTTCCCCCTGGGCACTTCCTGTAAGGTGACACCGACCTCGAGAGGCAGCCCAGAGACACTCGATACTTATTTCTGTGATGGGTGCACTTCTTGATGCAGAGCTGGGGCTTGTGTTTTAATTCTTTGAACGTTTTCTCCTGGGTTTGGTGGCGGTTTTTTTGTTTGTTTGTTTGGTTGGTTTTTTTAATTGAAAACTGCAATGTTCAAACTTGCAAACCACCCGGCTGTCGTGGCCTGGCTTGCAGCTTCCTGTGGCTGCACAGCGATCTTCTCTCTGTACTTTGCTCCCCGTGCGAGGCATCACCTCCCTCCCTTCCTCCCTTCCTCCTCCTCCTCCTCCTCTCTACCCCCACACCGAGCGGAGCTCCCTGTGTACGGCGTGTTTGAAAAATCTCATTTACGCAGCGGCTTTTGGGAGGGATTTTTTCCCCGCAGCTTTTGGCTGGAAATGGGTTTCAGATGTTTTCCCCGCGCCTGCATCTCGTAAAGCCGCGGCGTTGCCGTGACAACCGAGTGACATCTCCGCTCCCTCCTCCCGCCGAGCATGCCCACAGCGAGCGGCGCTCCGGCTCCGCTCTGCCCGGCCCGCACAGATGGGACCATGAGCGCCCTTCCCGATGAGCTCCCGGCCTTTGTGCTCGGGAGGAAGAGGAGGGAGAGGCGGCCCGAGGCGCCGGCAGCGCAGCCCCGCCGCCCCTGAGCCCCCCGGCCGCCGCCGGCCGCTCGCCCGCCACGATGCTCGCCTGCCTGGCCAGGGGCAATCTGCTGGATATTCTTCAGGAGGGCTTCACCGAGGTAAAGCCACGTCCCCGAGCTTGGCCGGGAGGAAGGCTGAACGGTTTTGTGCAGAATCGTTGCGTTCTTTGGGCAGAAAAGGGGGGAACGGCGAGGTTCCTCAGCGGGGGCTGCGGTTCGGCAGGAGTTCGGTGAGGAGTTTGTGGCTGGTTCTGCAGGCGGGGTTTGCGCAGCTCGGGGGGTTTGTGCTCTTCTCGCTGCTTTGCTGCTGTCCCGGTAAATGGTACAAACTGCTGGAGGCCGTGGGGCAGCGTTTGTTGTGTAAAACCCACCGCTCTCCCCAGGGATGTGCGGTGTCTGGGTGGCCGGGGCTGTAAATCTGCTGTGCGGACTCACATTTCCTGGGAGAGGCTGACAAAGAGCTGGTTTGGGGTTTTCCCCCCATCTTTTCCTGAAAATTGAATCCCCACGGGACTGAAATTCAACTTGGCGGGGAAAATGTAATTTTCAAAGTGTTCTTTATTCGCCTATTCTGCTAGGAGAGTAATGAATCGTAAAATAAGGAGATGCACCAGGAAACTCCAGAGGTGGGAATCCTGTGGCTGTGTGGGGAGTGCAGTGAGGGGGCTTCCCTCTTTAGGGGGCACAAAAAAAGAGTTTTGTTGGCTATTTATGGACTCGGTAATGCCCGGGCAGCCCATGCTGGAGCAGGATCTGCTGCCTGTAAGCTGAAAAGGAAGAAAAACTGTGGGGGATTTGCTGGAACCACAGAGCTGCTGCTATTTTATCTCTCACTTGATGGCAGAGATCTTCTTTTGGGGGGTTTTTATTCTTTCTTAGAGCGCAGAACTGAATTCTGCTTGGCGTTCGGGGACTCCTCACATGCAGCGTTTGGGTGCTGTGTCTCCCCGAGCCCGTTATCCACGGAAAATGACCCCCGGACATCCCTGCCGGGCTCCCCGGCTCCGCTCCCCGCCGGGAGCACAACCCGGGGCTGAAACCCGAGCCAGCCCGGCCCCAGCGCGGCCCCCGGCTCCTCGGATTGCCGGCCTGAGCTGGAGTCGCTCCATCCCCTCCTCCTCACAGTGTCAGGCTCAGTTTTAGCCAGCCAAGGTCTGCGTTTAGACCGAGCTCATACTTCCTATGCTCGGGGGGCAGCACATCCTCCTCAGGCGCAATTAGTAACTCATTTATTAAAGACCTGATCAATAACGGGAGCGAACCCCGGTGACGCTCAGTGCCTCGGCAGAAATTTCCCTCTCGCAGCAGAAAAACAGATTCGCGGGACCTCTGCCTCCTCGCAACAAAAGTAAAACTGCAGCCGGTTTGGCGAGGGGAGGACCGTGGCTTGCCGAGGGCCGCAGCGGGCACGGAGGGAGAGAGGAGCTCTGCCCTTCCACTCGTGCTCTTGCCCCCCAGCCGCGCGTCCTGCCCTCTCTGTTCGCCTCTCCGGGTGTTTACCGACACAGAAATGAACGTGGCATTGTGTCCCGGTGCCGGTGGGATCCCAGCGCAGGGTGCTGACCGAACCCACCCAGCCAAAGCCCACGGGGAACTTTCCTTTGTCCCCTTGCCTCCTTTTCCCTCTCGCTCTCCATCCCTTCCGACTGAGGGCACCTCAGCAGCCCAATTATCCCCTAATTAGTGCCGGAGCCATTGTCCTTCCTGCGTCCTGCCTGTTCCCTGCACAGCTCACGCTGCTCTGCTGCTTTCTCCGCGATGGGAGGAATCACATCCTGCTAAAGGAAAATAAAATTTTCAGCGCCCCGAAAAGGAAAATAAAATTTTCGGCGCCCCGAAATCGCTCAATTGTCACTTCAGACCAGTTTATTTCCCTTTCCCCCCTTCCCTTTCAGAGCCAGAGCCCTCGCGGACGCTGTCACCTGCAGACATCTGAAGCCGGGATGGTTTTGTTTGATGCTGAGATGCAGCAAAGTGCCCCCGTGGGCATTAAAGCCCCTCATTAATGGCCTGGCCTGCCTTGAAGGTGTTTCCCTGCTGCTCGTGGGGACTTCTCCTGCTCCCAGGCAGATAAATAATTCAATCCCACAGCTGGATGGTGCCCTGGGGATGCGTGGCTGCTAAAAGCAGGAGTTTATAATGAAAGGGAACCACAGAGAGGGGTCTCATCTGGCTGACTCTGTCCATGTGGCCTCAGCCTGTTCCCTTTCCTCGGGGAAATGCAGTTTATTTATGTGCTGACACTTCTGTCAGCTCTTGCAAACAGATGGGGCACGGAGAAATGTGCCAGAGTGGGGCTGGCAGCTCCGAGCTGCATTTTAACAGTAACACACCTTCTCTTTTTCCAGCTGGAGGATCATTTCCTCTGGCCAACTTAATTATGTGGCTGCCTGTGTGCAGTGAGTCACTTAAAATAACTATTTTCTTTCCCCCCCTAGATTATGTTGAACAAACAATTCATTCCAGAGAGGACAGGGAGACTTGGAGGGCCCAGGCAGAGGTGGTTTGGCAAGCAGGGCTTCCCAGGCCAGTGAAATGCAGGGATACCTGCCCACGAGGGGAAATCTCCCACATTTCTGAGGTGGGAGCTGCTCCTCCTGCCCAGCTCTGTGCAGGCAGGCAGTGCTGCAGGGCTGTTCCATGGATATACTGATATATTGAGATAATATATTGACATATTGATATACTGATATATTGAGATGATATATTGACATATTGATATACTGATATATTGAGATGATATATTGATATATAGATACATTGATATATTGAGATGATATATTGATATATTGAGATGATGTATTGATATATTGATATATTGATATATTGAGATGATATATTGATATATTGATATATTGATGTATTGAGATGATATATTGATATATTGATATATTGATATGCCATGGAACACCTCACTGGATTATTTATTCAAATAATCCAAGGAATATTTCCCCCGGTTACCAGCTCAGTGGGTGATTCCTGGATTTCCAACCCCTCTCCTTCACCCTTGGGTGGGGCTGAGGTGCCATCCTGCCTGTGAGGTGCCCCGGGGTTGATTTTGGCTGGTTCCTCTCTTTGGGGTTATTTTCTGGGCTGTGGCCCGGGCCTGGCTCTGCCCCCCTCGGGGCAAGGTCCTGATCTGTGACAAAAAGCTCTCAGCCGTGTGATCTCAGCAGAAGGAGCTGGCACTCACCCTCTCCTGCCGCCAGGGCTATTTATAGGGTTAATAGGATTCACCATGGAGAGCTGGTTTGACTCCTGGCTCCCTCATCCCGCTCAGCCCCGGCGCTCCCTGGCACTGAATCCCTGCTGGGCACGCCGAGCTCCGGAGGTGCTGCTGGTCTGTCACCCCAGCTGTGTTTTGGGGCAGGCTGGCAGCGTTTCACACCTGTTAAAGCCACAGGATCTGCACCCTTGGAGCCTCTGCAGGGTGGCTGAGCTGGCTGGGCTGCCCTGAAAGCCCTGCAGGCCTCCAGCACAGACAGAAAACACACCTGGGGCTCCCCACAGCTGGATTTACCCCAGATGTGCTGGAGCAGACCATTCCTTGCTCTGTTTTATCAGTTTCCCCCCAAGCCCTGGTGCCTGTCCAGCGGTGGGGCTGCCCAGCAAGGGAAGGATGCATTTGCTGCTCTGTAGGATCAGATTAGTTAGGACTCAATCCCTGCCTGGGTGGCTAAGCCAGGCTGTCCCTTGGTGTCTTTACAGAGCATTGCACAGCAGCACTCACAGATTCCTGGTGTTCAAACCATTCCAGCAGGAACATGAAGATTATTGCAGCTGCTTTGTGGGCAGAAAGAGGTGAAGGGGGTGCCACGCTCCCAGCAAGTCGTGGGCAGAGGGAATTCAGAATTCTGTGTCCTCAATGTGCCTTTAGGGCCCTTTATGTTGGGCCAGGGAGCCTCTCTGCATGTCCCAGAGCCCTGCCTGAAGATTTGGGAGTCCTGAGGAGCTCAGGCTCCTCTCAGAGCTGCCTGGGGATGGGGATCCTGCTGCAGGAGGAACAATGCTCCTTTTCCTCCCAGGGGACGTGTCAGTGCAGTGTGCCTGGACACACCTTGGCCTTTGCTTGGGCCCAGTGGAACCATCTGACAGCTCAGGGTGGATCATGTGCTCCAAAGTCCTCTTGGGACTCCTTTGCACTCAAAGCTCAGCTTCTTGCCAGTTTTTGCCTTTATTTTCTGCCTGCAGCTGGCACAGAAGCTCTGCCTGGGTGGGAAAAGGGCCTCAGATACCTGCTGAGCACCTTGTGAGAGGTGCTGCTGCTCAGCGGTCTTACATGTGCATTATTAAGCCAAAATTAATGAAATACATGAATGTAATTTCATTAATAAGTGAAAAAATGCCTAAATGTGTATTTAGGCACAGGTGGGAATGACTTCACCCTGCACTGCAAGCTGGATGACTCTGGAATGGGCCATGGCAGTTCTTGGCTTCACAAGAAGTGAAAATCAAAGAGGCAGAAATAATTTAGGGGTGGAATTGGGCCTTGCTGTTTACACTTAAACTCTTCCTGTTAATGGGTAAAGAAAGGACTGAGGAAAAGGTGGAAAATGCTGCAGTCAAAAATTCCGTGTCCTGCTGGAGAGCTGGGCACTCTGGAAATCAACACCTGCTTTAAATCACAAGGTTTATGAAGGAGAACTCCTGTGGGTGCTGTTGGTCATTCTGGCCTCACCATGGTCATAACTGGGTGGTTTTCACTCTTGGATGCATCTCAATACACTGAAAAACCTGAATGACGTTCAAGCATCAGTTGTGAGAGGGGAAAAGAAATCCTTTGTTGTCTTTGGGAGCAGAGGGAATGATTTTCTTTGCTTGGGAGTTTGTGCTTTCTGCTTCTACAAAGGTCTCCTTGAACAACAACAACAAATTAATCAGCAAACTGGAGGAAGGCTGGATGGAAAATTACAGTCCCCATCTAATTAAGGTAATGTCAGAAAGCTCAGAAATCATGCAGGGCCTCAACCAGCACATCCTGATGCAATTAGGCTGCTGCAGACCTTTGGTTCGGGGAGGAACAGTGAATTCCTTTCATCCTGGCAGCACCAGGGCTGTTCTTGCTGCCCTCGTCAGACCTGGGCCTTGGGCAGTGGCCACGACTGTGCAACAAAGGGAAATTGGTGTAAAGATCCCCAAAAACGTCATTCCAGCAGGATGGCTCCCTCAATCAAACACTAATGATGGATTCCAGCTCATCAAAGCAGTGCACAAAGAGAAATTGGTGTAAAGATCCCCAAAAACATCATTCTAGCAGGATGATTCCCTAAATCCAGTGATAGGGATGGATTCCAGCTCAGCAAAGCAGTGCACAAAGGGAAATTNGTCAAAGCAGTGCACAAAGGGAAGTTGGTGTAAAGATCCCCAAAAACATCATTCTAGCAGGATGATTCCCTGAATCCAATGATAGGGATGGATTCCAGCTCATCAAAGCAGTGCACAAAGAGAAATTGGTGTAAAGATCCCCAGAAACGTGATTCCAGCAGGATGATTTCCTAAATCAAACACTAATGGTGGATTCCAACTCAACAAAGCAGTGCACAAAGGGAAATTGGTGTAAGGAGCCCCAAAAACATCATTCTAGCAGGATGATTCCCTGAATCCAGTGATAGGGATGGAGCCAAACTCATCACATTCATGTAGAGAAGGGATCAGCTTCTAGAAGGAAGCAGGGTCACAGGATCTACTGAAAGATGAGAGAGAGCAGGGCAGCTCCATGCTAGAAAAATGATTTTGTCCACTTGTTCAGCACCAAAATGTGCAATATTTTAATCCCAGAGAGGTAAAAATTAACCTCATATATCCCAACCTGTAATTTTCCCGTGGAGCTCTGTTGGGATGTCCTGTAGTCCCTAACACCTTGCTTTAAAAATCTCCTCCTGCCCTGCAAAGTGTTCCAGAGCAAGACAAAAACACCCCACAAAGCTCTGCCTGGAGCAGCCTAGGCTGCAGCTCCCTCCAGGCCCAGCTGCTGCTCTTCCCCATGGCAGGGTACAGGTAAAAGGGGCTTTTTTTGGAACACAAAGCTGTGTTAATGTAAACAGGATTAAGCTTAGCTCCATAATCCTAAATAATGTGTGTTCTGTATGGTAAACCCCACACCAGGCTGGTTTTCCTCGGAAAAATTCTGGGTTTGGGAGAAGTGTTGGTGAGGAGCTGAGCAGCGTGAGCCCTGGAAATTCTGAGTTTGGGCTCAGACCAAAGTGCAGGGGAAGCAGGAACACTTGAGGAGTGTCATGTTTGTTCCTAGATAATTTTTTTGGGGGGATTTTCTTGGCTAAAAGGAGCTGAGAGCTGTGGAGAGTGGGTGTTGTGGTGCCTGCAGCCCCAAACAGGGGTGGAACCTGGGGCTTTGGGGCATTTCTGTGAGCAAATGCAGGCTCAGGAGTGTTTTGGTGGGCTGGGGAGAGCTGCTGCTCCCGGGGCACGACACATCCCAGCAAATCTTTGTCCTCCCCGAGCTGGAAGTCGATACCTGGAGTATTTCCCAGGGAAGGTGGCAGGAATGATCTCCACCCAAGCAGCAAACCACGTTGCTGTGATAATATTTAGGGCTGGGTTGGAGTAGCTGCCTTGGGGCTTTAAACAAACAGAATCCTGAGGGAGTGAAACAAAAAATCTTTCACTTTTTCTGGAGGCCTGAATCTGTGGATTTAGAGGTTTGAATCTGTGGATTTAGAGGTTTGAATCTGTGGATTTAGAGGTGGCTCCTGGCTGTGTTGAAGGTGAAGGGCTGAAGGTGTGCCCCACAGTGTGCTTTGTTCTTCCCCAGCTGATGGAGAAGTGAAGCACTTCGGGCTCTCCAGCTTCAAAAACTGCCCCTGGGGTTTCTGCTGAGCAGCTCAGGGGCTTTGTCTCTTCATGCATTTCACAGCACTTGGCTGTTTTTAGGTCACTCAACTTTTATTCCTGTTCAATTTCCTTGGGAAGTTCAGTCCCGTGCTCCCCTCAGCTGCCAGCAGTGACAGCTCTCCCTCCCTGGAGCTCTGGGTTTTGCAGCAGTGCAAGGCTCTTGCTGAAGTCACTCAGCCTGCCAGGTTTTTGGGTACAAAGTTAGGAAATGCTCTTCAGTCCAGCTGTCTGAGCGTCTGCAGGAAAATCTTATGTTTAATGGAAAAAACCCAAAAAAACCGACCCAGTCTGTTAATGAAGTGTAAGGCTGCAGAATTACAGCAGCCATGGGAATGAAAGGACTCTGTCCTGGTGACATCCCAATTGCACTGCCTCAGAAGCCTCCTTCTAATGCTCATTGTTTAAAATGTAATTGCTCTGGGATTCAGGAATGGCTTTTTTATTTTTTACTAATAATAACAGTGTCAACCTCCTCCTGCTTTTAAGAGATACAGACGAAAATCTTGCCAAAAATTCTTTTTTTGTGAATGCACGAGGAATGTTCTGAGAGAAGGAACAGAAAACAAGCTGCTTGGTGAGAGGGTTTTTCCTTTAAATGAGACACAAGTGGAAGAGCCACAGAGACTCCTCCAAGAACTGGGAGGGGCTGTGTCCTTGGGGAAGCAGTGCCAGTTCCTAAAATGATTAGAAAAAGTAGAAAATAAAGATTTCTGGGGCTGGGCATTGCTGCCACTACAGAAGAAGCTGCAGAGCCCCTCCCTGGGGCAGGCCAGGTCTGCTCCAGCGCAGATGGATCACATCTGACATTTCTGCTCCCCTTTTTCCCTTTTTTTCACCAGGGCAGCCCCTCAGCCCCGTCCCCTTCCAGCTCCCCAGCCTCTGCTGAGCGAGCAGAGCTGCCTCAGCACAGGTCCAGGCACCTTTCTGAACCAGCAGACCGAGCCATGAGTGATTAAAGTTGGATTTCCTCTGTCAGGAGAATTAAGAGCGAGGCTGTGACCAGATTGTGGCTTTGATGGGCTGTAAAAGCAGAAACTCTGCCTGCCACTGCTGAGATCATATGGGACAGGGCTTAAAACCTGCTGCATGGGCACAATAATGGGAAGCTTAGTGAAAAGGGAGGTAATCCCATAAATGGATCACTTTGTTTACCCTCCATGTCCCACAGCAGCCCTGCCCAAGGGGATTGCAGCCTGGGAGGGTGACAGAGAGGGGGTGGGAAGGGAAAGGTCACTGGGATCTGCTCTTTGCCTTTGGGTCATCTGTGCCAAGTGGGTCCTCAGAGTGACCAGGAGCCTGAGTTTGAATTTCACTGGTCTGAGTTTGAGGTTCCCTGGTTTGAGTTTGAATTTCCCAGGTCTGAGTTTGAGGTTCCCTGATCTGAGTTTGAGTTTTCCTGGTTTGAGTTTGAGGTTCCCTGGTTTGAGTTTGAGTTTCCCTGGTCTGAGTTTGAGTTTTCCTGATCTGAGTTTGAGTTTTCCTGATCTGAGTTTGAGGTTCCCTGGTTTGAGTTTGAATTTCCCAGGTCTGAGTTTGAGATTCCCTGATCTGAGTTTTAGTTTTCCTGGTTTGAGGTTCCCTGGTTTGAGTTTGAGTTTCCCCGATCTGAATTTGAGTTTCCCTGGTCTCTCACACTGCGCAGGAGCCTGAGTTTGAGTTTCCCTGGTCTGAGTTTGAGTTTCCCTGGTCTCTCCCACACACAGCATCCCTCCTGATGCTGTTCCTGGCTCCCAGGGCCCCAGCCAGCTTCCCTGCATGCAGGAATAGAAACTGGGCCACTGGCAGTGCTGAGGCAGCTCCCAGGACGTGGAGGGGCTGTGCAAGAGTTCCAAATGAGCCACGCTGGGAGTGTTACAGAGGGAGGCTCTGGTTTCTTTCAGGAAACCTCCCCTGGGTGTCCTGGAATTGTTGAGTGGGCAGTAACCCAGGGCTCCCTGCTCCTGCTCCCTTTTCTGCTTCGGGGATGTTTTGGGGACACAGAGTGAGCAAACTGTGCCCCCCAAAGCGAGGAGGTGACAGCTCTGCTTTGCCTCAAAGGCAGATGGAGTGAAAAGCTCTTGGGCCAGCTGTGCCCAGCTCAGGAGCCCTGCCCTGCTCCCTCCTCCCAGCCTGGCAGGGCTGAGCTGCCCCACAGCAGGCAGGGCTGTCAGCCAGGCTTTGGGCTGGGATTGCTGTTTGTTCGAGGGCAGAAGACTGAGATCTGTGAAAATCAGAGAGAAAATCGAGATCCCTGCAATGCAAACATTTTGCTCTCTGTTCCAGCAACAGCTGCAGGCCTACGTGGCCTGGGTGAACTCCCAGCTGAAGAAGAAGCCGGGGGTGAGGCCAGTGCAGGACCTGAGGCAGGACCTGCGGGATGGGGTCACTCTTGCCCTGCTCATCGAGATTGTAGGTCAGTGCTGCCATCTGGGCTGCTTCCCTCAGCTCTGGCTCTGGCCTGGAGGGGCTGCCCTGGCTCTGGCATCTGTCAGGCAGATGTCCCTGGGGGTGGCAGAGCTCACTGGGAAGGAAAACAATCATAAATCAGATCATAAATGCAATTCGATTAAAGCCCTTATGGTCCAGAGGCAGTTAGAGCAGATGGGGAATCCTGGCAGGGGCACTGGGAACTCCCACAGGGCTGGCAGGGGGTCAGGGGGTGTTTTTTGGGAAGAGGGACCCGTTTGCTGGTGTCATCCCTTGTCCCTGGGCAGGGGGACAGGGAATGGGGGTGCAGTGACTTCACTGTCCTCGCTGCTCCTTCCTCCTCACACTCACTCCCTGCCCGGTGGGGACAGGTCCCCAAACTCCTCCCAGGTGGGTCTGTCCCACGTGCCCCAGTTTGTCACCAAGGGAGCCCTTTCCATGGAGCTCAGTCCTTTGGGAAGAGGCAGCTCCAGCTGTGGTTCCCTCGGGGGGCTCAGGTCCTCCTCCAGCCCCCAAACCTGCGTCCCAACACAGCCCCAAACCCAGCTGTTCCTGGTGCTGGCTCCTGTGCAGCAGGACCAGGAGCCCCGTGCAGCCCCAGACAAGAGATCAGGGCAGTGCCAGCAATGCCCCTGGCAGTCTCCAGAGGTTCAGGTCTCCTCTGATAAAGTTTTTTCGCTCTCTTCAGCTGGTGAGAAGCTGAGTGGCATCAAGGTCAACCCCAGCAGCCAGCAGGAGATGAGGGAAAATGTGGAGAAAGTCTTACAGTTCGTGGCATCCAGAAAGATCCGCATGCACCAGACGTCAGCTAAAGGTACCTGGGCCTGGGGGTGATTTCAGCTGTTGAAATCCTGTTTCTGGCCTTGTTTTCTATCAAACAGGTAATTTATGAGTGAATTAATGTGTCGGTTTGTGGGGGAGTTGAGGGTTTTCCCCCCCTTTGGTTTAGTGAAGGTTTTGGGTTGAAAGATGGAGAAAGCAGAGGGAAAAAAGTGACTTTTTCCTGCTGCTGAGCACTCAGAAGCCCAGGTGGTGCTGTAATGAAAAATATAGGCTTGGAATCTTCCACCAAAAGGACACACGAACCTGCTAGAGTGAAAGGAGACACGGGAAAAATATTTGTGGTTCACTGGAAGCCATGGGCTGGAAACAGAGAGGAGGCACCACGCACAGTCACATGTCTGTGGTGTGCTTTAGTCAGGACTTTGAGTAGCTCTGACTAAATTGTTTCGGGAAATCTTGGTCTGGAAGAGTGGCTGATCTCTGCCATGACATCAGTGTGCTGGAAAGTACTCATGTGATAGCACTGGACGGGATTAATTTACATTTGCAGGGTGCTGCAAGCAGTTTATGGCACAGGATGCCACCACTGGAGAAATGCACTGCTGTTCTGCCTTCTGTGTTTTAAAAAAGGGAATTCTCTGCTGATCAAGTCAGTGGGCAGTCCTCAGTAACTGCTCTGCTTCCGAGTGAGCCCTCAGTAATGACGTGTTCAGTAACTAACTGCTGGAAATGGCCATGGAGGGAGGCTCAGGGCTGTGCTGTGGAGGTGGCAGGCACTTTGCTGAGCCCTGCTGGCTCTCATTATCTCCATCTCCTTGGGCAGGCACAGCCCTGCTGGCACTTCCCCTTAACCAGCCCAGCGTTTGCCTCCTGCAGATATCGCCGACGGGAACCTGAAATCCACCATGAGGCTGATCCTGGCCCTGGCTGCTCACTTCAAACCGGGCTCTGGCAGGGCTGGCAGCCCCGGCTCGGGGGGCAGGGGCTGGGCAGCCCCCCCGGGCAGCCTCCGGCCGCGCTCGGCGGCCGCCGTGGCCCAGGGAGCGGTGGCCGCGCTGGCCGAGGTCCGGCAGGACGTCCAGCACTCCGGCCGGGACGTGTTCAGGCACAGACAGAGGTGAGGGGCTCCTCCCTGCTCAGGTGAGGCTGGCTTGGGTTCAAATTCAACTGAAAATGAGAATTAATGCGTCTTCGTCCGCTTTATTCCTGGGGAGGAATAAACAGTTTTGCTGTTGTGCAAAAACTCCTAAAAATGTTAAAATGTCCTCACAGAGGGGGCACTGACCTGGCTCTGCTGCCAGCCCAGGTTATTTCAGGTTTTACAATGAAACAGCAGCTGGGTCTCTCTTTATCTCCCTGGAACAGAACAGGGAGTTACAGCCCAGGCAGAGGGAACTGCGCTGCCCTTGCTCTGTCTCCTTGGAGATGTTCTCACACCAAGTGAAACACAAGGCAGGTTTTCAGCCCAGAGATCTGGGAGCTTTATTTCCAGAGCTGAGGATGTTGAACAAGTCCTTTTGGCTCCTCCACTGCTCATCCCACTGCTCCAGGCGGCTGCTGGGTCCTGGGGATGCTGAAAATCCACACACACACAGGGAAAAATTCTGAAAATCCCTTTTGCCCCTTGCCAAAGGTGCTGCGAGGGTGACAATAACAATAATAGCAATGACATTTAGCTGGCAGCCAGGTGCTGGGGCTGTGCAGGGTTTCGTTGCCACAGCTGAAGGTCATTTGCCCATCTGATACTGGCTGGAGGGAAGCACCCATGAAACAGCCTGGAAATGAGGCTGGAATGGTAACTTATGTGGAAAAATGAAATGTGAAAGGTTTCCCTTGCAAAGATCCTGGAGTTCTTCAGGAGAGCCAGTCCTTGTGATGTTTCCTCGCATTCCCAGAGCTTTTGGAGGTTTCTAGTCACAGAATTAGGGATGAGTTTAAAACAACAGGGCCTGTTTGCCTGCTTTCCCTTAACACTAAAAAGATGGGGATCCCTGATAGGAAAACTGGCATTTTTCTGCCTGTCTCCTCTTCCTCCTCTCCTTTTTGGAGACAGAAGAATTCCAGGTGGCCTCAGGTGAGGCTCCCCTCATGTTGTGGCTGTCACCCCCAGGAACAGCAGCATGGACGAGGAGATTGGGAATCCCTGCTGGAGCGTGCGGGCCCTGGTGCAGCAGTACGAGGGGCAGCAGAGCGTGCCACAGGAGTGCCACCCTGCCAGGTAAGGGACTCTGCTGCCAGGATGTGTCCCCTGCCTGACATTCCCCAGAGTGCCTGCTCTCCTCACCAAAATCCTCTCAGTTCTGGTGGAAAAGGGCGTCCCTGGCTGGTCTGGAGGGTGAAAGCTCAGGAATCAACATGAAGCAGTTCTCCGTTGTTTTCATGGGTGTCGGAGAGATAATGCAGCCAAAAAAAAGGGCTTTTGAAGAAAAATTACTCCAGTGAGGGAGCTGATCCAGCATGGAGAGCTCCATAGTAAAGGGAAGGCACTCCCTTTTCCCCCAGAGGACCAGAAACCACTCGGAAGAGCAAGAGCTGAGTTACTGAACACTTGGAGCTCCCTCTGGGAACGGTGCTGTGCTCCAGTTCATCCCATCTGGAGCAGAGCCAGGGCAGGGCTGCGCGTGGGGAGCTGCAGCTCTTTGCTTCAGGGTCTCCCATTCCCACCGAAAGCCCCAGCTCTGAATTTCCGTGTCCTTCCCCTGTTCCCCGAGTGCCTCCCTCCCGTCTGTGTGGGAGTGAGGAGTTCATCTGCCAAGGACAGATTGCCACTGACAGCCTCTCAGCAGGCAGGACGTTTCCCCAGCGTTTCTCAGGCCGATTTTTACGCTCCACGGCACCGATAATTCTCTGTGTACCTGAAAATTAAGATTGCTTTGCCCAGCAGAGGAGAAAAACACAAGAGTTTGTGTTTATCCCCCAGATTTGCTGCGTGCCATTGAGAGCGTGTTTATAAATAGACTTTTGGAGGAGTGTGGGGCTCCCGGGGAGGCAGTGCTGGAGCAGTGCCTCCACATGATGTCAGCAGTGTGCTTTTGAGGCCGGCCTGCCGGGGGGGATGTAAAAATCCAGGGGGGATGTAAAAATCCAGGGAGGATGTAAAAATCCTGCTCTTGGCAGCAGCATTTCATGGATAATGCCACAGGACCTTGGCACGGCTCTCGAGCCGTGAGCTCAGGAGTGCCACATCCTGCTCCCTGCTCTCATCCCTCAGTTTAAGGGAGCTGGAATATTTGATGTATTCTTCCACCCTATCAGGTGGCTGCTGTTTCCTCATATTTTGGAATTTTGGTGGTAAACAAAAATCTCTCTGTGCATCCTGCGTTTCTATTTTATTTTCCCCCCATAATGTCGTGGATTCTCTGCCCATGATGCAATGGTGATGTTATTGCTGAGAGGGCAGAACACAGCGAGAATCTTCCCATAACTGACCCAAAACTGAGAGCATTCCTCCCCTCCAGCTGCTGGGGGTGTCTCTGCTGACACAATTCTGCACGATGAGAACAAGATGCTTTCCCTTTCCTCGCGGGGAGAAATGTGCTTAGCTCAGTTCGGAGAACTGGCTGGGGGAATCGAGATGCTTTTTTTAATAGTGAGAGACGTTATTGAGGGCAGCCACCCCCTCCAGCCGGCCGTGCTGCCGAGGTGTCCCAGGGCAGCATCCCCGGCTCCTTCCCCGCCCCGAGCTCTCCCAGCCTCGCTCACAAAATTCCCGGGGACCGCGGCACCAACGAGCGCAGGCTGCCGAAATGATTCACGGAAAAAATTCCCCCAAAATCAGATGATTCCCAGGCCGCCGAGCCCCTCACCCATCCCTCTCCCTTTCCCCTCCCCTTCCAGCAGCATTCCCTCCCCCACCCCTGAGCCAGGCATCTCGGAGAAAGGCTGTGCCTGCACAGCCCGTGTGACAGCAGGAGCGAGAGGGAGCCGTGCCTGGGGCTGGGGAGAGCCTGGGAAGAGCCCGCATCCCTCTGGAAGCCGGGAGAGCTGCCTGGGAAGAGCCCGCATCCCCCGGCAGCGCAGGGACCCCGCGCCGGCAGCAGCTCCTTCCTTCCCCCGGCGGCTCCTCGGATGCTGGGCAGCACAAGGAGGGCGGGATGGGATGAGAAACAGCCCCGGCAAGCCCGGAGCCTTGTGATGAAAACAAGCGGCTGTGCGGCTGACCAAAATGCAGCAGCAGGAGGCGAATAACCTGCGAGGAAAAGCAGCGGGAGCCAAAGGCAGGCTGCAGAATTCCCCGGCTCCGCAATCAAACCCGCTCCTGGGGGCTGCGGATTTGCCGCTCAGCCGGCGGAGCCCCTGAGTTGGTGATTTGGGGGGTGTGTGTGTTGTTCCCGCTGGGAATCTTCTCGGCACTCCGGCTTCTTGCAAAGCCTCCCCGGGAGCTGGGCAGGAGCTGAGCCCTGGGCATGTGAAGAAGGGAAGGAGGCATGAGCGGAGCCGGGACCCTGCGGATGCTGTGAGGCCGGAGGTTCAAGTGGGATCATGGGAGGGAAGCAGGTCAAATGGTGAGCGATTGTGTCCATTGTCCTCGGGAGCTGCAGGGACGGGTGTTTATTAAAATTCGGGGATTCAGCGCTCCTTGCCCTGAAGCCTCGGCTGTGCTGGCGGATCTGGGGCTCGGGGGAGGCAGGATGTGGGTTAAGGAACCAAGCGGTGAAAGGAATAAAGTGGAGCAGTTTGCATCATAAATCTCTCTTGGAAAGCTTTCATTTCCCAGCCCTCGTTTCTGCATGCTTTCACAGGGAATTGTTCTGCACTTTTAAAGGCATTGCATCAGCGGCTGTTTCAGACTCTGATGGCTTGGGCTGATACAGAACCTGGGCAAGTGTTTCCAGCATTAATTGCATGATGCAGAAAGCAACCTGACCTGTGCTGCTGCTTCAGCTGCCTCTGCCTCTGGCTCTGCCACTGCTGGCAGTGTTTGGGAGGTGGTTGTGGATGCCGGCTGAACCCGGTGGCCTTTTGAAATAGGAGAACAGCCTGGAAAGGGTCTGGGGACGTGGGAATGCCTTAGGAAATGGAAAGCTGTCTGTGCTGTGGGACCTATCCCCATCTCTGGTGCCTTTTATTGCCTTTGGGCTGTGGATCTGGTGCTGGAAGAAGCGGATTTGGAATGTTATTCCCAGGCTCATATCCTTGTTTTTCATCCTGCTCATCCTTTTCAGTCCCCCTGTCTCACCACCTTCTCTCCCATCTGTGCCTGGTGGTGTTTTTCTGGGACAGCTTTGCAGGGATGAGAACCAGCAGTGCCTCAGGGTGAGGGCAGGTTCAGAGCATCAGCTGAGAACAGGAGGGAGGGAATTCTGAGATCTGTTCCTAGAAGGAAGCGAAATCCCTCCTGTAGCTGCTGGCCATGTCAGACCAGCTGGGCTTCCTGCTGGCATCTGTGCTGTGTGAAAGTTTCATCCTTTCTTCTGGCCCTTGTTACATAATGCAATCCCAGCAGAACTGCCAAATCAAATAATAAACAGCATTTTAAAAAACCCAAAACCCAAAAACCCCATAATTTTATGCCATGCCCCCATTCAGCAATGAACAGAAGCAGGGCCTGGTTACAAATTTAATAATAAAAATATGTCTAATGAAGGGCTGCTGTGATGGATTTGGAATTCCTGGAGGTAAATCCTGGAGCAAAGCCTGCTGCTGGCCAGGAGCCCTTTAAGCATCATGCACACACCTGAAAGGACAGGTACTGTCCCTGTTGGAGATTTCTACTGGACATTGATTATTCTCTCACTTTAACAAGGGGCAAGTCTGGACCACAAAAACCGGACTCAGGTCTGTAATTGGAATGAGGAGAGGCTGGTCCTGGCCGTGGGAGTGGGCAGGCAGGAGCAGCAAGTCATTTCCATCTCTATTGCAGGGCTTTGCCCATTCTGTGGGAGCTGTGGGGGACAGAGCAGCAGTGCTGGGAAGATGCAGGGAGGGAGCTCCTGAAGCCTCTTATTTTTCTAAACCTATTATATTATTTCCACACTGTTTTTCTTTTTGTTCCCTGCCCTTTGTTTCTATGTTGGGGGAGAATGAAAAATTAACTCCTGCTCACACTTGCAAGGATTAATTTCTGCCACTTTCGGGGTACATTGAACGGGTCAGTGAGCTTCAGCCACCTTTTGATGTTGTCTGGGAGATGCACTTAGGAAGAATTTCTGAGAAAAAGATTGCTTGAACCTCCCAGTCAGCTGAGATGGCTCCTGTGAAAATATGTGGGCACTTCCAAGAAGTTTTAATCGAAGAACGCGAGTGAGTGGAATCTGACTCTCAAATATATTGGGATTTAAAGTTGAAATGATTCATCTGAAAGCTCTGGAGCAAGAGATGAAGCCAGGGTGGCTTTTTGTCCAGCATAAGGCTGGCAGTAAATTCCTCCTGAGCTTGGTCCTACCCCTGTGTGAGAGTCTGAATTCAAAAAATTACATGTCCAGGCTGGGTTGTTGAAGGTTTCTTTGGGATACAGATAATTCTTAGATAAAAGTGAATATGGAGAAATGCTTGTTGAAAATCAGTGCTGATCAACACCATCATTTTCTGCAGCCTGACCTCACCCAGCCCCGTGCACAGTGCAAAGAGTGAATCCACTGTAGCCCCCTCGGAGGAGAAGGAGAGACTTGTGATCCTCCAAGCTGAAGAAACAGAGCCTAAACCAGGTAAAACCTTGGGACTGCTTGGTGTGGGAAGCTCCCCAGGGACTGGAATTGTTTACTGCTGCCTCCAGGGTGTCCGTGGGCACTGAGGGATGCTCTGCAAAGCTCCCAGGTGCCTTTCCCCCTCTGTCACACACACTGTCCCCAGTGCTGTGAAGTTATCTGGGATGAAGTGCGTGTAGGAAAGCTTGGATTGCCTCAGGAGCCAGGTGTAAATCCCTGGGGTCAGATGAGCTGTCACAGCTGGCCCTGGGGAGGGGGCAGGTCCCTCCTGGGCTGCCAGGAGCACATCCAGCTCCTCTCTCTTGCAGAAGGGGCTGATCCTCACTTCCAGCCCGAGTGGCAGGCAGGGAGTTCTGGGTCCTACCTGGAGAACTCATGGGAGGAGCAGCTCCTGGAACAGCAGGACCACCTGGAAAAGGAGATGGAGGAGGCGAAAAAGATGATTTCGGGTTTGCAGGTGAGAGGTTTCTCTTCTCAGAGAGTGTTCCCTTCCAGGGTCACCCAGCCCTGCATCAGCCATTCCATGAGCTTGGCTGAACCTCCAATTTGGCACATTCTCCCCATAATTCTGAATTTGTGGGACCTGTCCCTCTCTTCCCCTCCCTGCCCCTCAGCCCGGGGTGTGTCTGGCTGTGCCTGGGGAACAGAGCCCCTGGATCCATGTGGTGAAGGCACTGAACACTCTCAGGAACATCCCTTTCTGTTTGTGCTGGGAACCCCAGTGGCTTGGAATTGTAAATATTTATGTGGCAGTAAACAAAGCAGAGATTGTGTGAGGAGCACAGGCAGCTGGGCGGGCACTTTCCCTGAGGACAATGGGCAGGACACAAAAGAGTCACCAAAGGAAAATAAAAAAATTCCTCGGTTCACTGGTAAAATCCGTGCATTTTGTGCCCACTGGGAGCAGGGACAGGAGGGACTGGCACTGCTGCCCCCTCATCCCCTGGGAGTGGGGAGAGGCAGCTGGTGTGGCCAGCCAGGAAATTGGATTTGATTCATCGATTTTCCTCCTCTTACTCAATAATTGAGAGGCTCCAGTTTGTGAGAGTTTGGTTGAAGTATTGGGGACCTGATGCACACACACCCTATAAGGTGCTAAAGCTGAGACTTCACTCCCTGGAAATCTGAGTTGTCCTTGTTTGGTTCTTTCTGTGAGAAACAGCATGGGAGAGCTTTGTCAGAGGATAAATCTTCTTGTTCATTCCTGAAAAAAATGCTCATTTTTGAGGGGAATAAACCAGCAGAAATGGGAAATGAAGCTGCTTAGGGACTGTTGATAGGAGGGACTGCTGGCCAGAGCTGCAGCTCACCAATTTCCCTTTGAAATCTCTGAAAAGGAGATTTTTTTTTTCCCCCTTTACCTCCCCAGGCTTTGTTGCTCAATGGGTCTCTACCTGAGGATGAGCAGGAGGGGTCCTTTGAGCTTTCTGAGCGTGGAGCCTGCCCTGAGGAGCAGCTGGTGAGAACATCCCTGGACCCAAACTTCCCTGCTCCAGCTGCCTTTTGCCCTGCCCTGCCCCTGCTGCACAATAACAACGCTGATATTTTGCATTCAGATCATCATCCGAAGCCGCCTGGACCAGAGCGTGGAAGAAAATCAAGATCTGAAGGTTAGAGGGTGACACATGGAGGGGGAAGAGAGGTTTTGCAAGATTGTTCTACTTGATTTTTTAGGGGAAAACGGGGTGGGGATGAGGCAGGGTGGGCAACATGATGGATGAACTGGGGAATATTCTCTTAGGGTTCCAACTCTGGAGGCTTGGGACCAGTTCTGATGCTGGCAGAAGTGTTTGGTGTTGGCCTGAAGGACAGATTTGGGGGACTGGGCAATCATTATTTTCCTCAGGACTTTAATAACAGAGCTTAAGAGCTCAGCTCTTTGTCATATTTATAACTGATTTAAATTTCTCAGGCTCTTGGATCTGTGGGAAAAGGTGGGAAGTGCTTCCCCTGCAGCAGCAAACACCAGCTCTGGTTGGTTCTGAAGGGGTGACAAGGTGCTGTTTAACCAAATTGTGTTGCATTTGCAGAAGGAGCTGCTGAAATACAAACAAGAAGCTCGGAACCTCCAGGGAATAAAGGTGAGGAAAGGGGCATTGCATCAAAAATAAATAGTAGTGCTTTAGGTGAAAAGGAATCTCTGAGGAATCTCAGATTGTGGAAGGAGGAGTACCGGGGGCTTGGAGGTGGGGGATCCTGTGGTTTATTTCTGAGTTTTTAGGCAGGTACAAGGAGCTGGGTTTCCACTTTTCTGCTCTGTCTGTAAGATTGTGGTGAAGTATTCCCCTTTTTCTTTATTTCCCCCTGTTTCTCCTAAACAAAAAGAGGCATAAATTGGTCGGCTGGCTCTTTTATTCCCTCCTCTCTGTTGGAGTGCACACCCAGTGGCATTGGCCCAGTGAACTCATTCCTGCCAGCACAGGACAAGGAGCCTGGGGTGTCCCTGTCCTGCCCAGAAAGGGCTCAGTTTGTGCCTCTGGAGTGCTGAACACTGCTGATCTCCTCCTGGCAGAGGTATTTTTAGAGCTGCCTGTCAGACGGGAGCAAACAGCAGTAGCTGTCCAAGGTGGAGCTCTGGGTGAGTGAAAGGTGCAGAATTAGTGCTGACTTTGGCCTCTCCAGAGAGGATTTCACTGCACAACTGGGTCACACTCAGGGCTTAAGGCTCCTTGTGTCCTGGGCTGATCTTGGCCTCTCTGTGCCCTCGGGATGAGTGGCTGCAGCAGGAGCTGCAGGGCTGGATGCCCTCCAGAGCTGTTCCTGTCTGTCAGAGCCACTGTTCATCACTTCTGGAGAGGGAAATTCAGGCTGAAGCAGAGAAATCCCTCTGTGCTGGAGGCCAAAACATTGGCAGGGAAATCAGTTTTGGCTAAGGGAGAGAGGAGGGCTGAGAGCCCTCTGGGGCCCCTGGCAGCCCCGAGTGGCCACGGTGAGTTCTGGCCAGCGAGCCCAGGGAAGGGTCTGTGCCCCCCGTGCCCTCCTGCAGAGATCCCCTCTCCCCAGGACGCCCTGCAGCAGAGGCTGGTCCAGCAGGACGCTGCAGTCCTGCAGCTCAAGCAGGAGCTGCTGAGAGCCAACATGGACAAGGAGGAGCTGCACAACCAGAACGTGAGTCACTGCTGCTGCTGTGGTTATTTTGGCGGGCTTTGGCGGCCCCAGGGGTGGCTGCAGCAGAGATTTCGGGGTCGTGGGATAGTGAACAAGCAGTCAGAGGTCTCTGCACAGCACAGGCTGCTCACAGCCTGCTGGCCAGCTGTGAGGCTGGAGATTGCTGACCTTCACTCCCGCTTCCTGTCCTCCAGGACCTCCAGCTGGGACAGGGAGGGGCTTTCCCTGATGTTTTCAGTGCTGTTGTATTCGTCCCTCCTCGCTCACTCCCTTAGCAGGTGGCACCTGCCCCGTGCAGGTCTCTGTCCAGAGGCTGCCACCCTAAACAGCAGCTCCCTTGACCTCTGTAGGTTTCTGGTCACCCTTTAGCACAAGGGGCAGAGGTTTTCACCCTCTGGGAGTATCTGCCTCACACCTGGCTGTTATTCCTGCAGGTTGACCTCCAGAGGAAGGTTGAAGAGAGAAACCGGCTCCTGGCGGAGTACAAAGTAATGGAACCTCTTCCACGGGGTGTGGGGGGTTCCTCGGTTCTGGGAAGGGGATTGCTCTTGCCCTGGCACCTGGCCAGCCCCAGGAAGGAGCTGTGGGAGCCAGAGGTGTTTGTAGTGAGGTGGAGGGATCAGAAGTTCTTTGCATTCCCCTCACAGCTTCTTGCAGATGTTTTATTGTCGTGGTTTTGGTGGTGGCTGCTGAGTGTCCCACACTCGTGCAGATGAGGTTGGGTGAGCTGTTTGTCCTCTGATCCCTCGGGAATCTGTGTTCTCTGGGACAGCTGTGTGACCTCAGCAGCGGATCTTTGGCCAAGGGGACTTTGGGCAATAAAAACCTGATCGATCTTGTCAAAAAAAAAGCTGACACTCAGCTCTAACATCTGGCAAAGCACACCCTGTGCAAGTCACCTGATCCTGGCAGATGACAGGATTTTCCCTGCCATGGGAAGAGGACTGCGCCTCCCTCCCTGCCCTGCTGATTCCCTGGCTCCCTGTGTTGCAGAAGGAGCTGTGCCAGAAGGATCGGCACTTGCAGCAGCACCAGACCAAGCTGGATGAGATGCTCAGGCAGCTTTCTGAGGCCAGCTACCAGCAGGTAGGGACAGCTGGGCTGCACTGGGAGCTGCCCTGGGGGTCCCAGCTGGTGGTGACTCCTCTGCTGCCCCTCCCCAGGTGGATTTGGAGCGGGAGCTGGAGCACAAGGAGGCCCTGCTGGCTCACTGCATGAAGAGAGAAGCTGAGGAGGTACGGGAGCCTTGCTCCACACCTGGGGTGGTGTTTGCTCCTGTACAGCACCCTGTAGGCTCCTGTCTCCAGAAACCCTCCCCTTCATCCCAGAGAGGTCTGGCTCTGCCTTCTCACTGCCAGAGCCCCGACCAAGGCAGGCTAAGCCCCCAAAGCCCCCAACACTGAGCACTCTGGCTCAGCCTCATGGCTCAGAATCCTCAGGGATGAAACAGTGAGGGAAGCCAGAGGCTTTCTCAGCTTCCAGCTTCACCTCTGACCCTGGCAATGGTTAGACCGCAGCTCAATTTAACTCCTCCTTTTCCTGCTGACCCTGCTATTGAGTCTTTCCACCTTCACATGAGGAATCAGGTCTGTGCTGTGACCAGCAGCTCCCTGCACACTTTAGGGAGTGTTTTTATCTGGGAGAAGATGGGAGTTTTATCACTGGTGTGGAAAGCTCTCATTCCCTCTCATTTTGAAGTGCATAAATGGGGATCTTTGGGGAGGTCCTGACACTCACACATTTTCCCCTGCCCAGGTGATGGCGTACAGCAGCCACAGTGCCCAGAGCAATGGCTTTCTCCAGCCAGCAGGAAAAGGAGCTGCTCCCACAGCCCACCGAGGGGTAAGCGCACCTGAGGGCTGCATTCCCAGCCAGAAATCCTGGAACTCTTTTATTTCATTGAGAGAGCTTTCCCCTTGCTGGGGAGAGGAAGCTGGGCTGGCTTGGCCTCAGCTGTGCTGTTTTGGGCAGACCAGTGACCTGCAGCTGGTGCGGGACGCCCTGCGCAGCCTCAGGAACAGCTTCAGTGGCCACGACCCGCAGCACCACACCATCGACAGCCTGGAGCAGGGCATCTCCAGCCTCATGGAGCGCCTGCACCGCCTGGAGACGCAGAAGAGGCAGGAGAGGAGGGTAAAGGCTCCCCGGGGCACTCAGCTCCTGCCCCTCACGCAGCACCCCGAGCGCTCTGGCTGGGAGGTGACGCTTTGTCCTTGTTGTTTTGGCTTTGCGCCCCAGGTCCGGGGGAAATCACCAGCAAGCAGAGCAACCAACGAGTGCAGAGACTCCTGGCCTCCCAAATCCAGTGAGTGCCTTGCAGATCCTGCCCTTCCACTGCCAAATTCACTGCTTGGCTCCCGGGTGGAGAATCCCCTTGGGAATCTGCCCCCTCCAGGATCCTCCTTGCAAAGGGAAGGGACACGGGTTTATGGCTGTTTTTTTGTAAAGCACCATCACAGCGCTGGTGTGGCCTCTTGGGCAGTGCTGCAGCACAAATAACCATGGCAATCGCTGGGAAAAGGAATGTCATCCCAGCTTTCCTGCTGCTGTGCACCATCTAGTGGGGACAGAGATGCGTTCCCTGTTCCCTGCTCAGTGTTTACTGCCTTTCGTATCCACAGAATGGTGCAGCCTTTTTTAACACCACATTTCCACGTGTCCAGGGTATTCTCTGCATAAAAGGAGCCTTAAAATTGTAGAGTTCAGTTCCTCTGTTTCAGCTCTTGGGGGGAAGCAGGAAACAAGGCAGGAGTTGGGGAGAGGAACACAAACGGGCAAATTAAAATCCACACACCACCATCCATCCTGGCCAGCAGGAACGGGAAGATGGGGAGGGAAAACAATGACAGGGGATGATAACCAGCGAGGTGCTGCCTTGCAGAGCTGCCTCACTCTCAGAGCACGCCTGTGATGAGCACCAGTGCCTGCACCAAAGTGTTGTACTTCACCGACCGCTCCCTCACCCCCTTCATGGTCAGCATACCAAAGAGGTGAGCCTGAGCCTTCCTAACTCTCCTGTGCCCCTCAAACCAGCACTCTGATTCCCTGGGAATGCTCCCAGCCAGCACAGCTTTGCTGTGCCTTAACTGCATTTCATGCTGTTGGCTGGGGAAAATGATCTGCAGTAGTCCCTGAGCTTCGTTTTTGTGTTTTGCTTTTGTATTTGGTTTTTGTATTTATTTCCCTTGCAGGTTAGGGGAAGTGACTCTGAAGGATTTCAAGGCAGCCATCGATCGGGAAGGAACCCACCGGTACCACTTCAAAGCCCTGGATCCAGAGTTTGGCACAGTGAAGGAGGAGGTAAATGTGGGACTGGGCTTTGGGATCAGTGTCACCACAGAGCCCTGGGCACCATGGTCACCTCCCTTTTAAACTAATGAAATAGTGGATGTTTCCCCCAAAGAAAACTGTCTGCTTTCCCACCTGTGGGTTAAAGCTCCTGTTGTGCTAGAATATTTTCATCCTCAGCAAAAGCAATTCCATGGGTGTGGTTGTGACTGCCTGGGAGCTGCAGAGCCCCTTGGGCAAAGCCAGCCTGTGACACAGCTCAGGGGACAGCTTTGCAATGGGAGAGCCTGTATTAAAAATACAATCTCTTACTTTCTTCTGAAGGTTTTTCAGAGAGGATTGTGTGTGTGGCATCATTCCCTTTGTGTGCTGCACTGCAGCCCTGTTTGTGCTCAGGCTGGTGTGGATTGGATTCATCACAGGTTATCGGGACAGTTCTTGCTTCACAAATTGATTAGGACAAGGGCAAAGGGTCACCCTCTCTGAGGACAGGCAGCAGCAGCAGCTGGAGGTGGTGGTCTGGCTCAGAAAAGGCATGATTCCTGTCTTTAGTTTACCTTTAATGTAAAAAAAAAAAAGCTGATAATAATCCTGATATTCATTGGTTAATGAGGCCTGGTCTGTTATTTACCTAAATTGTGAAAATGTGACTCATACCTCAGCCATCATTCCCATGTGTTCCCTGGATTATTTTGGGAAATCCAAGGTAGGATTTGACTTCATGCCCCTGATGCCACTCACACTGCAGAACCCTGTGTCCAGACCCCAGACATGACTGAAATACTTTCTTTCTTAAAATTTCTCTTATTTTTTTGGTAGGTATTCCATGATGACGACATCATTCCTGGCTGGGAGGGGAAAATCGTGGCCTGGGTGGAAGAAGACCACGGGGAGAATTAATGGAGCTTTCAAGCCCTGTTTCTATGGAAACCTGTGACTGTCTGCGGAGCTCAGAGAGTGACCAAGGAGCCCAAGTGCTGGGAGGAGGCCAATTCAAGCTGCCAAAAAAGAGCCTCTGTGCCAGCCACGGGTGGTGCAGGCTGTGTGCACGGACAGCTGGCACCTGAGTGCCCGTGCCCGAGGGCAGCTGCTGTCCCGAGGCTGCAGGGACGGGTCTGTGGGACAGAAACACCCGGCTTGGCCCTGCCAGCAAAACCCTGGAGGCCTTAAGGATGCTTTGCCCCCTTCTCCTCCACCCCTGCGCTGTGTGCTGCAGGCTCAGCTGGGCATCTCCTGTGCTGGTGTCACAGAAAACTGCACTGATGGTGAAAATGTGAAGCTTTGCCTTCATGGAGAAGAGGTTGCTGGATTGTGAGAGCTGAAGTTGGACACGCTGCTGTCCTGCAGGAGCAGAGTGACTCTGTGGACATTGCAGGCTGGCAGGACCTGTTCTGGGTAGGGGAAGAGTCCTCTGGAGGGGTGATGCATGGTCTGAAGCAAAGCTTACCAACTTGGCCAAGCTCCCTTTCCCCCAAACTCAGGCTCTCATTTCCCAGCCCTGCTTTCCCCACCTGCTCTCCAAAGCTGTTCCCATTTCCAAGGCCCTCGGGGTTTGCTCTGCAGCTGTGGGATCTTGGTGCTCGTTTGCTGAAAAATTTCGTGGGTGGGACAGCTGGAATCAGCTGCTTCCTGAGGTCTTTACACCCCCTGTCCTTGCTGAGCCTCTGTCCCCACACTCCTGCCCTCGCTGCTGTCACCTCCTGTGCACAGCCATCCCTCTGCTGCTGTCCTCCCACTGCCAGGGCCACCAAGCACTTACCCACAACAGTTCCCTGCTATGCTGAGTCCTGAAGGATCAGGAGAGAACTGCTGGGGAAAGAACAGGCCCTGAAATCCCCCAAGGGTGGGTTTTCCCCTTTGGTTTTGTGGTTTTGTTTCTCTACATTGCCCTGGTGGGCTGGGGAGGTCAGATGGGCTCTGCTCCTTCCCAGCTCCTTCCATGGACTGTCTGTGTGTGCTGTGCATGAGGCTGGGAGAGGGGGCAACCTGGTTTTACTGTTTTATATTAACATGTCCTTTTGTAAACATGTTCTGGAAATTATTTTGTACCGATTCACATTTGTCTGAGGACTGTGGATATTTTTATACTAGTGCAAGTGCTCTCTGTATATTTCTGCACGCATTATACTGTGTTTTACTCCTTTCCTGGTGGATGCTGAGATGTTTTGTATCGTCTTCTTGTTGACACAACACTGGCCTTGTAATTTTATCTTACTATGGAAATCTAACTGGTTGATACTGGGTTTTGTATCAAGGCTCTTACGTGGTTTTGTGCCACATTGGCACAACACGAGCTGCCTCCTGTTCTGGACAATTTGTGTGACTTTCTGCTTACAGACAGCGGGAGGAAAGTTCATCAATGAACAGGTTAATTAAGTGGGGAAATACATCCCTTTTGGAAAAGAAACAACAATTTTCTTTCTCCCCTGGACATAGTTTCTCTGTTGCATGGTCTCTAGCGAAGAGAGCACGGGCTTGTGATACTGAGATCAATTGTATTCGAATTGCAAACTTCTCACAAGTGTTTCATTCCTTGGGTTTCACTCATCGGTTTTATTTCAGCAACAGCCACGCACTCGGGCTGGAGTTTCAAGGAGCAAATTACGAAGCTTTCCAAGGTCTGTTGTTGCCCAGCTCCATGTCCTTCTCTGCTATTCAGAGGAGCAGTTTGCTGTGGGATCTCCCTCATAAAAGCAAAAGGTGTCGCTTTTAAATGAGTTTTAACTCTGACTCCGGACATTTTGTTACAAGATCAAGTTAACAAGTATAGGAATAGGAAAGTAACTCTGAGGAAAGTCGGGCAGAAATAAACCAATTGTAAGAGTGCAATAGACATGCCTGGGATATGAAGTGAGAGCACATCTGAGGACAACCCACCCTCCGTGCAAAGAACTCCTTGCCTAGGCTGAGGTGGAACTTGGTATGGTTTAGTTTATGGCCTTCGCCGCTCCTCCTGTCGCACTGAACGGAGCCTGGCCCTATCCCCTGACAGCCCTTGGGTATATTAACGTGTTCCACCCCACCCACAGCCTCTCCCCTGGCCCAGCCTGAGGCCGTTCCCTCTCCTGCTCCCTGGAGCAGAGCCGANCGCCCGCTGCTGCCGCCGCCCGCCTGGCCCCGGCTCGTCCCGCGCCGCTGCTGCAGCCTCCCGGCGCACCAGAAGGTGAGAGACACCCCCGGACCCCTGCCCCGGCTGTCCCCCGTGACCCCTCGCTGCTCCTTCCCTTTCTCCCTCGCTGCTCCTGCCCTTTCCCCCTCCCTTCTCGTTGGCTTTCCCCCTTGGCGTTTTCCGTCCTCTCCCCGTGCGGCGCAGTTTGCCCCGGGGATAGAGTAATGGGATCATCAAGGCTGGAGAAGTCCTTTAGTTCTGATAAGCAAGCCAGCAGTGCCGCTGGAGCCCCCGAACCACATCGCCCACACGGCTCTTAGGCTCCTCCGGGGACGGGAACTCCACCGCCTCCGTGGGTAAATCTATTCCCAAACTGGGAGAAAATCGGCGGGTTTTGTGCCTTTGGCACCACTGAGCCTCAAGCCCCTGGATGGCTGTCGGGTGCTACCTCCATCACTCTGTCCTTTATCCCAGCACGGCTGCTGGTCCCTCGGCAGACCCAGACCAAGATCTGGCTCTCTATAGCCCTTTCTTTGTAGAATCGTAGAGTTTTGAGGGGTAGGAATGAGCCTTAAAGCCATGTGCAGGGACACCTTCCACTGTCCCAGGTTGCTCCAAGCCCCACCCAGGCTGACCTTGAACACTTCCAGGTATGGGGCAACCACAGCCTCTGCCCTCAGTACCCGCCGTGGGTTTGCCCAGGGTTCTTCACCAGCAGCTTGGGGCAGTCCTGGGGATTTNCCCTGGAGCAGAGCCGATCCCCCGGCCGTCCCCTGCAGTCAGGGAGCCGTGCAGAGCCAGCCCCGATGCCCTTTTCTCCAGGCCGAGCCCTCTCCAGCCCGCCGAGCCCTCGGCGCTCCGCGGCGGGCGCGGGGCGGTGCCGAGGCGGTGCCTGAGGCGGGCNTGGGATCATCAAGGCTGGAGAAGTCCTTTAGTTCTGATAAGCAAGCCAGCAGTGCCGCTGGAGCCCCCGAACCACATCGCCCACACGGCTCTTAGGCTCCTCCGGGGACGGGAACTCCACCGCCTCCGTGGGTAAATCTATTCCCAAACTGGGAGAAAATCGGCGGGGTTTGTGCCTTTGGCACCACTGAGCCTCAAGCCCCTGGATGGCTGTCGGGGGCTACCTCCATCACTCTGTCCTTTATCCCAGCACGGCTGCTGGTCCCTCGGCAGACCCAGACCAAGATCTGGCTCTCTATAGCCCTTTCTTTGTAGAATCGTAGAGTTTTGAGGGGTAGGAATGAGCCTTAAAGCCATGTGCAGGGACACCTTCCACTGTCCCAGGTTGCTCCAAGCCCCACCCAGGCTGACCTTGAACACTTCCAGGTATGGGGCAACCACAGCCTCTGCCCTCAGTACCCGCCGTGGGTTTGCCCAGGGTTCTTCACCAGCAGCTTGGGGCAGTCCTGGGGATTTGCAGCAGATCTGTGCCCCACATCCCAGGCTGAGCTGAGGATTTGTCTCTGTGCTGCTGGATCTGTCTGGGCTGTGACACTGCCCTGTCCCTCACAGGTGGCACTGCCAGCGCTGTCCCCCACGATGCAGATGGGCACCATCGCACGCTGGGAGAAGAAGGAGGGGGACAAGATCAATGAAGGGGATCTCATAGCAGAGGTATGCTGTGGACGAGGCTGGGCTGGTCTCTCTTGAGCTGCACCTGTGGCCTGCAGGCTGTCCCTGGCTGAAGGCAGATTTTGGATCACAGATCTCAAGGGATGCTGGTGGGAAGGAGTGGCTGTCAGCCTCTCAGAGCTGGTTTGAGGACAGACTTCCCTAGAGCTGCTGCCTCAGGGTGATTTTTCCAGAACCGTGACCCTACAACAGTCTGGGAGGCTCTGGGCTCACCATTTCCTTTTCTCTCTCATAGGTGGAGACAGACAAAGCTACAGTTGGCTTTGAGAGCCTGGAGGAATGTTACCTGGCCAAGATCCTGGTGCCAGAAGGAACAAGGGATGTTCCCATTGGGGCCATAATATGTATCACAGTAGACAAGTATGTATTTTCCTAACCCTTGATGTGAATTTCCCCTCTTGGGGCTTCTGGGGTGCCTTGGGTGAAAGACTGAGACCATCTCCTGATGGGCTTTGGGGCTCTGTGTGTTCTTCTAGGCCTGAAGATATTGCTGCCTTCAAAAATTACACCCTGGATTCTGCAGCAGCTGCTGCCCCTGCAGCCTCAGTGCCTCCCCCTCCAGCTGCAGCTCCCTCCCCACCACCTCAGCCTTCTCCTCAGGCCCCTGGCAGCTCTTACCCTCCTCACATGCAGGTAAGAGAGCACTGATCTGCTTTAAGGCTTCTTGCACTCTTTCTCTGCCCCTGGCATTGCTACCTGTGGGGCATTTTGTCATAAAAACTGTCTGGAATGGGAATTTATTAACTGTGCCACTTCAGTTGTTGTGTGCTTAGAGCAGGTGTTGGGGGACATCCCAGAAAGCTTTTTTAAGAAAATTATTTCAGCATCCCAGCTGCTGGTGGGGGAGCCACTTGTCCCTCCAGGGTTGTCTTGAAAAATGTGCTAAATCTGCATTATTTGGACAGTTGTGGTATAAAAAGACCTTGTGCTTAGTGTGAGTAAGCTCTGCTCGTACCTCAGAGCAGAGCTCCAGTCTGTGGTGCTCTGGTGACCACACCAGATGTGTCTGTGGGTAACTAATAATGAATCGGGTTTGTGGATATAACCTTTTTGCTTTGCTTAGGTTTTGAAGTGTATCCACTGATGGATTTGAGCATTTTGTACAGGGGGTTGCTTTGACACCCCTTTGAAAAAGAAAATCTGGAATATTGAACCCCATCCCACAGATAAAGCATGTGTGAACTGATTTGCCTGAGATATTATTCAAAGTCAGTAATAAAATAATTATTAATGGCTTCTAAATTTGTGGTTTGGCTGCTAAAGTTGCTTTCTTCCCTCTGCTTGCCCCCTCTGCCCAGTTTTGCTGCATTGTGTGTGTCACAGTGACAAAGTGACTTGCTCCAGCCTTCCTTAGCCTTGCAGGGTGATGGCAGTGATGATGATTTTGATTTATCCATTTCTTGTCCTCTGCCCTTGCTTGCTGTCCTGCTCAGGCCTTGCTAAAAGAAGCCAAAGCAGCACAGTGGGACAGCTCTGCTTGGCTGTCATGGAGCCAGACCTAGGAGTGCATTAAAGCTGCTTCTTTAGGTTAGCATCATTTCTCAGGAGTTCAGACTGTGTTCCTGAGCCTTCTGCCTGAGCAGGGTCTGACTGTGTTGTGTTCTGTGCCTTCCCAGATCACTCTCCCTGCTCTGTCACCCACCATGACCATGGGCACCGTGCAGAGGTGGGAGAAGAAGGTTGGGGAGAAGCTGAGTGAGGGAGACTTACTGGCTGAAATTGAGACAGATAAAGCCACAATAGGTGAGTCCACAGCCAGGGGTGGCTGAGGTGCCCTTGGAAGGGTCCTGAGCAGCCTCTGCCAGCTCCTCTGGCTGCTCAGGGGGCGATGCTGTGAGACAAGTTTTGTTAACATCTCATTCCACTGGAGAGCCAACATTGGAGCTCCTAAAACCACTTTCATTTCCTCATCAATCCTTCTTAGCAAGGGCATGGAGAGGTTCCCTGCTGGAAAGGATTCTCCTACTTCAACTGCCACAGTCTCCAGCAGCAGCAGCACTTGGAGTGGCTCTTCAGCTCCTCAGTGTTGTTTCTCTCCTCTGCAGGCTTTGAAGTGCAGGAGGAAGGCTACCTGGCAAAGATCTTGGTGCCTGAAGGAACACGAGACGTGCCCTTAGGAGCTCCTCTGTGCATCATCGTGGAGAAGGAGAGTGATATTCCAGCCTTTGCTGACTACCAGGCTGCTGCAGTCACTGACATGAAGGCAGCAGCTCCTCCTCCTCCTCCTGCACCGGTAAGGAGAAGCCATGGGCACCACTGACCTGGTCTGAGCTGTTGCTTACAGTGTGAAGCCCTGGCTTCAACAGGAGTGTTCTGATTTGTGAGTGCAAGGCTGATCCATGTGTTGATCACTTATTTGCCTTCCAAGACCTACAGCAGGTTTCATTCATTCTGATCTTTTTCCCAGCTTGTTGCTTGTGCTAGTTCTGATTCCTCATCCTTGAAAATGGGGAGCATAAGTTCTTTATTTTATTTGGTGTATAGCTCAGCTGACCTCCTTCCCAGTGAGTTTCTGATTTAATTTCGGGGAGCCTTTGTGCAGATGAGTGATTATCTCTTGACTGATAATTAGATGGGCCAGTTCTCTTGCTGTGGGTTCCACTGATGGCTTTGACTCTTTGTTAAGGTGATGGCACCTCCTGCAGCTGCTCCTCCTCCTCCTCCCCAGCCTGCTGCTGCCCCTGCTCCAGCAGCTCCCTCAGCGGGGCCACCCCACAAAGGAGGAAGGGTCGTGGTCAGTCCCCTGGCAAAGAAATTGGCAGCAGAGAAAGGAATCGACCTTACCCAAGTGAAAGGTACCTTTCCTTTCCACTTCTTTGCTCTCACTATCAATTCCTGTCCCTGTAGATCCATATTTTCCTGTTCTTCCTGACTGTGCAGCTGTGAACCAGGAGTTGTGTTCAATGATTCTCTCTGTCGAATAAAACTGGTACCTTTAGAAGCAAAGCCACGTTGGAAATAATAAAAATCTTCTCCCATTTTCCTTTGCCCCTTTCAGGTACTGGACCAGATGGCAGAATCACCAAAAAAGATGTGGAGTCATTTGTGCCATCAAAAGCTGCTCCAGTGAGTAGGCTGGAAATCTGTGGGAATGGATTTTAAAGGAATGGAAAGGCTCTGTGGAAGGGCAGTTCCTGCATGGAAATGGCATTGCTGGATTGTGTGGGCAGTGGTGGCTGCCAGAAACACTGATGGAGCCTTCTCCCTTCGTTTGTCCCTTTGATATTCCACTGAGAGCAAAACCAGTGTGCTCCCAACCCTTCCTTTTGGTTGCTAAATCATCAGGGGCTGAGGTCACCCAGTCCCAGCTGGTCCAGCATTGCTGAAGAGAGGGGATCAGGAAGAAAGCCAGACCTAGCAAATGCCAGCCTGTCACTGCTGCCCCAGAAATGTTCTGATGGCCGTGGTTTGTGCTGTCCCTGAGCTGATGGAGGTGTTTCTCTGTGTGCTGCAGTTTGGGAGAGCCCTCCAGTACAGCTCTGCTGTCTGTGCAACCACCAGAGCAGGACTGGCTGGGCTGGGAGCTTCACAGCAACACAGCTCAGTGCTGAGCTGCTAAATCTCTCACACTGCTTTAATAATGAAATGTAGAGGTTAGAAGGAGCCTGGTGGGCACTGGGGAGGTGGAAATAGCAGCTGCCCTTACCAAGAGGCAGCCTGGCTCAGCAGTGAGCTGCAGTTGCTCTTTGGGGGTTCTGGGAGTGACGCTGGTGTTCCCTGCAGGCTGCAGCTCCGGGGGCAGTTCCTGCTGCAGCGCCCGAGGGGACCTTCACAGACATCCCCATCAGCAACATTCGCAGGGTAAGGCTTCAGTCTTTCCCAAGATCATCCTCTTCAGCCATGAGCTTTGCAGGCTAATTTGTGTTCCTTGCTCTGCACACCCCCAGGTCATTGCTCAGAGGCTGATGCAGTCCAAACAAACGATACCTCACTACTACCTGTCCATCGATGTAAACATGGGAAAAGTCCTGGTGCTAAGGAAGGAACTCAATCAGGTGAGTTCTGGTGTCTTGGCTTGGAAAAAAACACTCTTTTCATTGCCTTTTGTGGGTCTGTCTGTGACAGAATGAGATTTCCCTCATGTCTGCTGATTCCTGACTTCCCTAAGGGGCTGTTCTGAGCTCTGCTTGGTGGTGATTCATTATTTCAGGTGGAAAATAAAAGGATAGAAAGCTTTTCAATAGTAAGAAAGGTAAAAAATTTAGGCAGAATAATAATTCTAAGTCAAGTCTGAGGAAAACTAAACATTAAAAAAAGTATGTTCTTAAATTATGAAGGAGATACTTTTGCCTTCTAAATTATCTTTGCATTTTAATGCTTGCAGGGGTGTGATTGTTTTCTAACATTTCCTGTGGGCTGCAGTGACTGCCCTTGTTAATTGGGGTGAAGTGCAGGGGACAAACTGACACCTGGAATCTCTTTATTTGCAGGAGGTCTCGGATAACATTAAGCTTTCTGTCAATGATTTCATAATTAAAGCTTCTGCATTGGCATGCTTGAAAGTGCCTGAGGCCAATTCTTCATGGATGGACACAGTTATTAGGCAGTAAGTTTATGGCATGGCCAGAGCCAGAAACTTCCTTTGTTCATGGCAAAGCAGAACTTCTGCTGGGATTTGAGGGAGGGGAAAAATACGATGTAAAGGTGAGAGGTTCTGTTAAAGTGATAAAAACTTTGAATCTAAGGCTGGTAGGCAAGGTGAAATAATTGCTACAAATTCATGTTAATTTTGGGTTGTCTGGACTGTTTGGGATTTTTTCTGTTTGCTCCCTTGCTGGAGTGATTTCAGCTGCTGTGTGTGTTGCAGGAATCACGTGGTGGACGTGAGCGTGGCCGTGAGCACCCCCGCAGGGCTCATCACCCCCATCGTCTTCAACGCTCACATCAAGGGCCTGGCTGCCATCAGCAAGGACGTGGCTTCCCTGGCAGCCAAAGCCCGGGAAGGGAAGCTCCAGCCTCACGAGTTCCAGGTGAGACACTCCTGGTGGTGCTAAACTCTGCTGCCCTTGGCTTGTTCCAAAGGAGCAAAGGCTGTTCTGTGATGTGTGAGCCTTGTTCAGTAATCACAGAATGTCCTGAGTGGGAAGGGACCCGCAGGGATCATTGAATCCAGCTCCTGGTCCTGCACTGACACCAAATCCCACCCTGGGCATCCCTGGCAGCTCTGTCCAAACACTCCTGGAGCTCTGGCAGCCTTGGGGCCGTTCCCATTCCCTGGGGAGCCTGGGCAGTGCCAGCACCCTCTGGGGAAGAACCTTTCCCTGAGCTCCATCCCAAATTCTCCTGGCACAGCCCCAGCCGCTCCCTGGATCCTGTCCCTGCTCACCAGAGAGCCTCCCCCCAGCAGGAAGCTGCAGGCTGGAATGAGTTCCCCCTTCTCCTCACATTCCCACATAAAACAGTTTTTGTGAGTTTGCCCATGAATGTGTTTGTTTTCTTCTAGGGTGGTACTTTCACAATTTCCAATTTAGGAATGTATGGGATTAAGAATTTCTCTGCCATAATCAATCCACCTCAAGCCTGCATCCTGGCAGTAGGTTCTTCAGAACAAAGACTAGTGCCAGCTGATAATGAGAAAGGGTGAGTTTTCATCTGATACTGAACTCAAACTCTGAAATCATGCCTAGTCTCCTAACACCTACATTAGATAATAATTTTAAAAACCCTAAAATGTATTGCTGACACAGTGCTTTCAGTACTTCAGTTTGCATTTAAGGAAAACCTAAAGGATGGATCCTGTGTATAATATCCTCTTGCTTGGAGCTGAAATGGTTCTTTTTCTTTGTGTGGGGCTGTCCTTGTGCCAAGGAAGGCTGAGCTCCCTGCCCTGAGGGGAACACACAGAGGTGTTTTTAGTGCCTGTGGGAAGTTCCTTCCTTGGTTTTCCTCAGAGAAGGGATGAACGTGATCTGCTCCCCAGTGCAGCTGGGGGAAACATCTGTCACCAAGCACCAGCTGCTATTCCTGGCTCTCCAAGAGTAGCTTTTCTCTGTGTAGTGGCACTGCCTTGCAGAGGAGTGTGTTAACCCATTTTTGTTGTTTTTCTCCCAGCTTTGACGTGGCCAGCATGATGTCTGTCACCCTGAGCTGTGACCACCGTGTTGTGGATGGAGCAGTTGGAGCACAGTGGCTTGCTGAGTTCAAGAAATTCCTTGAAAAGCCAGTAACCATGCTGCTATAATTTAACCATGCAAAGCAGAATTTTCATGGGTCACACTGTTGTGTTTTAAACAAGCTATTTAGACTTTAGTGTTCAGACTTTGAGAGAGTTCCTTTTTTTTTATTTAAAAAATGTATTATATTATCTGGTAATGTTATTTACCAGACTGTACAGAAAAAAAAAAGTTTGCAAAAGTGCTTTTCAGAGCAATATTACAGCTACACTGTATTTTTATACAGTTAGTTAACTTGCAAACTCTTCCAAAACAGAGTTAAGCATCCCAGATTAAGAAAAAAAAAAAGAAAAAAACAAAATTACCCTGGCATTGTGCCAGCTGCTTCTAAACTCGGGTGCCCAGGGGGTGCATACCAACAGTTTCATGACCTCAGTGTTGTCAGAGACTGGAATTTCAAACATCTCTTGGCAGGAGCGCAGGTGAGATGGCCACAGAGGGGTGCAGGGAGGAGGGGAACTCCCCCGTGTCCTGCTCTGGGGTGGGAGGTGGCACAGCACTGGGGGACTGAAGTGCCTGGGGAATGTGTCTCAAAGGCCAAGCGCTGCTGTTCCAAAGCCTTTTTGGAACTTGGCACTGGCCGGGACCTTCTCGGCTCCGTGATCCCTTTCGAGCACTTTAAGGTGAGAGGGCACTGCTGTCTGTGGGGTCACAGCTCTGGGGTGCCACAGGGAACGTGCTGTCTCCTCCTGGACTGGCTGACATCTGCTTTGCTATGGAAACTCTGTAGCTGCTGTTCCTCTGGCTGAGTGAACCCCGGGCCATGGAAGTAACTTTTGCAGAATGTTCTATGTGTGTTGGAAGCCAGTGTAGACAAATCACACATGCTGATAATCCCAGCAGGATGGGGATGTTAATCATGTGGGGACTGGGATGTTTGGGATTTTTCATTTCAGGCATTCTAACATAGGAAGCTCTGATTTAAGCCACTGGAATTGCAGGCCTTCCCTGGATTGTCTATGTTGTCCAGCCTCAGTGAAGCTGCAGAATGTGCTCTCCATGTACATATTGTATGTAAGGTGCTTCTCTAGTCTGTTGGACTCGTGTCCACTTACCCCAGGCATTGTATCCTGCAAGGGCTGCAGTGCTGAACATTCTGAAATTCCACTTTCCACATGGAAACGTTCATGTAAAAAAAAGGACAACCAGTGCAGTAATGACAGAGTGACCAGGAGAATTTAAATAGGGGGGCAGAGTTGGGTAAAAAAGAAGAACTTGTTCAGGCTGATCCTGTTATTCTGTATATTGCATTAAGTACTGTCTCCTGTAAAATTCTGCATAATTCACTGAAGATACTGAAAGAAAATACTGTGGAAATTAAATATTTTTGTGGGAACTATTTAGTGTCTGGTTGCTGTGATGCCTTGCTTAAGCAAAAAAAAAAAAAGTGCATTAAGGTTTTGGATTTTCTTGAATGACCTGAAATACCTTGATTCCAGACTGGCTCTAGTGAACCCATGTTCCATTAAATGTTTGGAATTGACAACTACTAAACCATGTCCCAGTGCTTTTCTCTTCAGTCGTGTGTGGCTTTCCTGCTCTGGGTCAGTGCTCTGCAGCCTTTCACAGTGCAACTCACCCTATTAACCTGAAATTTAATCCCACTTCTCCCCAGACATCTGCTTTTTGCTCTCTGCACTGTTCACCTGTGGGGCTCTATGGGACAGGGTGTTCCAGCATTAAATACTTGGAGAGAGCTGCTCTAACCATGGGAATCCTTGCATTTATTTAACAAAAACACATCACCACTGTTCCTGCTGTCCCTTCAGTGCTGCACTAAAGCCTGTAGGCGTTGGTGGTTCTTTACTACACCAGGTAACAAGTATGGAACTAAATATTCAAATATTCTTTTGAATATTTACAGTCTTTACTCGGTTTTTTTCAAAAGTTTGGTGGTGCTACTGTTCCTCCAACCTTCCTTTTCTGCTTGTGTCTCTAAAGGCATTTGGGATAGTCACTGCTCATGAGTAAGAAGTGAATTAAAAATGCCCTAAACCCCATTGCCACCAAAGATTTTCACTCTGGGCTTTTGTTGTGTAATCTGCCAAAACTTGAAGAAGTTTCAGTCATTTTCCCAAGCTGTGTTGCTGCAGAAGTATCTTACAACAGCTTTGCTCAATGCTGGCTAAGAATATCCATGATTACGGAAAACCATTAATTAAAAGGGAATTAAAACAATAAATCAAATTATAAATAAGACTTAAAATTGATTAAAACTATTATTTAAAATTTTATTAAAACCATTACTTAAAATTTAAACCATTACTTAAAAATTTATTTTAAACCATTACTTAAATTTTATTAGTTAAGTAATTGATTTAAACTACTAACGAGCTCTACCGTTTCCAGCATTACCCAGCCACAGTGTTCTGGGAATTTCTGCCGTTAGTTTGGGGTATTTTTTCCCCAGAAGAGGATTTTTTAGACCTGCCACCTGCTGTCCCCATCGCGGTGTCCCGCGGCTCTGGCAGCGGGGCGCTCCGAGCCACGGGGGCCAGCGCGGGGCTGGATCGGGGCCGGGCCGGGCCGTACCGNGCTCCGGCAGCGGCAGCGCGGCCGGCACGGGCCCGCGGCAGCGCCCGCAGCATGTCCCGCGTGCCCGTGGGGAAGGTGCTGCTGCGCAACGTCATCCGCCACACCGGAGCGCACAACAAGGTGAGGCCCGGGCCGCCCGCGCCCGGCGGGGCCCGCGGGGCGGCCCGGGCTGCGGGGACACCGTGAGGGNTCAGTCATTTTCCCAAGCTGTGTTGCTGCAGAAGTATCTTACAACAGCTTTGCTCAATGCTGGCTAAGAATATCCATGATTACGGAAAACCATTAATTAAAAGGGAATTAAAACAATAAATCAAATTATAAATAAGACTTAAAATTGATTAAAACTATTATTTAAAATTTTATTAAAACCATTACTTAAAATTTAAACCATTACTTAAAAATTTATTTTAAACCATTACTTAAATTTTATTAGTTAAGTAATTGATTTAAACTACTAACGAGCTCTACCGTTTCCAGCATTACCCAGCCACAGTGTTCTGGGAATTTCTGCCGTTAGTTTGGGGTATTTTTTCCCCAGAAGAGGATTTTTTAGACCTGCCACCTGCTGTCCCCATCGCGGTGTCCCGCGGCTCTGGCAGCGGGGCGCTCCGAGCCGCGGGGGCCAGCGCGGGGCTGGATCGGGGCCGGGCCGGGCCGTACCGGGGCGGTCCGGGTCCGTCTGGGGCGGTTCGGGTCCGTTCGGGGCGGTTCGGGCCCGTCTAGGGCGATCCGGGTCCGTTCAGCCCGCCCGGACCCCGCGGCCCTCACGGCCCTGGCGGCCATGGCGGCGCCGTTGCCGCGGAGACGGCGCCGGAAGCGGCGCGCNGCCCGGGCTGCGGGGACACCGTGAGGGTGCGGGACAGCCCCGGAGTGCGGGGACATGTCGGTGTACGGGACACCGTGAGCGTGCGGGGACATCGCGGTGGTGGTCCCGGTACATCCCGGGCTGCGGGGACATGCCGGCGGTGCCAGCCGGTGATGCGGGAGCATCCCGGTGTGCGGGGCAGGCTTCGTGCCCCGCTGCTGATCCCGCAGGGGAGAGCGGGAGCGTCTGGCAGAAAGACAAGGAGTTTGGGAAATCGGCCACATCCTCAGGGTCACTTCTGGTTTAACCCCGTTCCGGTTTTCCCCGAGTTTCAGTTTCACTCTGTTTCTCTTGAGTTCTCACCCCGGCGAGGGAGTATGTCTATATTTACTTAAAAAGTAGCAAATCTTTAATAGGTTTTGTTTTATTTTATTAGTTGCACTGTGTGTGTGCTTTTAATTGCGTGAAACAATTGGAACTTTGTGTGCACAGGCAGGATTTTAGTGCAAGATGAAGCAACTCCATTAAGTTTAGCAAACTAGTTCATGAATCATAATTCAGCAGGTCTAACCACCGTCGGGAGGTTCTCTTTTGGATTCAGATATGTGTAAATAATCCTTTGTTTGGGGGTGGTAGGAAGGGTGGCTGTGAGTTTTCTTTACCAGGAGTGTTGAGGTTGGTGCTGCATGACTGAATTTTCCCTTTCTGTGACTTTCAGCTTCAGGAAGAGACAGAAATGTGGAAAATAAGGGAGTGGGAGAAGCAGACAGAAGAGACTTACTGGAAGAGGCAGAGCAGAATGCTGTCAGACACCTCCAGGTGAGATACACCACAGAAACATTTCTTTCCTCCTTCATGACTCTCTGGAAAGAGGTCAAGCCTGTGCTTTAGCCTGACCATTTGTGTGTTCTTTGAGATGTGAAATGTTGGAGGCCCAGCTGGGGCTCTGGGGGTGTTTCCCCACCTGAAGGAGCTGTTCCCTCCCTGCAGCAGCCGCATGCGCAGCGATGGCTTCGACGAGGAGGGGCACAGGGCAGACTGGAAATCCAGGAACCCACAGCTCCTCGACCTGGTGGAAGATGATCTCCTCAGGGCCAGATCCTGGAATAAAAAGCTGTATGAATGTGAAGCCAACATGCCAGACAGGTCTGTGGGGGAATTCTGTGGTTGGAATTAAAACATCTTTCTGGAGGCCTGTGCCAAAAAATGACACGTTTCTGTTTGGTGTGTGCTGTGATGAAATAGAGCTTGAGCTCATTTGGAGAATGAATAATGTGTACCAAGTTCTGCCATGTCACAGAATAACCAATTTGAGCTCATCTGTGGAGTTTCTAAGCCACACTAAGCAGCAAAAGCCCAGCCCTAAGCTTAATATTTATTACTCTGCCCAATAAGCTTAAAAAAAAATCTCAGGAAACACAGCTCCAGGGCTGTTTTAAAGAAATCAGAGTTGTGGTTTGAGAACATAAGGTGTATTTAAATAGCACCAACCAAGTCAGTCCTATTTCCTTCCTCCCTGTCTAAAGTCAGATTGATTCTGAGGCTCTGCCCTTTCAGAATTGCATTTTTGCCCTCAAACATGTTGTCTGTTTTTAATGGGTGGTTCTGCTTTCTTACAGGTGGGGGCACAGTGGATACAAAGAGTTGTACCCTGAAGAATTTGACACAGACAGGTAAGGCAGACACCCTTACTGATGGATCCAGAATCTGCCTTCTGACAAGTTCTGCAGGGAATTTTACCAACTGAGCTTTGAATTTTGAATGGAGATCAGCCTTGAATGCAAAGCCTTACTGTTAAAAAACTCAAATCCATTGATGTGCTGTGAGTCTTAGGAGAATCTTGTGTAGTAATTAAGATATTCAGGTTTAGCTGGAGTTACCAAAATCTATGAGTCTGGAAGATAAATTCTTGCAGAGAGTGGAAAAACAAGATTTTAAGACAGAATTAATTATTTTTAACCTGCACCCAGCAGAATTATCAATATTTTTCAGGCTTACAGATTGGATATAGATGAGTTTCATCACTCAGTGGCTTTCAGTTCACCTCCTTCTGTTCTTTTTCCAGTGATCAGCAGGAAGGAGATGAGCAAAATGCTGTCAATGGGAAGAAGAGATCCCACCTGGGGAAGCAAACAGCCCGTGAGTCCCACAAAAGGAAAAAAACCAAGAAATCCCACAAGAAGAAGCAAAAAAAGCGCTCGCACAAAAAGAGGAAGAAAAAGAAAAAGGAGCAGGGGAGAAGTTCCACAGATTCCTCCCGGGGCGAGAGCGAGGGCTCAGGAGAGGAGACTCCGAGCGCCCGGAAAGGAAAACACAAGCGCAAGAAAAAGCCCAGGAAAGTGCCTGCCAAGGAACCTACCTCTTCTTCTGGGCAGGAGAGTGACTTTTCCCATGCAAGCAGCTCCAGCACCAGCAGCTCTGAGGACACTGAATCCGAGGGGAAAAAGGAGAAACGGCCCCCAAGGAAGAGAAAGAAGCGGCACAGCTCGGTGCCGGAGAGGCCGAGCGAGGTGCCGGAGAAGAGGAGCAAGAGGAAGAACTGGAAGGTGGCGGGGGATGAGAAATCTGAGGACAGCTCTGATGAGGACTGAGGGGTCTGGGTGCAGCTCAGAGCAGGAGGGGAGGACAGAGGCAGGTCTTTGTCACTCAGCACTGCCCCACTGCTCCAACACTGGTTTACACACGTGCTGCCAGCCCACAGGGAGCAGCCGAGCCTGGGCAGCCTCGGGCTCGCCAGGCAGCAGTGCAGGACAGCACCTCCCTGGCCCAAGGTGGGCTCATCCTGCCAGCTTCACATTCTTTGGCTGTGCTCAGGTTGGGGTTTTTTTCCTAAATTATGTTGGAAAAGATTGCTCTTTTGGCTCACCAAAACAATGGCCAGTAGGAGAGAGGACAGGCTGATAAATCAAGCTGGTAACAGAGGAAATGGCACTGTAACCCCCACGGTGGTTTTGTCTTCCCATCCTCTACCAAAAGCAGAGCTGTGGGGGCATGCACAGGCTCAGCTGGACACAGAGGGGAGCTGAGGGAATATTCCCATTCCAGCTGAAGGTGCAGTGACTTCCTCTCTAATGGTGAAAAAAGCCACCAGTTCATTTGCTTGGTTTAGACTCCTATCAGAGCCTGCTGTGGGCTGGCCACCGTGTTTACCTTCCTTCCTTCTCTATGGGGATGCTGAAACCATTTGTGCTGACAGAGAGGCCTTGGTGGGTGTTGTGTCCTGTCTCTGCTCTGCCCAGTGTTACTGGAGAAACTGGTACCAGGCCGTTCTGCCTGCATTGAACAGCCAAGCCTTTTAATAAAACAAATAAATCCAGATGTGTTTGATGCTTTTGTCATTGTTCTGGAGCAAAGCCCGGGGACAGAGCACAGGCCTGTCAGTCTGGGTGATGTCTGTGTTCTCCCTGTGCTGTTTGTTTCTACTTGACCACACTTGCAGATGAAATCAGGGCACTGGGGAAATGTGTGGGGTGATTGTTGTCCTGGACAAGCACAAAACAGTGCCAGCAGCCCTAAATCCTCACTGCAAGCCCCGATTGCCATTCCTTTTTCCCTTAAAATGGAAAGAAAAAGGGGATGTTCACAGAGGTGTTTGTGGTGTGTACAAAGGTGTTTCACTAGTGAACACACAGGTGAGGAGCACCTGGGTCTGCTGCGGGTGTTGAGGGGTTTAAGACAGAATTACAGAACGGTTTGGGCTGGCAGGGAATTTAGAGATACTCCACTTCCATGAGCACTGGCTTCCACAGTGCTCCAACCTGGGTTGCTCCATAGGGCTGCTCCAACCTGGCCTCGGGCACTTCCAGGGATGGGGCAGTCACAGCTTCTCAGGCCCGCTGTGCCAGGGCGTGCCCACCCTCCCAGGAGAGCATTCCTTCCCAAAATGCCATCCCCCGCTGCCTCTGGCCGTTCACAGCCGCCTTGGGGAGCTCGGCGGGCCCGCCCGGTGCCCCGGCGGCGGAAGCTGAAGCGGAAGCTCGGGCGGCGTTTCCGTGTCCGGGCGCGCTGCCCTTGGAGCGGACATGGCGCTGGCGCTGCTGCGGGCGCGGCCCCGCGGGGCCGCCCTGGGTGAGTGAGGCCGGGGCCGCGGGGCGGGCGGGGACCGGCACCCCGGAGGGTGCGGGAGCCCGGCGGCTGCGGGATCCCCGCGCTCACCCCCGTTGTCCCCGCAGCTGTCCTCGGCTCGGCCCTGCTCCGCCGCCCCGCCGCGCTCGGTGCCGCCGCCGCCCGCTGCGCTCCGGCCCGCGACAGCCACGGCCCGCCCCGCCAGGGACACGGTACGGGCCTGTCTGGGTTTGTCTGTCTGTGTGCGGGTGTGTCCGTCTGCCTGTCTGTGTTTGTGTGCGGGGGTCTCGTTTTCCCGGCATCAGGAGCCCTTTTCCCCTGCCTGGAAGTGCTGGATGGCGCTCCGAGCGGCCGGCTCTAGCGCAGGGCATGCAGCCCGTGGCTGCGCGGCTTTTCCCTGGAATGTTTCTCCTTGCAGGCGGCTCCAAGGCTGCGTCTCTGCACTGGACAGCGGAGCGAGCAGTCAGCGTGCTGCTGCTGGGGCTGCTCCCTGCAGCCTACCTGTGCCCCGGGCCGGCCGTGGATTATTCCCTGGCTGCAGCCCTCACCCTGCACGGCCACTGGTAAGCACAGCAGGGCTCAGCTCACAGCAGAGGAGGTTTGGTGGCTCCAGACCTCATCCTGGTCTAGTGTAAAACATCTGGAAATGTCCTTGGTTGGCACGTTGGGTGGCAGTTGTGATCTTTGGCAAGAGCGGTTGTACTTTGGTCTTTCTTTCTCGCACTGTTTGGCCAGTCAGAAAAAGAATTCATAGAAACTCTGTAGTATCTTAACCTTAGGAGCATTTCCCTCCCCCTGGAAGTGTAGAATCCTGGATGTTTTTAGCCTGTGGAAGAACCAGTGTTGCGTGAACAGAGGGAACAGAAAGAGGACAGATCTGTATAAAAATAATATAAAAATATTCTGCCTCTAAAGCTCCGTGTACTGGCTTTGTACATCTCAGTGGTGATGAGGTTCTGCATAATAAAGAGCTCACAGAAAATATTCCACTAAGGAAACCTGAATGAGTATTTTGCACTTTTCTGTATCTTGTGTTGCTGGATAGTTCAAATCTGGATAGGAGTTCACTTCCAGATGTAGAAAAAACTGAAAATATGCTTATTTCTTTGGTTGCCACCCTTCTAATTTAAATGCATACCCCGGAGTCTTCTGTGTCTTTGTGACAATGGCTGGTCCCAGATATTTCCTTGGTTTTCCTCTTTTCCAGTCCCTGGAAGTCAGATAAGAAGGCAGATTCCAAGGATTCTGTTATTTGGAGAGCTGTGGTCAGCACTTGGGTTTCCTCAAGAAAACTCTGAGCCAATCTGTGTATTTTCAGTAGAATCTGTGGAATGTTTTGCTTTGTTTTTGAAATAGATTCTTCCTCTTTCTACGTGGGAGCTGAGCGTTCTTCAGGAAAAGCTGATGGCAGCAGCAGGGGGGAAAAAGGGAGTTGGCAGAACGGGGGCACAGAGCGGATGGATCTCAGTGAGTGAACTTTGCTGATTTGAGCTTTTCTCTCTTGTCCAGGGGCCTGGGCCAGGTAATCACTGATTATGTGCACGGAGATGTCCCCATTAAAGTGGCCAACACGGGGCTGTACATCCTGTCTGCCCTGACCTTCGCTGGCCTCTGCCACTTCAACTACCAGGACGTGGGCATCTGCAAGGCCGTGGCCATGCTCTGGGGCCTGTGAGGAGCCCCAGCCCTGATTGTCCTCTGCTGCCTCTGCTTCATCAGCTTGTGATCATCCTGCACACAAAGGAACAGCCAAGGGTCCCCAGTGAGCCTGCAGGGGCTCAGAGCTACTTTAGAATATGTAGGGGAAAAAAGAGATTTAAATACAATTTAACTGGAAAATGTCCAGTGAGAGTGAGTGGATTCAAGCTGCAGTGTAAATTGGGATGAATGAATTGCATCAGTGGCAGACTTGCATTGCTAAAGGGAACTCTCCTTGTAATACCAGCTTTAATGAGTGTTTTTCTAACTCTTGGTTGGTTTCTGTTCTGTAAAATAAGTTTGGCTTGTGAAAAACTGAACTGCTTCTTCTGACATCAGTGTGTAAGGTAGGCCCTGTAACTCTTTGGACCCTGGGAGTTGATGTAGAAAAGGGAATACTTTTTTTCTTAATCCATGCAATAAAGAATTTACAGAAATTTTGTGTGTGCTTCTGAACCATTTTTACTGCTTTTGGGTTGCCTAAAATGGTTTCTCTGCAGCTAGGTCCGCTCTGCCTTACTTCATAAACCAAAGAATATTTGTATCAATAATACTTAGAGGGGACTTAGACTTCATACAAGAATAATTAATGTCCCTTAGAAAATACAACAAGGATTGGCCTAGAATAAAAATACTTATGCAGATTGACTTTAGGAATATTCTAATTTCAAGGTTTTTATGTTCATCTGCAATACTTTTTTGAGGTTTATTTTCTAAATATTCTGGTCTGTGTTGTCCTCTGTGACTGAAAAGGCAACAAAGAGGAGGCTGAAGGAATGTTCTGTTCTTTTAGGGATTTTTTAGGGGGGAACTGAGATTGTGGTTTTTAACTTTCTGCTTCATCCTGTCTGACTTTCACAGTGCTAAGGAGTGGAAAACTCTTTCCACATTCTCATGGTACTTTTGTGGCACTATTAATAGTGAGAGGAAGAGAATTTGTGTTGCCATCAGTGATTCTGCAATGAACAGAACAACCAAGTCACTGGTTGGATTCTACAAGACTGATTTTTTTTTTTCTTTTTAATATGGGTTGGAAATTTTATTTATTAACAAAAGCAGGTAGCTGCCAATTTTTTGTTAGTGTTGTGGTCAGAATGGAGCTGTGGTGTGGTTTAAATGCCAACATTTGTTGTTTGGTCCTAGGGAGGGAGGAGAGTGTGCAGGTGTGAGTCATGGGCAAGTCCCTCTGGGCAGGCTGAGGGTCCCTCATGGAAAGTGTCTGAGGTTTCCTCACACAGGATGCAGCTGGAGCTGCTGTTTAAGCTACTTGGGTGAGAAACTCATTATCTGAGAGGCTTGGGAATGTAAAAGTCCAAACCTAATTAAAAAGCTGTTGGGTCAACAGGCATTGAAGATTTTAAGGATCAAATTCTACAGGACAATATTGACATGCACATTCTTGTTTCTTCAGTGTGTGACTGGAAAACATGCTTGGCCTTTTGCCAAGAACTTGCATTTATTTTTTTAATAAGTACTGACAGTATTTAAAACATAAAACTGACTTGTTTTGGATAAAGAAAGACTGAAGTTTCTTTTATAAGAAAACCAAACAAACTATTTTAAAACTGTTCAAGTGTTCCATCATAGGTTGTGATTTTCCTTCTGACTGAACTTACATAAACTCATCTTCATAGTTTCATCCACTTCATCTTTTGACAGTTTCTTTAGGATTAATTTTCTCAAGTAGCCTTCTTCCTCAAAGGCCAAGAACATTCCTTGTTCCATTGAGTATTCAAACTTAAATGCTTTGGAGCAGCAAGATGTAAATGACTTTTTGATAAAGATGATGTTGCTTTCGCCAGGAATTTCTTTGGGAACCTCTCCTTCCTGAGGAAGGAAAAAGGGAGCAGGTTAATCCCAGCACAAGCCCTGAGCAGTTTTATTCCAGCTCTGAGTTGTTAATTCTGCCTGCTGGATTTGTACAGATGGGGGGAGGGAGGCAGATCCTTACCTTGAACCTGACAATCATTTCTCCACATTCCCTCTCACAGCACATGTAATAACTTTTGTCTTCCACTTGGACACTGAAGGCCACGGGCAGCCCTGCTAAGGGCGTGCTGGTTTTGTAGCAGTGAATGCTGAAATGCATCCCTCTGCCTGGAAATAAATGGATTATTATTGATAACCTGCTCAAAGGGAGCTGCAGCAGCTGCATTCAGGGATCTTTTACCACTCCCCTGGCGACTCTGGCTGTCTCACCAGGGTATTTTTCCTGACAGAAGAGCCAGGAATTAAATTTTTATGGCTTCTGGTTGTGCTTTATGCAATCAGGCAATAACCAGGGTGCACCAAGGAGCTGAGATCACCAGGCAGTGTGGGGAGGGGGTCAGACCCTTTTGTGTGCATGCAGAAAGTGAGACTGGCATGTGGAAGTGGCTGGCTGTAAATCAGAGCATGGCTGAATATAGGTGATCCAGAAATAAATATGGGCAGTCAATAGAGTTGTAAATAAATTGCTGAAGCACTCCAAAAAGTCAAAGCCAAAATGGTAAGTTTATAGCTAGTATTATTAGAAGGAAGTAAGACCTTTTAGTGCTAATACACTTTGAATTTTAAAATTATTTTTTCTAATCCAGCATAAAAAAAGGAGGGAATTAAGAATTTTGTGATCAGAGCCAAGCAAAAATCCCAACAGCCCTTTTTCTGCATGTGACATCCTGCAGGCTGTGGTCTAACCCAGAAATCTCATCCATCACCAATGCCCAAGACACAAAATTTCACTCTCAGCTTAGTTTTCTTCTTGCAAATGAAATTTTAAGTCAATATTCTCAATTCCATCATTGCGTGGATGATTGCAAAGAACAAAACCACCTCCAGGATGAAGCAGCAGAGCAGTGGTGATGGTTTCTGTTTGGAAATTACCAGACTGCATCTCCTGGTCTGTCACATCCTCAAAGGCTGCCACGTTCAGGTCTGGGCGCACCACGAGCAGCTGGCTGTTCACATTCCTCAGCACTCGGTGCAGAGTCATTTCCTTGCAGAAGGCATCACACTCCAGCTCTGCAGGAAAAACAAGGCAAAAGTCTTCTTATTTTAGCTGTTGTCTCCTCACGTCTTGGCAGTTTGCTGCCAGCTTAATCCTGGCATTACGGATGTCACGTGAAAGGAGTTCTCAGAATGACATCAAGCACATCATCTTTCACACCTCCGCTGGAAGCAGATTTCACAGAATCTGAAATTTATTTTTATAAGCAGAAATTTATTTGTAACAGAAACTTATTTATATAAGCAAGAAAAGCTGCTGTGTTTGTTAATGAGAATTCAGAAGTATCAGTTCTCTTTTGCCCAACAATTAAAGTGCATTGAAAGGTGCTGTCAGGGAAGCCACTACCCCATGTCTTAAGAGGAATTAAAGCAACATCAGCATCAGAATTAGCAGTGAGCTGTAGTTTCTTTCTGGTTTTTTTTTGTTTTGGTTTTTTTTTTGCAGCCACTCTCAGTGTGAAACTTGTCCTCTCTGGATTAGTAAGTGTGAAATGAGTAACAAAATCGTAAAAGATGAGTTCTCAGCTTACCATCGTCGTCTTCGTTCCAAGTGAGCAGTGAAAAAAAGGAAAGAAAAACAACATTAAGCTCTGCCCCCACAAAAGAAGTCACTTTGTGCCCAGGCAGCCACCTACGTGTTCCCACAGCCCAAGGCCACCAAGGCTGAGCTGCTGTCACTTCAGACATGGTTTATCTGTGAGCAAAACAAATGAAAACCCAGTCATTTGAGAACTGGAGTCACCACCAAACCAGAGGTATGCAAGATGCTTTTTCAGGGTTATTTAAGAGTGAGAAGGTCACTCTAAGCCTAAAACTGAGGAATAATTGCATGCAAATTTTTGGCTTTATCGGTGCCTTTAAGTGAGCAAAAGGACAAGAAGAACTCGTTACAAATTGCTTTTAAAGAAGAAACTGTTTTCTAACTGACATTTTTCTATAAGGTTGGAAATTACTCACTCACTCCAAGTCCACTCCCCAGTATTCCAATGCTTCTGAGTGTCCTTTCCCAGAATTTTTTGTATAAACAACAAATAGTCCCCTGACTCAGCTGCTTGGCTAACAACACTTAAAACTGAAGCTTATGGGAAAGTTAGGTGAAGTCAGACTGACAAAGGAATTGTGTTAAATCAGTATTCAAACAGAAAAGATTGTTAAATGCTCTAATTACCATCAAAGTAGAGGCAGAAATTTTTTCCAAGTTCTACTGCACGCACCAGAATCTCTTCAGCACTCATCTTCACCCTGCCCACAGCACAGGGAGAGGAATCAGAGTTAAGCTCGATGTTTCTTACCCCATAGAGGGATAAAAGGTAAGTCTGCACAGACTGATCTTACCAGGTCCCCCCTAGAAAAGCATGAGCTTCCAAAATACCCAAAAGTTACAACCCATTCTGGCTGCCCCCAGAAAGGCCATCCCTTGCACTAAAAATAATAAATGTCTTAAAACCAGGTGAACAATGGGGAGATCTGGCTCTTGCACGGGGATTTGATTGTGCAATCAAAACAACCAGCTCACTCCAAAGCTTTTCCACCAGTTGAAAGTGACCTTTTATACAAAAAGTGAGCAATATGAACGTAAGTAAACATGCACACCCAGAGGGATTAGGGTGGGAATCACCGTGGTTTTCTTTGTCCCTCTATCAAAGCACTTTGAGGAATGTATTTGAGAGTGATTTTTTTCTCATTGTATTTCATATTTTTTTATCTAGTTGTAGCTGTGCAGAAGAGACGGCAGGCTCCCAGCAGCACCTTTGTTTGCAAAACTGCACATCCACGCCTTGGAAACGGGATACCATAACACCCAACCTTGTACGTCTCGTTCTTAGCACATTAACCTCAAAATCCTTTGTTATTCTAAAGCCCAGGGGCAAGCACAAGAAGGACTTGTGACAGAGGACTAAAGGAAAAAGTGGCCCTTGGTTTAATGGGGAAAAAAAAGACTGTGCTTCTTCCCTTGATCATAGAATTAAAAAGGTTGGAAAAGACCTCCGAGATCATCAAGCCCAACCCTGAGTAGTAAAAGATAGTTATTGAGACCCTTTTACCGAGGATGTTTGAAAGGAACGGAAGCTGAAAGGAGTTTCTGACTGTGGGACTGTGCAATGACTCACCCTGAGAAGCCGCAGGGATGCGGCGAGGGAGCAGAGGCGGCCGGCGCTGGCTCCGCGGCAGCTGCAGCTGGGAGATGGGAGCCGGGAGAAGCGCAGGGTGCGGGGCGAGAGCAGGCAGAGGTGGCTCTCGGTGGTCCTTTCTGGCTCTCGGTGGTCCTTTCTGGCTCCTCGGCAGCTGCAGCCGGGCGATGAGAGCCAGGAGAAGCTCAGCCGCGGAGCTGCCGGGGCCAGGATCGGAGCTGTGCCAAGGCCACCCCGGGTCAGCGCCCGGCCCCCGGGGATGCCCCAGCCGGAGGGAAGCGAGCGCTGCCGTAACGCTGCCGGGAGGGGCTTTATATCGGCTGGGGCGGCCGAAATCGGGACGTTTTCCCAAGGTCTGCGCCTACGTCCGCATTTCTCTCACGGCATTTCCCCTCCTCGCTCTAGGAGCCAGAGCCTTATGCAAATCTGGGGTTACGAGGGTGGCTTTGTGCCGCTCGGTGTCGCGCTGATGTCAGCGGGCTCGTCTCGTTACTCCAGCGGTTCTGAGGGAGGTGCTGCCCGTGCCTGCCCGGCTTGCCTTGCTGGCTCCCTGGCCATCCTTTGGGATGGAAATCACCGCGCCGTCGGTCCTCCGGTGCTGGTGGCAGCAGTGCCCAGGAATGCTGGCGTGGGCGGAGAAATCTCCTGTGCCAGCCCCGTGTGCAGGAGCGGCTGCATGGGAGGAGTCCAGCTCTGTCCTGGGATAGTGCTGGGATAGCCCTGGGATAGCACTGGGATAGCACTGGGATAGCGCTGGGATAGCACTGGGATAGCACTGGGATAGCACTGGGATAACGCTGGGATAGCACTGGGATAGCACTGGGATAACGCTGGGATAGCACTGGGATAGCGCTGGGATAGCACTGGGATAGCACTGGGATAGCACTGGGATAGCACTGGGATAGCGCTGGGATAGCACTGGGATAGCGCTGGGATAGCACTGGGATAACGCCCCGTCCCTGCATCCCGCGCTTCTTTTGGGGGTGTTGAAAGCAGCAAACGCTGGAACTGCAGGGATGGGACAGGCCCTAAAAAACAGAACAGTGAGCCTGAGAATGAACTGTCCCAATTTGTCCCAATTTGTCCCAATTTGTCCCATCTCCTGGATGGATTTGCTGTTTCTATCGCTGGTCAGAAGTTAGGGCACTCAGCCCTGCAGCTTGGTGGGTAAATTGAAGAGCCCTGATTTGTGAGGATGAATAAAAACACCCCAAATCCCCACATCAAACCCTAACCCAAGTCCTCAGACATTCTCTCAGCTGTTCACATGCATTTTACTGCTCCTGGAGGTAAAAAAAAAAACCCAACATTCACAGGAATGCTTTAATATCTGTATGATAAACATGGAGAGGTGATTCTGAGGTTAAAAGCAAATCTTTCAACGTCATTTGAAATGGTAAAGATAAAAACACTCGTTTACTAATGACCCTGGATTTTGGCTGGTTTAGCCAAAAACATTTTTCAAAAATTAATGCTGTACTAATAATTTATCATTTAGGTTTAAATGTACATTCAGAACGTTATTGATTTTGTATTAGCTGTCGGCAATAATATTTTTGGCCAATTGATATTCCATACAGAGCTATCAGGAAGGAGGACTTGGTCTTTCATGCTAACCTCTGAGAGCCTTAAAATTCAATTAAGTTCATTGAACACATTGAATAAAAGGCATTTCCTTATCTTTTGTGCACATATTTGCATTTTTCAGGACCAGATCTAACTCATACAATAGGTTTTGTGGTACAGTTTAAACTTTCATTTCTCCTGGAATTTAATATCTCCAATCTTAGAGGAACTGCAACTACTTTTAGAGCAATGGCTTAAATAATTTTGCTCCAATTTTAAAGGAACTGGAACTCCAGTAAGAGTGAACTCTCTCCCCTTAGACAATTTTCTTTAAAATGTTTTAATGTTACATTTAGTCTGAGTTTTATTTATAGCCTATCATATCCAAAACAAAATGGAAATAAAAATTCAGATGTTTGATTTGTTTTACTCCAGGTGGTCTGTCAATAAAAGCTATTACCATGACACAATTAAGTAAACATCTCAAGAACATTTTCATAACATGTTCTGTCATATCTGTTTCCTAATGTTTATATAATAATGATAATTACATAATTACCTATGAAATAGCCGATAATTAAATTGAGTGGGCCATGGCAGCTTATTAAAAGTTGTTTCCACCTTGAGGAAGTGTTTAGTTCTTGTTCTTTCAGAAGTTTGATTTCTCACGCTTATATTTTAATTTCCTATCTGGACGATGTATGTGAGATTCAGGTCCTTTCCTCTCTTCAAAACAGAAAATACAAAAAGAAAGAAAAGAACAAAAAAAAGAAAAAAAAAAACAAGTCAGAGGCAAATTTTACATAACATTACATGCCATAACTTGTCATATATTATATTGCAATGCAAATCACATAATATAGCATGACATTATCATAAATTCTGATCTCGAGATCATTTATTTCACTGTAGCTAACAAAGACATGATTCATGTACAGCAGTGAAACACAACCTTGGGAAATACACAGTTTTATTCTCCATTCTTTAGAGAGAGAGAGAAAGGAATGGTCTTGGCAGCCGTGTTTTGTGGTAGTGTTACTCATTTTAGTGTTACTCATTTTAGTGTCATTACTCATTTTAGCGTTTTTACTCATTTCAGTGCCTGGTCGCTCAGATTCCACTCATTTCTGGCTCGTGTTTTGAGGCAGATCCATCGCGCATGAAACCCATTCCAAGGATTTTGCTTAGAAGGTGAAATGAAGAACTGCTCAAAGCTTTAATTAATTAATTGCCAGAACCGCCCGGGCCGGAGCCGCTCCCGGGGCCCTCAGGGGCACCTCGGGCCGCCTCGGGCGCTGCCAGGCCGGGCAGAGCTCCGGGGGTGCTGTCAGCCCTGAGGGAAGCGGGTGTCCCTTGTGCCTCGTCCCTTGTCCCTTGTTCTCGCCTCTTGTCCCTTGCTCTCGTCCCTTGTGTCCCTTGTTTCTCGTCCCTTGTCCCCTTCCCCTTGTCCCCACAGTCGCGGCCCCTCACGGCCGGTGCCCGCCCGCCTGAAGGGGAAGCCGCGCGGCCGGGGCGTCCTGGACGCCTCGGTGCCCTCAGGCCCTGGGGGGATCAGAAAGGGAAAAATCCCCTCGGATATCGAATTTAGGGCGGCCCGGGACTCCCCGTCATTCCCCCGCCGTCTCCAGCCCTTTGAGGCGCTGCCTCCCCCGTGAGAGGAGCGCCCTTGCAGAGGAACCAGCTGCAGGTTTTACAGGTTTTTATTTAAAACATTCTCCCCAGCGTGACCGCTCGGCAAACACCTCGTGCTTTTCGTGAGGCAGCCATGGCGAGCAACTCGCAAAAAGCAGATAAAAATAGAAATAAAAGCAAAAAGATGGAGGTGAGCGGTGCTGTGTGAGGGAGGACCCCCCATCCCATGTCCTCCTCTGGATTGAAGGAACAGAGATCCACGGCACTTTAGGGAGGTTTAGGGGAACAGAAATTACATTTTTTGTGTGGGGAAACTGCAGTTTCTCCGAGGGCTTGAAGCCCAACAAAATTGGGTAAGCACTGGGACATATTTACGTAGAACTTCTTGAGAGCGAGCTTCTGAAGTACACCAGCTTTTACTGAGCTATATATACCACATATATCAGTATAGAGATATAAATATGGGCATGTGTATAAATAAATGTGTATATATACAGAGATCTCAATCTGGCACTTCCACCCACTCCCCAAGATTCTGACAATGCTGTGAACCCACTTGCATTTTCTCCAAAAACACCCTCAAGATCTTTTTAAACCTCTTCCTTCTCTCAGCTGAACTCTGTGCAAAGCTTGTTTTAAATCCTAGAACAGTATTTTTTCCTGTTGTGCTCTGTTGTTAGAATGAAGCTTCAGAAAATCCGCAGTTGTCTGACAAAACAGATTTGGCTCCTTCTGAGGACTCGCAGTCCCTTTTCAAGACTGAACCACTGGAAAAGGTTTTAAATGGTGATGTAGTAAATATACTGGAAGTAAGTATGGAATGACCTAATTTCATGTTGAGATTCAGCCAAATGTTTAAATAAAATTATCTTTTTCTCTCTTAACAGAGATCAGCAAAGAAACTAATAACTTGTTATCAAAATATGCTGACACTATAAGGCAAGTTAACTTTGTGCTATTTGCACAGCAATTTTGAAATTCTCTAGATAAGATGGATGGGTGGCTGCAGTTTAGGGAAATTAACACTGAAAACAGATATTGAAAGAAAAATTGTGGTTTTTATTACAACAGAGGATTAATTTGGTCAGAAACTGTGTATTGATAGAAAACCCATTTTTAAGAAAAACATAAAAGTAGTGAGAAAGTTAATGGCATTAACATTGATTTTAACCAAGATTTCTTCACTTTAGTGCAAGAATAGCTTTGGATTCTTCTTATGTCCAGGAACTTGATGAGATCTTAAAAGAAGCCAGGGCCATAGAAAAGCACTTAAAGCAGAAAAGGGAGAAGCTGAAACAGAGATTCGCTGTCATTGCCAATAGTCTGCAGAGCTAAATGGAGCTTATTCCAGAAATGCAGAGCCAAAGTTGTGTTTGTGTATGAAAACAAACTGTGATGAGTGTTGTGATGTCTGTTTCTTGTATAAACATTTCTGTCAGTTCAGGAAATTTAGCAGCTACTTAGTGTTTAAATACATAGTGTAGTGGTGGTTAATAAAAACAATTCTGAATATCTGTTTTAAATCCTGTGACTCAAGGGATTAAGACATTAAGCCATGTTAACCCATTAAACATAGCAAAAAAACCATTTCTAAGAAACATAGAAATTAATGATGTAAGTGGAAAATGACCTCAGATTATTTTATGTTAACCATTTTCTGGTTATGTGGTTTTCCCCTTTCTACTTTAAAAATGTTTTTGTGCTAAAATCTTAGTAGAATATACTTGCTTCCATTTTGCCTCAGAATGTAGACAGGCTGAAAAGATCAGCTTAGAAATAAGAGAGTTCTATAAAGAACTTTGAGAAAGTATAATTTTAGTTTCAAATGCATTGTAATACTGGTAATATGTGTTACATTTCAAGGCCATGTTGATATAAAACAATCAAAGCTTTGCTGTTGATATAAATAAGTAAATAGATAATGTTAACATGATGTAGAATTACAGTGTTTTTTGTTATTTGGCTACATGAGTGTTGTTTGTTGAAATTCGGTTTTTCTGAGAACACTGATCCCTTTTTCTTTCTTGTCATTTTACTCTGTTAAAAAAAAATGGAACATGGAATGTACAAAGGATCACTTGTACAAAGTGTGGGACTTATGTAATAAAGAGAAGTGCTGGAATAAGATATATTTCCATCTTTACCCCAGTAGTGTGCAGTGATTTCCTCTTTAAATCCTCTCAGACCTAATCCACCCTCCTTTCCCCCTTTCCTGAGCTCCAAGCCAGAAGTGCTACGTGTCACAGCGACACGATTTAAAGCAAAGAACGAGAGGAACTGGACGTGTAGGGTGAGGTTTAGATCCCTAAAGATGCAGATATGTCCTTAGCAGGATTTTCAAAGTGCCTAAGCATGGTGTAAGCGCCTTACACGCTTAGGAATTTTGGAAAATCCCATAAGGTGCCTATCTGCATCTTTAGCATCTAAAGGCTTTCCAAAGTGTCACCACTGCTCTGCCATCATATTTACCAGTCTCCTGTTTTTTCCCTGATATTCTCACGCTTCTCTGTTTATAAAGAGAAATGTGGGAGAAAAACAGAAGATTTAGGAAGTGACATTTTCTAAAATATCATGCTGGGTGTTTCTAAAGTTCTCACTCATCTGTGGTGACACAACCCGGAGTTTCACAATGATGTCTGCCAAGGGCCTGAACTCAGATGTTTACCCACAGTTAGTTATGAAAAATAAAGAAAAGTGACACAAATTTAATTACTGAGGAACATCTGCCTGTTACTGCATTGTAGCTGTTTGTGCTCGGGGAAATCGTGCAGCCTTTTTAGAGCATCTGGATTTGGATTATCTCCAGTTAGTTTATGTGGCCAATATATCCAACTATTATTAAGCATCAGAACTTAGATTTTGGGATAAATAATTTGATAAGGTTTTTCCCATGGAGAATCAAGTGTGCCTGTTGCAGCAGTTTGCTCTATTTAAAAACTTCATAAAATCCAACAAAAATGAGTAAAACTCCACTTTTTAAAACAATGAAGGGCAGTTCAATCCAAGATACATTTTCAGAATGATGACTCTTGGTATTTTTACAGTGATTTCTTATACAGTTGGTTGTCATTCTGATTAATAACCTTTAATAGAGTGGGATCTCTGAGATAATAAGAGGAATTTAGAATTTGAGGATGTATTGAAAGTAAAGGCAGTGAGTACCTAGGTGAGCTTATGAACAGTGTGGTTATAATTATTAAATTTTTTTAATTACTAAGAGCAACAAAGCTTCTGGTTTTGCTGCACAAATATAGGTCAGGATATATATAAATGAACTGAGTAAAATTAATTAAATATCTATTTTATAGAGTTTAGCCTTGAAACAGTGAGTTCAGAAAGTTTAAAACATCCATTGAAAATAAGTCAGCCTCTCCTCTTGTGAAGTTAATTAATAATTCAGTAATGGAAATACTTCATACATTGGAAATTGTAGTTGAAAATGAAAATGAAAATGAATCATACATTTATCTCTCCCTGCTTAAAGGGAACTTTGCATAGTCATTCTGCTGGCCAGAAATACAGAGCAGTTTTCTGCTGGCTGCTCTTTAGTGTTCCACTCAGTATCTTAATATGTGGACACACTCATTACACACTATTTTCCTTCTAAACTATTAAAAAATAAAAATTTATCACTCTTCTATTTGACTACAACTCATCCACCCTGCAGATGATGCTGCTGATTGCCCCCCTTATGGATTTCAGTGTTTATTGGGACAAACAAAAGAAGTTTTCTCTTCTGATCTGGCACTAAGGCTCCTTCCTGCTCTCCCTGAGGAGTGAGCTCCTCATGAAACCCACCTGGCACCCATCCCATCCCTATCTGCTTTCCAGTTTTACTGCAGGAGGTTTGGACAGAAAATTAATTGGCTTTAAAGCTGCTAAATCTGATCAGCAAAGCTCAGCTGGTAACTACGTTTTCTTTTAAGCTTCTCCCCTCCTCGTTTAAGCTCCAGCCTATAAATTAACAAGAACGTCTAAGATGACAGATCAGTAACAGAATATAAATGGATTTTTTTAAAAAAATCTGGAAGCATCTTAGATGAAATTTCGACCCTCTTGGAGTCAAGGGGATCTTGACACTGAGCCTTTGCATTTCTGAGCTTGCTGTGAATTTCTTCACAGGCTGGAAAGTGTAAGTGATGAAAAACTCAGTTCCTCTCATTGCTCTTCTATTATCTAAAAGCTCAAAATTGGAAATAACAGATAATGCAGAGAGTTTAGATAATCAGTGATGTGAATTCTTTCCTGAGAAAAGGCTAAGCTTGACTGTTTACTGAAAATGAAACTGCCTTTTAGCATAAATGTACGTCAGAATAGAAAAAAACCAAATCTAGTAGGGAATAGAGGTGTTTTAGGCTCAGGACATTCTGTCCAGAACTAATCAAAATCCAATTTGCTAATGGTAGAATGTTTGACCTTTGAATTCTCTTTGAAGGTGGCAGTGGAAAAGAACAGAGTGAGCATTTTGCATCAACAGGGGAACAGCCAGAAAAAAAAGGAGGGCAGAGATCCATATCTCAGTCAGCCTAAATCCCATCCTGGCAAGAGTCTGGAGGAAATTTCTTAACTATGACTTGGATAACAATAAATTTTTAAAAATATATATTTGTTTAGGACAATAGCTGACTTAATATGGAAAAATTACCAGTGGGTACAGCTTGGTGTAAGGTCATTGACACCATTGTGTATGATAATACAGAAAATAAGAGCAATCAGTAAGTAGGGTCAAACAAATGAGTTTAAAAGTCAATTAATACTTTTTTTTCATAGATCAGCCTATGTGGTATTGTATAGTGATCTGCTTCCAGCTTTGTTTATTCCACATTATCTCAAATGATTTAGAAAAAGGGCTTTAGAGGATATAATTTATTTTTTTAAAGAGCAGCAAACTAGAAGTCACAAATGCATCAATAACATACATTAAAAATTCATGGTAATCTTAAGAACATGAAGGGTTGAGTGGAAATCAAGATTTCCAGAAGCCAGAAATAATAAAGAGCTGAGAAAAGATGATCTGTGGGAAAAGGTTGAAGCAGTTGGGTTTGTTGAGATAAAGCACAACTCAAGGGAGGGTATCATAAGAGAGGAGTTCTAGAAATACAGGAAGGACAGGAAGAAATCAGCTTAATTCTCAGCAGGTTTTGGATGAGATTTAATCTGTCTGTGGAATGGGGTCCCTGGAGTGCTGTGCCTGGAGAGGCAGCTCTTTAAAGAGCTGCTTAACGACATGAAATCAGTATTTCATCACAAATCCAAAGCGCTGGCAGCTCGCTCCTGGCATCCCGAAGGGCAGGCTCTGTCCTCGGTGCAGCTCACTGGCAACAGCAGAGCACGGCTCATCCTGCTGGATTCGGTGGGGGAATCTGGCGTGGCAACCAGAATTCCCGAAATCCTGTGATTCATTAAGGTGCAAAATGGCTCCTCAGGTTTTGAAACAAAACTATTTCACAACCCAAGTATTTCTGGGAGGTGAACACGAAGGCGAGGAATTTCTGAAGGAATTACCTGGACGCCTGGCTGCTGATACACAGATCCACATCCTATTCTTGCCTGTCTTCCCGGCTGGCACAGACCGCTGGAGCATTTTTCCCAGGCGCGGCAGTGCCCTGGCAGTGGTGGCAATGCCCTGGCAGTCGCAGTAATGCCCTGGCAGTCGCAGCAATGCCCTGGCAGTGGCAGCAGTGCCCTGGCAGTGGCAGCAGCTCACCTGGCCCAGGTGCACGGAGCGTTAGGGGCCGGAGAGCGCAGGAGCCGCCCCGGCCCGCGGGACGCGGCGCTGCTGCGGGCCGGGCGCTGCTGCGGGCACGGCTCTTATTGTGAAAGGATGACGAGAGGCAGCGCTCACCTCTCCCGACCATCGCTGCCTCCTGCTCGCTGCCCTGGCACCGCTACCTCCGCCCGGCCACTCCGAGCCCATGCCGCCTGCCCGCCGGAATATGTTCGCCAAAATCCTTTTGTCCGCCGCCAGCCTCCTGCTCGCTCACCTGCTGCATTTCCTCTGCTCCTTGATGCAATTCATTCCAGGTAAAACGCGTTAAAAACAATCCCTTTCATCCCGTCCCCTCGGAAAGGGGCTGCTGCTGCTGCTGCTGACACGGGTCGGGAGAACAATTCCTGCTGTCAGAAACTCGCAACGGAGCGATTTGAAGTCTTTGTTAGATGGCAGAAAATGCCTGTTATTTGTCGAATGGATAAACGGCAGAGGCAAGGATTACAGCAGATACAGATGGTCTAGAGCTGGAAAAGCAGCACACGGCAGATTCTCTGTGCGAGGGAGCCAGCTGGAAGTGGGCAGGGAGAGGGTTCTTTGGAGCCGCATCGTTGCCGAAGCTTTAACCTGAACGTGCAAATGGTGAACAGCCCCAGAGGATTTTGTATCACAGCCCGACTCTGCGCTCTGTGTCATCATTGCACCGCTTGAGCTGCTTTTTGTTTGGGTTTTTTGTTTGTTTTGTTTTGTTTATTTGTTTGCCTGTTTTCAGAAATTAGGAACCAATAAAAATCATGGCCGACCTCACAGGAATTTCTGCTTTTTGATGGTAGTGGTGGTTTTGTGCCCTTTAAATTCAAAGCATTGCTTCCGAGGTATCCAAAGAGCTGGGGAAAAAAAAAAAAATCTCCAATCTGCCTTGTTGTGCCAGCAGAAGACCCCAAAGTGTAGCCTCTTATTTCTGCTGGGAAACCAGCAGCTATTTCATGTGCCGGAGTTCACTGTCGCCTTCCTCCTTCCTTTCCTTTGAGCCTTCCCCTGCTCCTTTCCTCCATTTATTTTTTCCCTGTGTTTTCTGTCGTTTCTTTTCTGTTTTCCTTTGCTCCTCCGGCTGTTAGCCAGGAAGTCGGTGCCTGAGCCCCTGGCCATGGGGAGCCGAGCAGCTGCGTGGAACAAGGAGGCAAGCACGGGCACCTCCCGGCGCTCCCAAGGCAAGTGCTGCACCTTCCCTTGCGAAATCCCGGTGGGAGCTCAGGGCTCCTGTGAGAGCCCACCGAGGGATGCGGGGCTTCAGGCGGCTCTTTAAAATGCTGTTTATTGTATCCAAGGTGTTACAGCAGTCCAGGGTCGTGGGTGACAGAGCCTGTGCCTACAGCTGTCAGCTCCAGCTGCAGACACGCCTGAAGACCCTTTAATTTTGGTTACAATGCATTATATACTTTTATATATAAATATAAATTTAATTTTGGTTACAATGCATTATATACTTTTATATATAAATATAAATTTAATTTTGGTTGCAATGCATGATATACTTTTCTTTACTGAGCATCTTAATACATAACAGCCAATCAATACCTTTGCTATTACCTATAGCCTATCATAACTGCTATAATTACCATATTCATGGTACTATTCTCCAATCACTAAAGTTAGTATGTTAGAGTTTAAGCCTAGAAGTTGTTTTTCAGTTTTCTTGCAGTGGAAAATTCTGAGACCTTTTTTGTACTTACAACATTGGCAGTCTTGTTTGCCTGTGGAATCTTTCTGTTTGGTAAAAACATCTTTTTGTTTATGGTCAGCTTATCCTTTGCTCTAAGGCATAAAAACCCCTTCCACCTAACACACCCTTTGCCTTCTTAGTTATCCAGTGAGACTGGCTCAACAATTCTCAATTTACACATCTATTATTCTTCTATATCAAAACTTTCTTCCATCTCTATTTCTCTCTCAGATTCTACATTCAGAAATCTTCCTGCCAAGCACACATATCTGTTAAACTTTCTTGTCAAACTTTCATCCTTCCCAACAGGCTCCAGCCCTGGGGAAGGCTGGAGCCTGGAGGGCACAAATCCACACCTGGGGGTCGGGGAAAACTGCTCAGCTTCCATGTTGTGCCAGTGTTTTATATGGAACAAAATGCAGCCTGTGCCAGAGGATTACTCCCACTTTGAGTGATCCTCAGGGAAAACAGAATTCTTGCCTCATTCTCCCTACTTGAAGAATATAATGAGCATTCTCTTTGCTAAATTTTGTCCTTAATGCTGGATGTCCTTCTGAGTCAAACGACTAGACTGTGTGTGGGGAGGTGGTTCCTGAGCCTTGGGTTTGAACCTGCAGATTAAAATCAAAGTGGCTTTGCCCTCTCCCATGTGATCCCAATATTAGCAAATGGCTCCCATGGTTCACTCATCCACCGTTGCAGATTTCATGTCTCACCCACTGCTGTTGAGGTACAATTTAATGTCTGATTCATGGTGACTGCACCCACAGCAGCTTTCCCTTCAAGTGCCCATTTCTCCATCCCACCATTTCTGGATATAAATAATCAGTGCTGGGCTGTCAGTTTGCACTGGGCAGTGAAATCGTGGCACGCTGGGAGGGAGACAGGAGCTGAACAAAGGGCCAGCCAGGATAACTCTGCAGCGATTGCCTGCTATGTTTAGAAGAGATCGGAGGAAAGTTACAGCTCCGTGGCTGGCACTGCCTCTGCTTGGATATGCCAAAGACCTTAAGCCTGTTTTTAGAAGTCTGAGGTAGGATGGAAACTACCTGTGGTGGAGAAAGGAGGGGTCTGTGATCTTGTGCTGGTTTTCAGCTGTTCAAGCACACACAGAGAGCCCCACTGGGACTGTAGAGCTTTAATTGTGGATTCAAGTTCTTCCATCTCAGAGCGTGGCCAGAACAGAAGGAGTCATTTTATTTACATGTCGTTTAATATTAAAAAACAGTCTGTCTTCTGCCTTCTTCAGAGAGAGATTGGTCCCTTCTTGGGGAGCTGGATGTGACATAAAATAAACAGTTACTATTCAGATCTAGGTTTTTTTAATAGGGAAGATAATGTAGGATTTTTTTTCTTCTTGCATGCCTTCCCTCCCCCTAGCTATTCAGAAATGTCTGCAATGACTTGTCTTGTTTCTGGAAGGTTCTGTTTTGGCTCATCTGGGTGTTGGGATTTGCTCCCATTTTGCACTCATTTCTGCCAGAATCTTCAGCTCATTTGAGTGATGCCCAGAAGAAAAAAATAATCCATTCTCTGGCTGTGCTTCTTTCTCCCTCTCTGGCCTGGGTTTCGGGCATTCCCTTAAATATTCTTGTTGTTTATAGTCCATTCTATTGAGCTCCACTTTGTAGGGGATGCCTTGGAATGAATTCTAAGGAGATGAGTTCTAACTAGATCAGATTTCAAGAAGGATTACTGAGATGATCACGTGAATGGTTATCACAGGACAAGAAAAACCAAAAGAACTTGGCTTACTTAGCTTAGGAAGTGATATGATTCTTCACCCTAAATACAGCACAAGGAAGGGAAAGCTACCAAAACCACACACCAGAGCTGCCAGAAAAACAAGAATAATGTCCTTTGATAAATTCAAAGCATTTTCCTGATCATTTGGACAAGGAGCAGTTATCCAAAGAGAGAATAAGAGCCTGTAGAGATAACAATTTTATAAGAATTTCTGGGACAGCAGTTGGGATAGGTGGACTCAGGAGGTCTTTTCCAGCCCTGCTCAGGCTCTTTTGTGGAATGTGTCTTTCCAAAATTTCCATTTACAGTGCACTCCCAGAACTTTTGATGTAGTGCTGTCCTAAGTCATGCCAGCTTTGTTTCTGCTTGGATGCAAAATATCTCCTTATGGATGTGTTCCTCTCATTCTTTAATGCATATTTTGCACCTTTGCAAACCACATCTGCTTTTCTGCAAATGCTTCCGAGATCTAAAGGAGCATTTGGGGGTTGGCAGACTGGAGAGCTACATTGGAATCTTGCATTTTGCCTTCCTGCAATCCTAACACCCAGCCTGTGAGTGTTTTTGTGTTGAGAAACCAGCTCAGGAGAATTCTGCCTGCCAGGTCAGCTCTTTTGCACATATTCCAGCTGAAATAGCCAATTTCCTCTGGAGATGTTGAGCAAAGGGTTTCAGAGGAGGGAAATTGGGCAGCAGCTACACTTGCTCGCCTGGATTAAAGGATGTAGGCCAGAAGCAGCGGTGGTGGAAGAACAGAAAATCAGAGTGAATTCAGTAACAGCCTGGCCTCCATTCAGTGTGTGGTGTCTGCTCCAGCCCTGGGTGATGGACCCTGCCTGCCAGGTGCCCTTTTGGACCAGTATTTCACCCCCAGCTCAGCGCTCAGCAGTCCAGGCTGGTTCCGTGGCCTCGGGGAGAGCACAGAGCGGCGGCACCGAGGGCAGGATGGGCAGGTGCCAGCCCGGGCAGGGAGGCACCCCCGGCTAAATCCACCTCTGCAGCTAAATGGATTGCTAAAACAATCCTTGTGTTGATGAGGCTTTGCAAACCAGGCTGTGGGAGCCAATCACTGACATCACTGGTAGCTCACTGCGTTCCAATCACTTCATGCTCTCCTGGGGCTTTTGTTCTCCAGCCGGGGCTAAGGAGGGGTTATTGCAGCCAAACAGGAGGCTCCAGCAGAAATTATCCTTCTCTGCTTATTGCCCTGCCAAATAAAACTTGTAAGTCTGTTTTGTCCTGTGTGTGGGCTTGGGCTCAGTTTCATTTGTGTTCTTCCGTTTTTTTAGGATCGCAGTTATTTTGTTTTTCTTCTCTTAATTATTTTGGAAATTAAATCCAAATATACATTTCTCTGATTAAAAGAAAAGTTATCTTTTCTATCATCCTATATTCTGTTACCTCCTTTGGGCTGCAGCTCTAGTGTCTCTTGTGGATTAACTAGAGCAGAGTAAAATCCACAGGATTTTCAGCTCCCTGTGGATACATTGGGTTTTGTGGTTTTACCTTGAGTATCCACCACAACTTGGCTGCTTGCAGATGCTGAGTGCTCTTCTCCTTGACATCCAATCTCAATATCTAGCATTTATCACTTTATTCCAGTAAAAATCTCAGTTCCCTGCTTTTGGTTCTCCCTGCTGTCTTTGCAGGTTTCAAGAATTACCTGCCCAGCCCATCCAAGGAGCAAATCCTCTGCCACAGGCCCAGGGGGCTGCCGTGCATCTCCCCCTTAGTGCAGAGCGTGGAGGAGACCCCCGAGCCCATCCCAGCCAGGATCAAAGGACATATTCCCAAGTGGATTCATGGAAATCTGCTGAGGAATGGCCCTGGCAAGTTTGAGTTTGGCAATGACAAGTAAGTCTCCTTTAAATTGATTTTTAAATGGTTCTGGCCCGAACTCTGCCTAAACCTAAAGGAGACCCCCATCATCACTATTTAGAGCATTTTTTAGTTTCTTTTTTGTAAGGGAAGGAAAAAATATCAATGTCACTCTTTTGAGAGCAGTTGCTCCCTCATTTGGGAACTCTCATTTTCTGCAAAGAGGAGCTGAATGGTGAAGTGCCCCAGGCTGGAGAAGCTGAGTCACAGAGAGGCTCTCACCCTGCTGGGATGGGGAATGAAACATCCCCAGCTTTGGTCCTCTGTCCTGAACAAAAATCCATCCCTGAGCACTCTGAAATAAATCCAGGGCAGGAATTTGGAGGGTTGGTTGCACCAAATGGTGTGAGCTGCTTTAGAAGAAAATCCACCCAATTTTAAAAATAATATCTTAAAATATTCCCAGAAGGCACTTCCTCCCTGTGGCTTGGAATATGCCATTCTAGTAATTTACTACTGGGCTGATGGCAGCAGCTGGCCAAAGCTGATCTCACATTCCTAGAGACAGACCATCAGGTGTTCTGGGAGTCTCTCAAATTCCTTGGTTTGGAGACAATAACATCCTGCAAGAAGCTGAGAGCTAAAGGCCCCTGGGTTTGCAGTAATAATTTCTATTGTTGTACAGTACAGCACAAACTCTATTCCCTGTGCAGGAGCAGGTGGTTTATCTGTGTAGATTATTTCCCAAAAAACCTTACACACAGCATTTTGCAAACATCACATCCCACTGCTGCGAATGCACTTGTTCTGTTTTGTTCTGTTTTGTTTGTTTTGTTCTGGTTTGTTTGTTTTGTTCTGGTTCGTTTTGTTCTGGTTTGTTTTGTTCTGGTTTGTTTGTTCTGTTCTGTTTTGTTTGTTTTGCTTTGTTTTGTTTCATTCATGTGTTTTCCCAAACAAATCTGTGCCTGGTTAATAGTTCAGGGGATCTGGGAATCAGCTTTTACAAACATCAGGAAACCTAAAAGAGGCTACTACAGAGCACCCTATGATGCCCAACTCTTCTTAATCTCTTTTTTCTCTCTCCTGGGAGGTTTAACCACTGGTTTGATGGCATGGCCCTGCTGCACCAGTTCCAGCTGGCCCACGGCACAGTGACCTACAGGAGCAGGTTCCTGCAGAGCAGCTCCTACCTGAGGAACAGCCAGCACAACCGCATCGTGGCCTCCGAGTTTGGCACCTTGGCCATGCCAGACCCGTGCAAGAGCCTCTTTGGGCGCTTCCTGTCCCGCTTTGAGCCGCCACGTAAGGAGGGTTCTGCACAAAATGAGAGGCCTGCTGAGATGTTCTTGGAGGAACTTGTGGTTAGGTGGAAAAGGAGGGGTGAGGAAGTCTGACAGACTTTCTGTGAGCCCGTGTTTTTCTTAGAATATGACTGAAACGCCAAAATTATGCAAATTGGTGTCAGCCTCAGCTGGGGGAGGCAGAGTTTAATGTTTTAATGCCACTTCAGCTCGCTCAATCCCGGATCTTTTTGTGAATTTCCCAGAGAAAGCTCTCCCCGAGAGAACATCCTGTGCAGTGCTGATAATCAGCATTACACCCTGGTGTTCTACCTGAGACACAGCTTTGCCCTTAAAACACCTTGCCTTGCTAAGCTTGTAGGGTAAGTGGGCTAATCCCTCCCTTCCTGGACTACGGGGCAGGAGATTATTGAGTAGGGTGAGGGATGGTGCTGCACAGGAATGGAAGTTCCAGTACCTTTAGGATTCTGTACGTCAGGGAAGAAAGAGGCTTAAATGCAAGCGAAGTGTTCCCCACTAAAACCAGCCCAGGCCTGAAGTTTGCAGCTTGTTGCTCCTGCTGTGACCATCCTCCATTTCTCCTCTCCCCTCCTGCCACCTCATCTGTCCTTTCCCGCTGTGTTCACACCTTCACTCGTGGTGACAGCTCCCAAATCCCCGCCCCAGCTCCCTCAAGACATTCCAGACCTGTCCACATCCCTCATCTGCCTTTGCCCAGCTCCAGCGGTGATTCCATCCCTGTCCTTGTCCCTTTAACCCTGCTTCACCTGCACAGACAGTTTCCCTTTGTAGATTAGCGAGATATTTCCAATCAATCTCACAGGGATTAATGTCACTGCAAATGGGTTTATTTGTTTAAACACGTCTAACTTGCCATAATGTGACATGAGCTGCACAGAGCTGTGCACAACTCTGGGATTTCTGTTTCAGAGCCCAGTGACAACTCCAATGTGAACTACGTGGTGTACAAAGGGGATTATTACGTCAGCAGTGAGAACAGCTGCATGCACAAGGTGGACCCAGAGACGCTGGAAACGAAGGAAAAGGTGTGGGCAGGTGGGACAAGGGAGCTGGGCTACAGATGGTGCAGAGCCACACCTTGCTGGATCAGGGGAGGAATTTGTCTGGGCCAGCAGCATCTGTCTGCTGAGTCCCTGTGCAGCAGGGCAGCTCTCAGGGGTGGAGGTGCACTCACTGCCTGGCTGGGCACAGCTGGCATTTCTCCTCTGCTCTCCCTGCTTGCCTGGGCTTGTCTGCACCTCTTAGCAGAGCAGGAAACAACTTTTTCCTGTGTATAAGAAAAAGTGACGATTGCTGATCTCACATCTGCCTTTTCCCTGGTGCTTTGCTTTCATATCAATTCCGTTTATCTGCTTCTTACACCTCAAGCTTTGCACACTCCAAAGCTGCCCTTGAACAAAACCTATGTTGCAAAGGGGTTCAGCTGCCACCTGATTTTCTCCTCCCCGCTAGGAAATTACCAAAACATCAGGGAACTTTCCCCCTGTGTCCTGTGCATCCTCTCCCAGGAGGGTGGCTGGATGTGGCAGAAGAAGGTGACCTGTGACAGGACAGCATAAACTACGTGTGCCCCCTGCCTGCGCCCTTAGAGGGGATTTGGGCTGGACAGCTGTGAGAAGGGCTGAGGGAGGATTCTGCCCTTCCTAAACCAGCGTTTACTGCTGGGGCTGTTTGACTCCAAACAATGCCAGCTCAGAGCATCCCTCAGGTCCTGAGGGAGCCGCTCCAGGAGTGCCTCTCTGCAGGATCCCTAGTGAGCCGTGAACGAGCTGCATGCACAGCACAGCCGCTGAGGTATCCTGGGTGATTTGCCGCCTGATCTGTTTGTAAACCAGAGCGCAGTCATGAAAAGACACGTGGGGATTTTTAGGTTCAGCTCTGTTGAACCATCTTGTCATAAAACGAAAAAAATCCCCTCAAGCCTTTTTTTTTTAGATGCAGACTATTATTTTTTTGGCTAGCTGAAGAAATGGAAGGGATGATTTCACATTTAAACTCTCCACTTTGAGATGCCTAAATAGGACCTGCTTTTCTGAGCTTCCAGTGACAAAATTCTTGGTGATTTTTTGGGGCAGTGACTGTCCCTTCACACATCTGCCTGTGCTTATTATGGGCAACATTCCCACTGTGTCAGCACTTGTACCATAAGGAATATCTGTGTCTTCCAAGGAATGTCTGCTGCTATTAGTCCTGCCTTACTGATAGAGAAATATCCTTATTTTCAAGGATTTCAGGAAGGCTGCAGGCAAAATGAAGGCTGGAGTCCAGATCCCACATTATTAATAATTAATAAAATCTGCTCTTCTTCCTCAGACTTCCACAAAACTGAATCTTTGGGAAGCTCTGCACTGACTGAAAACCTTTGGCATTTGCAGGTGGACTGGAGCAAGTTTATTGCAGTGAATGGGGCCACAGCTCATCCCCACTACGAGTCTGATGGGACAGCCTACAACATGGGCAATTCCTATGGGAAGCACGGTAAGGTGCCCGTGGCCAGGCTGGGTTTTTGGGCAGGGTGTACACAATACCTCCTGGTGCTGCTTCAAGGAGCAGCTGTTGAAAAAACACCCACGGAGACCTGGAAATTGCTGTTCCTGAGTCAACATGTCCATGTCAGTCTGCACCATAAAGCTGGCTCCTCTCAGGATTTAGTTTCAGATGCTTCTGACTTTTGCCTGTGAATATCCAGCAAATCCTCTTTCTCTCCCAAGGTTTGCTGGAAAACAGGATAATGATTTTTTAAAGTCCCATCCACTGTTGGAGCCTCATCTGAAGAACTTTAACAATTAGTCACATGTTTTTCACTCACAATAACTGGCTTTTGATGAGCACCATAAGGGTTTTTGCAGGAGAAAAAAAAAAATAGAATTTATCCTGGTCACCTGGCTATCTTACAGTAAGGCTGAATTTTATGGGATTTTATTTTTCTTCTTCTCAGAACTCTGAGCATCTTGATAGGATCCTGTTCCATCCACATGGCTGCTCAGAGCTGTCAGTCCCTGTCAGCTGTGTGAAATCCTTCTTTTCCAGAGGCCTCTGAAAACAGCCACTGCCCTTTATTGTGATCCCTTAAGCCAGCTCCACATTTTCCCAGTTTTGACTATTTTTCATTCTTCCTATTTCATTTCCTTTTGGCCTCAGCAAAGTCCAGCTCTGTGCCACATGCTGTTTTCAGCTGGACATACCAAACTCTGGATCATTATCATTCAAAAGTGCCATCCTTTCCTGCTCATATGCTCAGGTTTATTAGATGAGTATTACTAGGGCTCAAAGTTCTCATTTCCTGTGAGCTTGGTTTTCATCCTGCCCCTTTGTTACAGGAGAGCACTTCAGGCAGAGCTGGCATTCTCCCAGGCTGAGAAGATCCTTCTCCATCCTTTCAATCTTCTTTTTTTTTGTTTTTCTTTTGGTAGATAAATCCTCTGTAGAATGTTTCACTGCCTGTTGGGTTTCTGCTCAGTTTAGGAGAGGTGGTTCCAAATATTCCTGAGCTTGGTTTGAACAGCTTTTCCCCTTTCCAGGCTCCAGCTACAACATCATCAGGGTCCCCCCACAGGAGTCAGGCAACGGGGACACGTTGGAGGGAGCCAAAGTGCTGTGCTCCATCCCTCCCAGGGACAGGGCAAAGCCATCCTACTACCACAGCTTTGGTAAGATTCCACCCCAAACTCAGGGAGTCTGGGGCAATGCGACGCAGAAAGGGCTGTCCAGTTCTCTCTGCCCTGGAGATGTTTGCCCGCCTCGTATTTGGGTGACATTCCTTCCTTCTCTCCTCAGGGATGACTGAGAACTACATCATTTTCATCGAGCAGCCCCTCAAGCTGAACCTGCTGAAGATCATCACCTCCAAGCTCCGTGGGAAAGCCATTTATGATGGGATAAGCTGGGAGCCTCAGCACAACACCTGCTTCCACGTGGTGAACAAGCACACCGGGGAGGTGAGGGGGTCTTTGGCCCCTGCAGCCAAATCTGGGACTTTAGATCCCAAAAGTGCTACATAGCAGCCATGGGGAGTTTAAGAATCAGTGCAGAAGTTACTGCAATAAAGACTTTAAAGCAGGGGTGTAGATTGGTTAAAAATGGGATTTCTTCCTGCATTTTCCTCTCCATTCATTCGTTTCTTTGCCAGCCCTAAAAGGTCAGGCAGAAAGAAGCAGTTTGGAGCTCACGAGACTTCAGCTCAGGGACTGAAATGCAGGTGCCAGGTACTGCAGGGTGTAAAAAGGTCAGAACCTGGGAAAGATGCACAGCAAGGGGCTACTTGATATTTCGGGTTTTCTTCTTCCAGTTTTGCTCCTTGCTGGCTTAAAGCAGCCCTTTTGTGGTCAGGCAAGGACAGAAGGCAAACGGCAGGGAATGAGAGGGTGGAAATGGGGGCAGAGAGGAGAAAGAGGAGGTGAGGTGAGGCAGGGGGCTCTGCAGAGGAGGTGCAGCTGTGCCCTGGTCCCTGCAGGTGCTGCCAGGGCAGTGGTGCTCCACGCCCTTCGTCACCTTCCACCAAATCAACGCCTTCGAGGAGCGGGGCTGCGTGGTGCTGGACCTGTGCTGCCAGGACGAGGGCACCAGCCTGGCTCTGTACACGCTGCAGAACCTGAGGAGGAGTGGGGAAGGGCTGGACCAGGTGAGATCTCTGCCTTTGCTTCCCCAGCATCTGCTGCAGGAGTTGCTTTTCTGCAGCAAAGCTCAGGCTGGTAGAGTGGAGAGCACCGTGGGGACAACACAACCACGACTCCATAAAAACTGAAATGATCTTCTCTTGATGCTTTCTCTTCTTTTAAATCTCTCTCCATGCAGCATGCCCTTGAAACTCTCCAAGCTCTGTGTGTGACAGAGCTTTAGAATAGCCTGGCAGAATTTATTTCTGCCTGGCAGAATTTATTTCTGTTTTAAACCTTGGTTTTAATGACATCCATTTTCCTTATCCTTGTGTAATACAGTTTTCCCCCAAGAAATTATGCAAATTAAGTCATAGCATGACTCCTAAATGGAAAAAGAAAAAGGAACCTTGTTCTTTAAGGCATTACTTCAGCAAAGGAGCAGTTTTTATGAAAATCACAGAAACACAAATACCACGGAAACCCCTACACTGCTCCCCAGAGTCACCTCCCAACAGCACGTTCAAATAAATTATTTGTTGTGTCCAGCCCTGTGAAAAGCCCCATTTCAGGCCGTGTGAGGGGCATTATTTTGCATAGGTCACACATGGGAAAAGTGGGGGTGCTTTCAGTTTCTCACCCTGCAGATGTGTTTGTTGGAAGCCCGGCGTGCTGGAGGGCTGCTGCATGTCCAGACAGGGCTGAACTTCCTCTGTCTGTGTCCTGAGCTGTCTAGAACCAGCTCAGCTCCGACCTGAAAGGAGCACAGCTGTGGCCCATCGGGTTCTGCTTTCTTTTGGCATTTATTTTGGGGTTTTTTGAGCATATTCAAGTACAGCAGAGTGTGAATCCCAGCTTTTTTTTTATTTTTGTCCTTCTCTGAGCACAGCCCAGGTGGAATCTGATGTGGCTGAAGGTGTCCTGGTATCAACACTGGGCCTGTGTTCCCAACACCCACATTCTTCAAGTGGCATCACCACCACACTTCTCCCCCCACACACAGAGGAGTCATTTCAGAATAGAATCTCAAACTTCCCTGCATCAAAAGCCTCAAGAATGTCTGGGCATGGCTTGTCTCCTTTCCCCAAATCTGCTGGCTCGCTAACCGTGGCAGAGTATTTTGTCTGGCAGTTCCTCAGCCAGGTTATGTGAACCAGAAAAGTTTTGAAAACAGAGTTTCAGGATTAACACTTGTGACTAAAGTGAAGTTTCACAACTGCACTGGTGAGTTGTGCATTGAAGTAACTGAAAGACACCAAAATAGGGTCCTTATCTATTTTACTTATATGGGAATAAGGTCAGTTGTAAACTTGTAAACTCTCTTGGCTTGAGCAGAGCTTCAGTGGCAGTGGTGGAACTGTCCCTCTCAATGTGCTGAGTGTCTGCCACACTGGGGGCTGCACTTTGCTGCCCAGGTAAATCCATCATCATCCCCCTGGACTTCCAGCCACGAATCCATGTGTACCTGAGCATGGAAGAGAGAATCCTGCAGGGGGGCTTCAGGCACTGAAGGCACAGTGCTCTCCTGCTTCTCCACAGAGTGATGTAAAGCAACATAAGCCTGTTCTAACTAAATAAACCACAGTGCAGTGTCTGTCCCACTGCTGGATTTGGAGATAACAGGCTGGTTTGCATACCCAGCTCAGCATCAATTACTGTGAGAGCAATGCTGACCCCTTTAATTCTTGTGGTTTTGATTTCTGCTGTAAATTACTGGAAGGTGCAGGGAACTTCTCCTTTCCATTATGTGCTTTACCTTACCAGAACTTGGTCAGACACATAAGGAAAAGAAGAAGAAGAATTCAGGGGTGTCTAAAACTTCAGAATTGTTCCCAAAAGTGAATTTAGGCTGAAGTGTCTGTCCTCTCTCCATCACCATCACTTTCTGTCTCTCTAACAGGTTTATGCCTCCATTCCCAGAGCTTTCCCTCGCCGCTTTGTTCTCCCTCTGGACGTGGATTCAGACACACCCGTGGGGAAAAACCTGAACCCATTGCCTTATACCCAGGCAAAGGCTGTGAAAGGTGCAGATGGCAAGGTGTGTATCAAACCATAAATGCATTTATGTGCCTCAGAGCTTTAACCACTTCTGGTTGAGCAGTGGTTGGTGGGACCAGCCAGCTCTCCTGCCCTGTCCAGGCTGAACCAACCCTGCTGTAATTTCTGCACATTTCCCCCAGGTCTGGTGCACACACGAAAACCTCCACCCTGAGGGCTTTGAGAAAGTGGGGGGCCTGGAGTTCCCCCAGATCAATTACCCTCGGTGCAACGGCAGGAGGTACCGCTACTTCTACGGCTGCGGATTCGGGCACCTGCTCGGAGATTCCTTGCTCAAGGTTGATGTGGAGACCAAGAGTTTCAAGGTGAGGTGAAGTCAGCTCATCGACTGAGCTGGATTTGAAGGTGTGACATTTACTGGGGGCTTGAGGGCTTTGCCCACATGGATCTGGGATGAGATTCCCAATTTCATCCCTCACCTAGCACCTTATGAACGTGGCACAGTAACCAAACAGGAGAGGATGGCACCATGACACTCCTGGAATGAAAAAAAAATTAAGAAAAAGTTGAACTCTTAAGTTTCTTGGAGCACAGAGTATTTCCAGGTGCCTTTGTGGGGAGCAGTTGTAACTCTGCTCACTGTGGTAGACAAGTATTAATGAAATGAAACTCATCCATATGTCCCTGAAGCTCATCCATATGTTCCTGTGCTTGCTAGATTTGGCAGGAGGAGGGGTCCTACCCATCAGAGCCTGTGTTTGTGCCAGTGCCTAATGCCACGGCAGAGGACAGCGGAGTCATCTTGTCTGTGGTGGTCTCCCCCGCTGAGGTAACTTGCTGCCAGCAGTTTGTCAAAGTCACACAGCATTAATTCCCTTTTTGAACCTCACAGCCGAGTTGGAGGCTCCCTGGCAGGTTGGTCCTTGCTGCCCAGAGTGTCTGGCTTGGTCAGGGCCAAGCACAGGCAGTGCAAGCAGGAGTTTTCCCCAGAATGTTGGTGTGTTCTGAGTGGAGCCTGGGAGTCTCAGGGCTCCTGCCCTGCAGGTTTGGTCTCCACAGCCTGCTTTGTGCCCTTGTGTGCAAACACAGGGGAGCAGTTCAGCCTGGCCACTCACTCTGCCTTCCTGCTCCTCCTGCAGAACCAAAGTGCTTTCCTGCTCGTGCTGGATGCAGAGACCTTCCAGGAACTGGGGCGAGCAGAAGTCGGGGTGCCAATGCCTTACGGGTTCCACGGCATCTTCACTGCCCACTGAGGAGCTCCTGGGCACCTCCTGGGACTCAGGGCCGAGCCAGGCTCAGGAAAAACCTCTGCTGCTTTCACCTCCCACCTTTCCATATGTCGGGGATGAAGGAACTGCTTTTTCTCCACCACAGCCTCCTGTATTCCTGACAAAATACAGCCAAGGAAGGCACAAGCCCTTTTGCTCCCACAGCCCACTGCTTTATCTACATTTTTTTTACTATCTTGCTAGACCAGCTATAGCAGCAGTTCACAAAGGATGCCAGGGTGAGGCTTGTGAGGGAGAAAATGGAAACTGAGGTGATCAGGCCCTTCCTTTGGTGCTCTGAGGGAAAGAGAACATCAACGCCCAGGGCTGTGACTTTGGCTGAAATGTGTAAAGCAGAACAGAGGAGTAAAACCCAACAGGTGACAGTGAGGGGGAGTAAATCCCCCCTTGCATCAAGGTTGCCTTCAGTGGACTCCAGAGGGTAGATGCAGACACTCCCCGAGCTGTGCTTGTGCTTTCTTCTGTACCATAGCAGTGCCCTCAAATAAAACCTTGGGAAGTTTTTCCTTTCTCTCCCTGCTCTCACACAGTCCTGTAGGTGTGGGGGACACATCTCCAGAGCAGGACACAGCTCTGCTGGCTGACAGTTCTGCCTTCCTCCCAGTTCAGCCAGTAGGAAACACCAGGAGGAAGCAGAGGGAGCTCCACTGAGGCCTCGGTGTCCCTTTGGGGTAAAGCAGAGCAGAACAAACTCCAGTCCCCTGTGTCATCCAGGCTGCTCCAGCTGCTGAACTTTGGGGTGTAGCTGGGTGGGTGAACAGTGAAGATTTCCAATTCTATTTCTTCGTTGTGAGAAGCCTGAAGAATTATTTGAATAATTTCCTTGAGTAATAAAGGAGCCCTTTCGCCCTTGGGGCTTTACCTCCTCTGACCTTTCTTCACCCTCCTTACAGATCTTGGGAAAAGAAAAAGGATTTTACCTCAGGGCTGCTGCTCGGGGAGAGGCAGAGGAGGCTCAGCCAGAGCTGGTCGGAGCCACTAGATGGCAAACAGCTCCCGTGCCTGCCGCTGCAGCCCTGCCCTGCAGCCTCTCCTGCTGCCTCTGGCCATTGTCGCATCCCGCCCCGCTCCTGCTCCTGCTCCTGTCCCCGCGGGGAGCAGCCCAGCACCGGCAGCAGAGCGATGCTAAGAGCCGTTCAATGGAGTTCAGACACCATTGGTTCTGTTTTTTAATATTTTTTTTTTCTCGTTGAGGTGGGAAACGAAAAGGGGTCAGAGGCTCAGGTGTGACCTTGTGCGGATTACAGGCAGCCCGTAATTTTTGTGGATTAAAGCTGCCCAAAGCTGTCCAAAGCTCTGCTTCCCCAGCACCCAGCCCCTGCCTGGGCTGCGCACACGGGCTGTGCTCCGCCACCTCAGCAGCTCCTGTGGATCCTGCTCCTCTCACAGAGATCCTGCCCGAGGCTCGGAGCTTTCCCACCCTGACAAACCGGCACATTCTCTCCGTTATCCCCGGGAATTCCCAGGAATTGAGGGAATGCACGTTCAAACCCTTGCAGCACTGAGAAATCCAGGTTCTCCCCGTTCTCCCAAAGCTTTCTGAAAATCACCACGCTTTAAGGATTGCTCTGCTTGAACTCCACGGCTGTTATTCCCGGGATGCAGTCCTTCAGGTATGTCCACAGCCATCCCGGGGTCCAACACTGACACGGGGACAGGAGCATCCCGGGGCCGAACCAGGCGGGATTGGAGCATCCCGGGGCCGAACCAGGCGGGATTGGAGCATCCCGGGGATGAACCAGGCGGGATTGGAGCATCC
>VWZV01007763.1:196888-218822 GCA_013397155.1 Irena cyanogastra
GGGGCCGGGCTGGAGCCGCCCCGGGGCCGGGCTGGAGCCGCCCCGTTCCATCCCCGTTCCGTCCCCGTTCCGTCCCCGCTCCGGCCCCGCGATGTCGCCGCGCTCCGCCCGCCTGGCGCGGCTGTCGCGCTCCGTCACCTTCAGCGCCTGCCACCGCCTGCACAGGTGAGGGCCCCGGACAGGTGAGGGTTCCGGACAGGTGAGCCCCGCACAGGGAGCCCCGCCGGAGGAGGCTCCGAGCCCGCGCTGCCCTTCCCGGTTCTGTCCCTGGCTCAGCCCCTGCCCTCAGTGCCCGGCTGCAGTTCCGTGTTGTACCACAGCCAGCGGCGCTTTCGCTTTGTAAACATCGCCCTGAGCCCCCCGATCTGCTGGGTTTCACCCCAAAACTGATCTGTTCCTAAAGAGTGCCTTGAGCTGAGACTGCCTCAGAGGAGGTTTTAGGCTCGGCCTCTTCTCTCAGGCTAGGAGCGATAGGACAAGGGGAAACAGCCTCGAGCTGTGCCAGAGGAGGTTTGGGCTGGACATCAGGAGGAATTTCTCCATGGAAAGGGTGGTCAGGCCTTGGAAGGGGCTGCCCAGGGAGTCCCCATCCCTGGAGGTGTCCAAGGAGCTCCTGGACGTGGCAGTCAGAGCTCTGGGTCACAGGTTGGACTCCATGAGCTCACAGTTCTTTTCCAGCCTCAGTGCTCCTGGGATTCTGGGATGTTCCCAAAATGTGCCTTGATCTGAAACACTCGGAGCAGGCCCCTGGATTGCTTTGAAGGGAAGATTCAGAGGGAATTGCTTTGTAATTCTTGGAGAGGCTCCCTAAGCTCTGTTAATCAGTGATAAACCCAAATGTGCAGCTTGCTCCAGGCCGAAGTGATTTTGGGCCCAGATGTTGAACATCTATCCAGCAGTGGTGTCGGGCAGATGCTGTGGAACAGACACAAAACCACAGCAAGAAAAGATTCCCTGCTGTCAACAACATCCTTTCATGGACCAAACACTCCTGTGTCTGTGCTTGTGCCTCCTGAGCTGCTGGGTTAAATGTGGCACAGGGAATGGATGCAGAGTGGAGTGAATCCATGAGCATCTGGAACAGCTCCGTGCCTGCCTTCCCCACAGTAAATCCCTGAGTGATGAGGAGAACCTGAAGCTCTTCGGGAAGTGCAACAATCCAAATGGCCACGGACACAACTACAAAGGTAGGGAGCTGATTTCCATCCTTGCTCACGGGGTGATGCTGCTCTCAGGGTGGGGATAACCCCCAGGAGGGCTGGGCCACTCCTTCTCAGCAGCCTGATACAGCTGGTTTGTGTTTTTATTAAGAATTAGGAGGAAATTTCAGCAGCAGGGGGTTGAACTGTAGCATGGGTTTGCCATCTATTCAGCTGAATAGATGATAAATATTTATCTTCAAATGCCACATCTTGAATCAAATCTGCATGTTTTCACTCTGCAGAATCATTGTGATTGGAATGGAGATTTTTCTAAGCAAAAGCCATGCAAATTAAACAGCCTGTAGACATTATTTGAATTTTTTTTCACAAGTTCTCCCGTTTCTACACCCTAAGCACACAGAATTAGATCTCTCCAGTTCCTGGAGTGGCTCCCTGTGTTGTTGGCACCCTGACACCTCTGCTAAGGAGCTGCTTTATCAGGGAAGCCAGGCTTTATCAGGGAAGCCAGGCTTTATCAGGGAAGCCAGGCTTATCTCCACCTGCCTGCAGCATCAGACCTTGGGGAGGGATTTTTGAGTCATTGTTTTTATGGAGCATCCTTCATTTTATAAAAGCAGCCCCACTCCTGAGTGCACCCTGGGGGTGAGCAGGGAAGGGGCTGTGTGTCTCAGCAGCAGCAGATTCAGTTTTGGGTTCGTGGACATCACAGTGACCTGATCTCTGATCTTTTCTTTTTTTCAGTTGTGGTCACCGTGCGTGGAGAGGTGAGTGCAACCAGCACCTTTGTTCTGTTCCTCAGTGTGGCAGAATCCCCACAGTCCTGGCTCCAAGCCTGGATTTCCCAGAGTATTTTGGAAACTCTGCACATCACTAGAGAAGAAGGTTTTCCATTGTCACTGTCCTGTTCACAACAAGGATTTGCAGTTTAATGCTGTTTCTGTGCTTTTATCATTGTGCTAGAAGACTCCTCCAGTGAGTTGTTTCTCCCTGGTGTCAGCTGTAGGAGAGAGGGGAACCTCTGGAATTGTTTCCAGGCTGTATCAAGCCCTTGGGAACATCACAGGAGTGGAGCTGGAACCCTCTGACAGTGGAAAGATATTTTCCTTGTGGCTCAGATGCCCAGAGCACTGATATTCCTGTCTGATTTGTGGTGCCAGGCCACCAATCTCCCTTGTGTTTCCCCTGCAGATTGACCCAGTCTCGGGGATGGTGATGAACCTGACAGACCTGAAGGAATACATGCAGGTAAAAATAGCCCAGTTTTCCTTCTGATCCCCTGGGAGAATTGATTAGAGCTTGTCTGGTACCAGCAGGGAGACGTGCTGAGCTGCTGATGGCAGGACATCAAAGAGAAATCAGGGAATAACTGAAGACTTAAATGCCTTAGCTCTGTTCTGTGAGGCAGTGCCACGTCTCCAGCTGGGAATTTCACAGCTGGATTTGGGGCTCTTTCCCTTTTCCCCATCCTGCTGCCTGGCTGTGTGTGGTGACCTGAGGCTCAGGCCAGGCAGGGACGAGGTTGTCACTGTCCTCTCTCTGCAGGAAGCGATCATGGAGCCGCTGGACCACAAGAACCTGGACAAGGATGTGCCCTACTTCTCTGAGGTGGTGAGGTGGGTGAGGGCCCTCCTGGAGGGGCTGGGACAGTCTCCAGGGCCTGATCCCACCTGGGAAGCAGCAGCCTTTACCTGTGTGCTGGCCTCACCCGTGTCCAGCCCTGCTGCCCTCGTCACATCAGCCGGACAGACAGGACCTGTCCGTCCCACCCCATCCCAGCCACATTCACTGGCAATGGCACAATCCCCCCCAACTCAGGTGTCATCAGCTGCCCTTCAGATCCCCCCAGCCCATCCTGGGTGCAGCTGCCTCGGATATTGGTGTGGTTTCTGCCATTTCAGCAGCTCTGACGCCGCTGCTGTTCCCCCTCAGCACCACGGAGAACGTCGCCGTGTTCATCTGGGACAGCCTGCAGAGGCTCCTGCCCCAGGGGATCCTTTACAAAGTGGAAGTGCACGAGACAGAGCAGAACGTGGTGGTTTACAAGGGAGAAGAAACAATTGTCAAGTGAAATCAGCCTGGGCTCAGCTGCTCAGGAGAAATGCTCCATCACCAGATCCTGGATCCCTGCAGCCCTGCTCAGTGTCCCTGCAGCCAGCCCTGGGCTCTGGCTTCCATCAGGACAAGATGTTTCACAAGGACCCTCGCAGCAATTTGCCCATCTGGGTTCTCAGAATGGGTTGGTTTCTCTGCTTTTCCTCAAGACCTTCCTGTTTTGCCAGCTGATGTGAAATTTCAAATTGTGCCGTGGTAAATAAAGCAGCTTTGGAGAGAGGACGTGGCCTGGCAAAATCACAGAAGTCTTTGATTTCTCTCTGATTAAATATTGAATTAATTTATCGTATTTAATAATGTGAGCTTTGGTGTTGCTTTGCTTGTTGATCAAACAGAGAAGCAGTTTTGAGAGTGAGAACTACATTATCTTTTTTTTTTTGCTTCTTATCAGTTTATTTCCTGTGCTGCAGGCACGTTTCTTCCTGTGGCCAGCAGATTTCTGTCTGTGTGTGGAACTGGTGCAGTGGGCAGTAAAAAAAGCACTTCTGATCCAAACTGGAGAGCCAAAGGGAGCAGGGTGTTGGTGAGAATGGAAAACTGAGGGAACTGAAGTGGGAATGTCACAGCCCCAGTGGTGGCAGAGCCCTGGGGAGGGAGTGCAAGAACAAACCCTCAAATCAAGCCCAAAATTCAGTCGAGGTTGTTGCAGCAGGATGAGGCTGTGAGAGGAGTTTAAATGGACACTGCCCCAATTATCCTGGATATTCCTGGAGTTGGAGGCAGCTGGGAAAGCTGAGGGAAGGCAGTGAGGGAATGGTTATTGCACAGTTCCTGTGGTTCAAGGCCACCAAGTCACAGTGTCTGTCCAGAGGCAGAGGTGACAGTGCTGTGTGTGATTCCCTTTGTCACATGAGCAGTGTCCTGAGGGGTACTTAGGAATGGCCATCAAGAATAACTTAGTGCATATAATTAAAAAAAACCCAAACAAACTGATAAGCAGGGCAGCAATTCCCTTGCTCCACAAGGGAATGCGGTATTTGAATAATGGGAGCAAACATCCCCTTTGGGGAGGTTTAATGAAGCTTGCCTAATTGTTCACCTTGGCCACACTCTGCTCCAGGCTGAGCTAAAGTGGGGTTTTCACTGCCAAAAAAAAAAAACCTGGGCTGCTTTAAAACTGCTTTTGAATGTAAAGTGGGACTGCTTTACCTGAGCACAGGTCTGTGCTGTCCCTGCCCTGCTTCAGCTTCGCTCAAACTCCCTGGCAGAGCTTCAAAAAGGGAATAGTGAGAAAAATGAGCGCAAAACATCTGCCCTGGGAGCTCCAGCTTTGGGGATTTTTTCCTTCTTAAAGGTGCTGCTTTGGGGGATATTTGGCTGCAGGTTCCTTGCAGTGCCAGCCAAGCAGAGGGTGCTCAGTGCCTCAGATAAAACGAGCACTCAGCTGACACATTTGCCCCTTTTCCCTGCTTTTTTCTCTCCCCAAACGTGGAAACAGTAGTTTTGTCCAGCGTGGGCTCCATCCTGGGGGGTTTTGCAGCTGCTCTGTGGCTGTGTCACTGCTGAAATGATGTAAAGTCCTGCTGGTGCTGCTGATTCACAGAGCACCCGGTGTCCTCAGTGAGTCATGGGCACTCAAACACATCATGTGGTGTCTTTATCAGAGCACGAATCCATTCAGCTGCTGGCAAAAGCCAAGCAAACAAACGTTACATCTGCACAGCACTGCCCACTGCTTTTTCTGGCGTGGGGGCAGGAAAAGCAGCCCAGACTGCTGTGAATTTCTGCAGTTGCACAGCCCTGACAGAGCCCCAGGACAGCCTGAGTGTTTGTATTTATTGCTGTGTGCACCCTGGAGATTTATCTGCTGCAGTTATTCTGATCTCTTGGGTTTAAGTGACTCTGGGGAAATGGGAATAAATGGGGTGGCTGGGCAGTGGTTTGGGGGGAAAGGGTTGGAAACAGCAGAGCTGGAGTTGAAATTGGGATTCTGGGGGGTGCTGCCCCTCACCCTGCTCAGAGGGGTCTGGGGCTCTGCAGGGAATTCTCTGTGGGGCTCCAAATCCCCAGCTGAGGGAGGGAGGGAGGGTTTCTAGGCAGGGAATGAACTCCCAGAATTAAACATTAAGCTCTGCCTGAGTTACTGAGTGATGAAATGCTGTGAAGGAGAACTGTTCAGGTGACAGCGGGGCCAGGGCAGCCCGGAGGGGTCACAGCTGATCCCAGCAGAGTCTGCAGGAGCAGGACTTGAAATGTGAACGGCAGGGGGATAACGACAGGAAATGTCACCAGCAGTGCCCAGTTGTGTTCAGTGGCACTGAAGGACCCAGCTCTGCCTCCATGTCACATGCTAAAATCAGAGCAGGCTTTGTGAGAGAGCAGCAGGGCAGGAGGAGCTGTGTCTCACAGATGTGGCCTGAGGAGTTTGGCCTCANTCAGCAGGGCCAGGGCAGGAGGAGCTGTGGCCTGAGGAGTTTGGCCTCAGATCTGGGAGATCCTTGAAGCCCCTTCTCTGCCCCTGTAGGCAGAATTCTGCCTGGTCATTTTGTGAATTGAGTTTTTAGCAGGGAAAATAGACAGGGAAATGTTCATTTTTGCTGCTCAATGGAGAAAAAATGAATGAAAACGCCACTGATAAGGCTCATGGCTGGGACAAAGCAGCCGGAGCCACCTCGGGGTAATCCGAGACATGGGAGGTGCCACAGGGATATTTAAATGCAATTTCATATTTATTATCCGAGGCTGTAATCTTAGGAGATAGATGGATCAACAAAGAGATTGGAGTTGAGCAGTAATTTCCAGCGCTAATTAGGATTTTATTGTGTGTTATGCACTGGAGTAGCAGGAGATAAAGCATGTCCTATCTCTGCTAATTACCCTGCCTGCTAAACAGATGCCAATTTTAATGGCTGGGCACTAAAAACTTCATTTCCCTGAAATTCTGTGAGAACATTCCGTGAATGCAGCACTGCAGCTCAAATCTCACCTGTGGGATTGTGCTGGGGACTTCTGGCTTTACAAACCAAGCCCTCCACAACCATCAGGAACCAGGGAAAGAGAGGAAATCAGGATGAAACAAGTGGAATTTACACTGAGGGCATGGGAGGGAGAATTACCTTTGTTTTTTGAGGCAAACCAACAACTTGCACAAACAAGAATTGAGTGAAAGCTCAACCTGAAAGCCAAACCAGCCTTAGCAGGTGTTTAATCACAACTGTCAGATTTTACTGATAATATTTCAGACAATTCTGAGGGAATTTTAAAAAATTTCCCTCTTAGAACAGATGTTTGAGTGCCTGAGAAACATAAATGGGCAGGGACAATTTTCATCTGAATTCCTGAGAAACATAAATGGGCAGGGACAATTTTCTTCTGAATTCCTGAGAAACATAAATGGGCAGGGACAACTTTTTTTTCTGAATTCCTGAGCAATATAAAAGGGCAGGCACAATTTTCTTCTGAATTCCTGAGAAATATAAATGAGCAGGCACAATTTTTTCTTGTGCTGCTCAACTCCTGTGTTACATTTTCAGGCTCCTTTATCCCCAGGCTCCTGAATCTCTTGGGAATTAGGATTTATTCAGTAGGAATGAGGGGATTTGCCCAGCTCTGGCCTGGGAAGGGCAGTTTAAACCCAGGGCTCTTTTTTAGATCTGAAATATTGTTGTGATTCGGGCTCAGCCTCCTGAGGAGGAAGCACAGGAGGATTAAAGGGGCAGGGATCTGTTCCTGACCCTTCCCCCAAAAAACCTCTGGGTTACCCTGTGCAGGATTGCAGAGCTCAGCCTCACCTTTATTTATTTGTTCCTTTACAGGCTCATCTATGGGATCAAAGCCAAATATTTCAGAATCATTTCAAACCCCCACCCCTCAAAATCACAATGAAGTCAGGAAATAATGGGAGGTGCAAGAACCAATTTTAATTCCTTTTTTTATTTAGATCGGTTTAAGAAAAAAAAAATTGCTTCCCACAAGTTGGAAAATGTCTAAATAAATGCCCATATAAAAATACAAACAACAATAAAATCAAGACATCCATTGGCCCACACAAAAATCTTGCCTTACAGGAAGATCAGATGTTGATTAAAAAAAAAACAAAAAACAAACAAACAAAAAACACCAAACAAACAAAAAACAAAAAAAAACAAAAACAAAACAAAACAAAAAAAAACCCCAAAACCAAAAAAACCAACACAAAATGCCCACCTTGCCTTTCCAGGAAAAAAAAAATAGAGAAACTTTGTCATCTGCTGAAAGAATGAAATTGAGGGGATTTTGGAGCAAATNCTCTCTCGAGGCGTTCTGTGCTTCACAGAATCCCAGGTGGTGAGGGAATCACGGATTCGGAGTGTTACATGGGGTCTGCTCACCCCTTTTTGTGCCTGAGAACCCAGGGCAGAGGGATCTCTGCTGGGAAATTTTTCCTTTTGCTGAGGTCGTGGGCGAGGGGAGCAGGGGGAGGATCAGCACAAATAAAATTGACCGTGGAAGTGCACGCATCACCCCAAGGCACGGAAATGAACGGTTCCCCTGAGCGAATCGGCCCGGCCCCGTGTCTCCCGAGGAGGAAGGGGGGCAGCAGGGCCGGGTGCCCTACCCTGGTGGCCTCTAGGAGAGCAGGGTGCCTGTGAGGAGCAGCAGCAGCGCGGCCAGCAGCCAGGAGCTGCTGCGAGCCCTGCACACCGAGTTGGGAGAGGTGGTGGGGGGCGAGGTGCTGGTGGGGGCTGAGGTGGCGGTGCTGGGGGGCGAGGTGCTGTTTTCTGCCTCTGAAATGGAAAAAAAAAATCGATTACAAATCCCGAGACCTTCTCCAGGAGGCTGTAGCTGTGATTTCACGGGAATGAGGGGTCTGTGAGGGAGGGGGATGCTGAATGCATCCGAGCCCCAGCATCCCCCTCCTCACTGGGGCCCGACACCCCCTGACAGCAAAGCCACAGCTCCCAAGCCATTCCTGTGCCAGTCCCCGCAGAAATAAATAAGCCTGGCCTCTGGTTTGTGGCTGTTTCACATCCCTTAAAGCAAAAAGGAGGCTTGGGAAGGGTTTAAGTTGGAATTCTGACCCGAAAACCCTGACTGTTGGAGATACGGGATATCCTTCAGCTCCAGGCAGCCCGAGTCCCTCTCTGCCCTCTCCCCAGAGCCTGAGTGGAGCCCTGCTCGCTGGAAATGAAGATCATTTACCTGCGTTCAGCAGCAAAGTCTGGAGCTCAGTGATGTTATCAGGGAGGCTGAGATAGACCCTGTGGGAGGAGGGAAGAGAGAGCAAAACAAGTTCAAGGAGAGAAGTCTCGGTGGGGATGGAAAGGGGACACGGAAAGCAGAAAGGAGACGGGAATTTCAGAGCCATCCCGAGCTCGCTTATGATGCCCTCCAGCCACACTGAGCTTTTTTGGGGGGTATTTTTAACATCTGAAATGGTTTCTCCATCACATTTTGCCTGCTTCTGGGCTGGGGATGGGTGGCAATTCACGGGGCCATCTGCTGCCGGTAATTAAAGCTCTCCTTCCTCCCTCCCGCAGATAAGGCGAGGCCTCTGCTTCCCCTGGGCAAACATCTCCCGGCAGCGCTAATGGCAGCGCCCAGCCGGGCCATTTCCAGGGAATTAATCTGCATTTCTGCTCCTGGGAGCATCTCCACAGCACCCGCGGGGTGGCTTTCGGCAGCCACCTCGGGAGAGGGAAAGGGAAAGGGAAAGGAGAGAGGAAATGCAGAGGGCTCTGGAGGGTTCCCTCAGGCCCTGCTCGGGAGGAGGCGGCGGCTGTGGATCAGCCCCGGGCTCTGTCCCAGCGGGAAGCTCGCAGGGAGCGAATCCTCACCTGATTTGCACAAAGGAGAGGTTGCTGTCCGGGGATGTCCAGCGGGCAGTGCTCTCGGTGATGTTCAGTGTCGCTGTGGCCACGGAGCTGCAGTTCCCGGTGGATGTGTCCTCCCACTGCCCCACCGAGGCGTTCAGAGGGGACAGGGCCTGCAGCAGGTACGGCCCCGAGCTGTTGCTGTGGTTCCTGTCGTCCCTTATCGTCACTGGGAACACAGCCAGGTGGGCAAAATGACATTTCTGCCAAAATTACGTTTCTGCCATAATTACATTTCTGCCAAAATGACATTTCTGCCAAAATTACGTTTCTGACAAAAGTACGTTTCTGCCAAAATTACGTTTCTGCCAAAACAACGTTTCTGCCAAAATTACGTTTCTGCCAAAACAACGTTTCTACTAAAATTACATTTCTGCCAAAATGACATTTCTGCCAAAACAACGTTTCTGCNAAAAAACAAAAAAAAACAAAAACAAAACAAAACAAAAAAAAACCCCAAAACCAAAAAAACCAACACAAAATGCCCACCTTGCCTTTCCAGGAAAAAAAAAATAGAGAAACTTTGTCATCTGCTGAAAGAATGAAATTGAGGGGATTTTGGAGCAAATACGAACACGGGGCACAAATCCCTAGGGCTTGGTGTGGAGGATCTCCAGCCTGTCCTGCTGCAGGTTGGACAGAACATTGGTGAGGAGGAGGAGGAGGAGGAGNCTACCCTGGTGGCCTCTAGGAGAGCAGGGTGCCTGTGAGGAGCAGCAGCAGCGCGGCCAGCAGCCAGGAGCTGCTGCGAGCCCTGCACACCGAGTTGGGAGAGGTGGTGGGGGGCGAGGTGCTGGTGGGGGCTGAGGTGGCGGTGCTGGGGGGCGAGGTGCTGTTTTCTGCCTCTGAAATGGAAAAAAAAAATCGATTACAAATCCCGAGACCTTCTCCAGGAGGCTGTAGCTGTGATTTCACGGGAATGAGGGGTCTGTGAGGGAGGGGGATGCTGAATGCATCCGAGCCCCAGCATCCCCCTCCTCACTGGGGCCCGACACCCCCTGACAGCAAAGCCACAGCTCCCAAGCCATTCCTGTGCCAGTCCCCGCAGAAATAAATAAGCCTGGCCTCTGGTTTGTGGCTGTTTCACATCCCTTAAAGCAAAAAGGAGGCTTGGGAAGGGTTTAAGTTGGAATTCTGACCCGAAAACCCTGACTGTTGGAGATACGGGATATCCTTCAGCTCCAGGCAGCCCGAGTCCCTCTCTGCCCTCTCCCCAGAGCCTGAGTGGAGCCCTGCTCGCTGGAAATGAAGATCATTTACCTGCGTTCAGCAGCAAAGTCTGGAGCTCAGTGATGTTATCAGGGAGGCTGAGATAGACCCTGTGGGAGGAGGGAAGAGAGAGCAAAACAAGTTCAAGGAGAGAAGTCTCGGTGGGGATGGAAAGGGGACACGGAAAGCAGAAAGGAGACGGGAATTTCAGAGCCATCCCGAGCTCGCTTATGATGCCCTCCAGCCACACTGAGCTTTTTTGGGGGGTATTTTTAACATCTGAAATGGTTTCTCCATCACATTTTGCCTGCTTCTGGGCTGGGGATGGGTGGCAATTCACGGGGCCATCTGCTGCCGGTAATTAAAGCTCTCCTTCCTCCCTCCCGCAGATAAGGCGAGGCCTCTGCTTCCCCTGGGCAAACATCTCCCGGCAGCGCTAATGGCAGCGCCCAGCCGGGCCATTTCCAGGGAATTAATCTGCATTTCTGCTCCTGGGAGCATCTCCACAGCACCCGCGGGGTGGCTTTCGGCAGCCACCTCGGGAGAGGGAAAGGGAAAGGGAAAGGAGAGAGGAAATGCAGAGGGCTCTGGAGGGTTCCCTCAGGCCCTGCCCGGGAGGAGGCGGCGGCTGTGGATCAGCCCCGGGCTCTGTCCCAGCGGGAAGCTCGCAGGGAGCGAATCCTCACCTGATTTGCACAAAGGAGAGGTTGCTGTCCGGGGATGTCCAGCGGGCAGTGCTCTCGGTGATGTTCAGTGTCGCTGTGGCCACGGAGCTGCAGTTCCCGGTGGATGTGTCCTCCCACTGCCCCACCGAGGCGTTCAGAGGGGACAGGGCCTGCAGCAGGTACGGCCCCGAGCTGTTGCTGTGGTTCCTGTCGTCCCTTATCGTCACTGGGAACACAGCCAGGTGGGCAAAATGACATTTCTGCCAAAATTACATTAGTGCCAAAACGACATTTCTGCCAAAACGACATTTCTGCCAAAGTGACATTTCTGCCAAAGTTACATTTCTGCCAAAGTGACATTTCTGCCAAAGTGACATTTCTGCCAAAGTTACATTTCTGCCAAAACGACGTTTCTGCCAAAACCACATTTCTGCCAAAACCACATTTCTGCCCTGCAGGGACCCTGAGCCCTCAGCCTTTCCAGAGTTTGCTCAGCCAGGTTCACCCCGTGTGGCACTCAGCTGCACCAGCAGCCTGCACAGAGGGTGTTTTACCCCAAAAAACCCCTTTGTCTGCCCCTGAGCTGCTCAGACACTGGGCTCAACCCCTGCTGCCGTGGGTGCCACAGCTGGCAGTGCAAGCAGAGCCCTGTGTGTGCCATGCAGATGGCAGGGCTGCAGAAGGAACCAGGTCCCTGCAAGCGTCCTGCCACGTCCCTCTCAGCCTTCAGCACCCCTCGGGCCAGCCCTGCCTCAAACCAAAGCTGTCAGGACCTCCAGGAGCTGGTGTGAGGCAGGAACCTCAATTCCGTGCTCCAAAAAACTGAATTAACAGCAGTGAGTGAATGAAAAAAAAAACCCAGCCAAGTGCTGTGGGTGCTGCTTGGGGGAATCTGAGGGAATCTGTGTCGCTCACACCTCCTCCCCTGCAGGAAGGGATCGGGATGTCTCTCTGCACTGTTTTCTCAGCATTTAGGCTCTGCTGGGCCTCAGGGCAGAGGGGGATTTGTTGGCAGGGACCAGACAGGGTCAGGCTGCCTTTTCCCCCATCCTTCTGCAGGGTGAAATCCATTTCCTACCACGGATGCTGAACGTGTGTCAGCACCAAAGTTGCCTCTTCCCCTTTGCCTGTGCGGCCCCTGAGAAAGGCAAAGTGCTCTAGAGGAGGGAAGGGAACCAAACCACAAAGCAACTTCCCCAAGTTCTGTCTTTTCAAGAGCATTCAGTTCCTTCTGTGCAAGTTCAGGCAAAAAGATGAAGAGAAAAAAATCATCCTGAGGAGTGAAAGAGAATTTGGGATTGAGCTGTAGAGGGGAACGTGAAATAGGAACAAAGAGGTACCAGCAGCACCATTTACCCATCTCCTGCCTGAAACTAAAAGTAATTGAAGTAGGAAAAGAATGTGCCAGCTGAAGCAGATGTGAGAGCAGCACAGGAGTCAGGAGAGCAGCTGAGCCAGGGACAGAGGTTTCTGTGCAGGGGGAACATTGAGATCTGGGCAGGGCTGGCTTACCCACATAGGTTGTGTTGGCCTGGTAAGTCTCGGGTGTTGTTTCCACAGAGAAATTCCCTTCGGTGGCATTCCAGAGCCAAAGGCAGGCTTCTATCTCTGTCTCTGCCTGGCCAGCCACTGTCCCCAGCAGGAGGAGTGGTGCCAGCAGGAGGAAAGCTGCCATGGCCCCCTTTGGTTCCTCCTCCTCACCCACCTGCCCCTGGGAACTGAGAGAGCCTCACGCCTTCCCAGCCCCTTTTATAGCGGGGTTTGATGAGGTAAATGCAAATATTTCCTCCTCCCCGTCCAGCTCACACGTCCACACCCCCCTGCAGGTTTCACTGATAGAGACACTTCCTCCTACCTGCCCAGCCTTGGAGAGAACTGGTGAAAAACAAGGGGTGACCCCTGTTTAAGGGGTTCAGATGGGCAGTGGGGACATCCCTGAGGAGTCCATGGGCTGGACATCAAGTTCTGTGCATGTCCCTTGGAATGGTGGCCAGTCCTGTGACCTCTTGCAGCAGCCCTGGAAATGTGGAGGAGCCTCCAGTCTTCTCCCAGCTCTGGTCCAGGCTTTTCTTGAAGTTCCAGAAAGTGTGAAGAACCCAGACAGGGAACAGCCTTGTAGAAATGTTCAAATTCAGCTTCTGATCCTGCTTGGAAAAAGCTGGATCCTGAAGGGCCAAGTCCCTGTGGAGGGCTGGTCTCTCCTAACCCCCTCACTGATGAAGACATAATTTTCTGGCTGGGGACACACCCCTGGTGTGATTCCTCTCGAGTAATCCTGGCTGAACGCCTCCAACAACATCACACGAGGAGAGCAGCTCGAGTTTCTCTTTCCTCTCCTTCCTGGATTTTTCCCCGTTCTCCCCTCAGGCCCTTGGCTGATTTTGAGGCTGATCTTGAAGTATTTCAAGGCTGATTTTTGAGGCTGATTTTGAAGTATTTCAAGGCTGATTTCGAGGCTGATATCGATGCTGATTTTGAAATATTTCAAGGGTGATTTTGAGGCTGATTTTGAGGCTCATTTTGCAAGTGTCCCCTGAGCTGTTGGGGCAGCGCTGGAGACATGGGCAGCACTTCCCTGTCCCTGAGACAGGTGGGATTCCTCCCGCTCACCTTCCACCTCCTTGGGAAGGGAGAAGGAGCTGGGGCCAGAGCGAAACCAGAGCGTGAGACGCCCAGTAATTAGCGGTGATGATGCTTAATCAGCGTCCCTGAACGGGGACAGCTCCAGAACCTGCTCCCAGGGCTGGCCCCACTCAGGGGGGCTGTTTCCAGCAATCCAAATGAGCTGGATCAGCCCCCCCAAAAAAGGGAATGGCCTCTGTTTCTGCCTCTCACATCACAGAACCCCAGGATCAACAAGGGTGGAAGAGACTCCAAACCACAGCTGCCCCCGACCCCGCCACCTCCCTAGTCAACTTATTCCAGGGCCTGACCACTCTTTTTTTCTGATTTTTTTTTTTTTCTGATATCCACTCTGCTCCTCCCCTGGAGAAGGGGATAAATCTCACTGGCGTTTCTGATGCCCTCATGCTGTGGTTTTGCCAAGCTCACTCCATCCTCCTCCTCCTCCTTCTCCTCGCTGGCCCTGCTGAGTCACCCGTGCTGCCTGACTGGGAGTTTGGGTTTCCTTCCCTGGGCTCATCTTCCCGTGCCCCAACCCCAGAGCTCCTCACTCAGTGGGCTGCAGCTCTGGACAGTCGTTGTGTAAAATACTTCCAGTAAAAGTTGAACAGAAGTGGGAAAAGAGGAGGAACAGAATAGGGGAGTTCAGGGCAAAGAGGGGAGCAGCAGGAAAGGTGCCAGGGAAAAGGAGAATGTGTTGGAGGAATGTTCAGTGATGCTGCATTGGTTGGAGGTAAATCTGGCCCCAATGCAGAGAGTGTGAGCAAAAATAATTGAGATTTTCTGATCTGCTGAATCCACAGAATCAAATTCTCCTGCAGAGCCTCATTTCCGTGTGGTTTTTATCTTGTTTTCTGCCCTTCTGGGAGCTTCCCTGGGCGGTGCCCGTGGCTCCTCTGCTGCCCAGGGCCAGCACAGGCTGAGAGGGAGAGTTCCTCAAAGGCTGCACCTCCTGGGGAATGGGAACTGCTCTTCCCAGCTGCCAAAAAACCTTTCCTGGGAGCCCCGTGAGGAGCACGGGAAGCGTGTCAGCAGTCTGAGAGCTCATGGAACAGGGAAAAGAAATGGGAATGGAAGCAGAGGGTTTTGCAAGCCCAGCTTCCCTGGTGTGCCGTTTGCCCCGGGCAGTTTCATGTAAATTCTCCTTGCAAAAGCTCTGTGCCATCCTCTGGGTGGTGGGGGTGACTCAGAGAGGTGTCACTGGGACAGGGCTGGAACCACCTGTGTCCTGTCCTCTCGGAGAGAATTCCGTTTGGCAGAGAAAAGGCAGGATGGGAGTGCTGCAAAAACCTGCCCAGGGCTAAGGGGAGCCTCGTAAGGGCTGCTGGAAGTGACCATTTTTGTGACATGATCTGCACTCTGAGGCTTTGTGGTTTAGTTCCTTGTTGGTTCTTGAAGAGGTCGATCTTCTGTGGGAGCTGAGCCCTGCCTTGGGGAGAGGATACAGCCAGAGAGCTCTGGGAAGCAGGAAAACGAATATTTTTATCCCTAAAGGTAACTGCACAGTCGTGAATTCCAGTCCATAAAACAAAGCCAATCAAATGGGTGTGAAGTCAGTGGAGGAAGGGCAGGAAACAGATTTCTGTGGGAGGTTTGTGTGTTGCAGAGGGACCTGGGCTTCTAAAGTGCCCAGAATGTTTGGAGAGGAGCTGACAGGGCTGAGACTGCTCAGAGCAGCACCCGAGGAGCAGCAGGAGCCCAGCACAGCCCCAGGGTGGGGACTGCAGGGCCTGGCCCAGCCAGGCTGACAGCTCCAGTCTGGCTTTAGGCACAGATTAAACAGAGGCTCTGGCTAAGAGCAGCTGCTGCTTTCCCCAGCCCAGCTCTGATCTCAGCCACGGCTGGAAATGCTTCAGGGGTGTTTCCCTGGCTGCCACCCACACGGGCAGCCTTGCAGCAGATGGGATGAGTGGGGATTTTGCTCCCTCTTGGCGAGCAGACAGCAGCTACCAGCTCCTCTGGCTTCCTCCTTGCTGGCACAAGAGCTGGGCTGAGCCAGCTCCTGGTGGAGCTGTGAGAGGAATGAGTTAAACGGGTATTCCTGGAGTCCCCAGGCAAACAGCAGCCCTTGGAGCTCGGGGCTGGGCTTCAGGAGAGAGCTGGAACCCTCCAGCAGGTCGGGAACAACCTGGGGAAGAGCAGAAGGCAGGAAAGCCAAACCTCCTCCCACTGCGCCTCACCAGGAGGGGATGGCAAGGGATGAGGCGGCTTTTATTGGGCAAAATGCAGCAGTCACAGGGAATAAACCAGAATAAACAGCTGCACAAGCACCTGCTGGGCAGCATGGAAATGTGAACCACAGGGAAAGCGGCTCAGGCTGTGCCTGGGTCAGGCAGAGGTGAGGGCAGGGCAGGGTGCTGGGCAAGGCAAGGCCAGGGAGATCTCTGCTCATTTCCTGCTGCTGGAACCGCTCTGGCTGGCCTGGGCTGGGCTGCAGCCACCCTGCACATCGGGACATTCTCTCCTCTCCTCTCCCCTCCCCGGGCTGCTGGCCCTGCCTGGCACGGGGTGGACTCTGCCCAGCCCCGGGCAAGGAGAGCTGTGTTTGCTCTGAGCTCCTCGGCAGGGCTTTATGGGGTTATTTCCTTTGGGGGAAGAACAGTTGAGATTTACTGGCCTGTTTTGCAAGTATTGTGTTTTGTAAATGTGGGGATGAAGGGGTTTTTTACTGCTTGAACTGCTGAGCTGGCTTGAAAAGATTCCTTGTCCTGCTGGAGGTGTGGGACGAGTTCGGTGCTGGGACGAGCTGTGCCCAGGCTTGGCAGCCTGTCCCTGCAGCTCCAGAAATCCACCCCATCCCTGCCTGCAGCCGGGAGGGGAAACCAGAGATGGCAGCCGGGCACGCAGGGCCTCGAGGCTCGCTGGAGTTGCAAATGAGGTGTGCAATGGATTTTGCATCCAGAGGCGACAGGAGGCCGCCAGTCCCCCACCTGTGCTGGGTCTGCTGCAGGGAAACACCTGAGCACTGCTCCCCTGCCGGCTCTGCAGGCATTTCCCACAGGCGGCAGCAGGAATCTTCAGCTCCGAGGGTTTATCCCGGCCTGTCAGCCTTGTCAGCCCTCTGTCAGGCTGGAATAACAAAAGGTGGATTGTTCTCTGCAGGGATCAGGTCCTGAAAGCCCCCTCGTAACCCACAGGGAGGGGAGGGCAGGGAGAGGCAGGAAGGACAAACATTTTGTCAAAAGGCTCTTCCCCAAAGTCAGCAGCTCAACAAGGGAGCTCTCCTGCTTCTTTGTGCTCCTCCAGGAGGTGCCTGGTCACGGGAGGCAAGAGAAACAGCAGCCAGCATCCCTGGTGTCCCCAGCCCTGGGATGGACCCCCGGTGTCCCCAGCTCCATCCCCGGTGTCCCAGCCCTGGGGAGGGGACAGGAGCCTGCCCAGGTGTCTCGGTGCCACCTTCAGCAGCGCTGGCGTGCAGGGTGCCCGGGTGATTCCCAGGTGAATCCCAGGTAAATCCCAGGTGAATCCCAGGTGATTCCCGGGAGTTTGCCTGGATTCACAGCCGGGGCTCTGCAGGCCCGGCTGTCCCCGTGTCACACGCACTGTTTGCCTCGTGTTTGTCACGCAATGCGGAGGCACAGCCCTGCTGCCAGGGAGGTGGCGCCTGCCTCAGCGCCACCCGAGCTGCCACGGGCCAGCCAGGTGGCGCCGGGAGTGGCATTAGGGACAGGAGGGAGCAGTATCCCTTGGGAAAAGCAGCTGGAAGGGGAAAAGGGTGCCCAGCGGAGCGGGGCTGCCCAGGAGATGGCAGCAGCTTCCCACCGTGCCAGGGGCTGGTGTCCCCGCTGCTGCCACCGCGGGGGACAGGGCTCAGCACCCCCAGCTCGGCCAGCACACCTGGAAAGGCGTTTTCTGAGCCCGATTTACATTTTCACATTTACATTACGCCCTGATCCGCAGGAGCGGGCAGGAATTGTGATCCCGGCCCTCTGGCAGGGCAGGGGTTGGGCTGGCATTTGCCCGGCTGGCTCCCCTGCCCCTCCGTCAGCAGCTCCAAGGGTTGGGGACAGGAGTGTCCCTCCTGTCACTGCGCGCCCTTCCTGCCTCCACAAGGTCAGGAACTTCCCTAATGATGCTCGAACTTCGGACGGAGGCAGCAGAGGGGGAATGCCCGGGGAGACAGCGGGTGTGGGTGTGCGGGGCTGTGCTCACCTGGGGGAGCTGTGCTCACCTGGGGGGGCTGTGCTCACCTGGGGGAGCTGTGCTCATCTGGGGGGGCTGTGCTCATCTGGGGGGGCTGTGCTCACCTGGGGGAGCTGTGCTTATCTGGGGGGGCTGTTCTCATCTGGGGGGGCTGTGCTCACCTGGGGNTGGGGGGGCTGTGCTTACCTGGGGGCTGTGCTCACCTGGGGGGGCTGTGCTTACCTGGGGGGGCTGTGCTTACCTGGGGGCTATGCTCACCTGAGGGCTGTGCTCACCTGGGGGAGCTGTGCTCATCTGGGGGCTGTGCTCACCTGGGGGCTGTGCTTACCTGGGGGCTGCACTCACCTGAGGAGCTGCTCCAAGCCCGGCCCCAGCCTGAAACGCCCCTGGGCAGCTCCCCGGGGCTGCTCTCCAGCCGGGGAGGTGTGGCTGGACGGGAGCAGAGCCAATTTAACACTTCCAGGACCATCCCCTGACCCCGCCCGTGTCCCCTTGCTCTGTGGGAGCAAAGCCCTGCCTCGGACCTCAGGGTTTGTCCCCCCTGGCCCCGAGCCCGTTCCCAGCTCCAGCTTTGCCCTCCTGGACGCAATTAATTCTGCAGGACTCTGGGTGCCCTGAGCACCGCAGGGTGGATTCTGAGCAGCCCCTTCCTTACTTTGGGGGAGTTCTGAGGAGTGATGGATTTGCTGTGATGAATTGCAAGAGATATCAATTTCTTTCCTCATTCCTTCTAATTTGTATGAATTTTTATTTTTTTTTTTAAACCAGGACATGTGCATTTCACCTTTTGGAGGACAAGGACCAGGCAGGCAAAGGAAGGAAGGGAAAGAGAAAAGTCTTGCGTTAAAGACAGAGAAAGGGAAAATTGAGAGAAGTTGCTACGAGTGGATGTTGTCTTGCATCTCTCTGCTGTGAGACATCCTCGAGGCACTTTGAAAGGAGAATTTCGCCTGATTCCCCACCCTAAGCCCCTGTAAGGATGCGAGGTGTGACCTGTGCTGTCTGTATGGGATTGAGCAGCTGGTCCCTGCTCTGAGCTTGCAAGAACTGGGCTTGGCTGTTCCTGGACAGCTCCTCAAGAATGATCTGAGCTCTGTTTTAGCTCCAGGAGCTTTTAGCAGTGAGCGGGTGACCAGGCAATGAGGAAGAGACACAAGTGCAGGAAAACACTGCAGAACTGGGCTGCTTTGTCCAGGCTTTGCTAAAACCCTTCCCTCTGTCTCAGAGCACCTTGACCTGATCATCTGTGCTCGTGCCTGGCAACTCTGCACTCACTCGGGAGAGGAAAAAAAATAGAGGAGGAAAAACATTTAAAATGCTTCACTTGAGCTGGAGATTCAGCCCTGCCTTGGCTTTCTGCCGGCTTCAAACACAGCAGCAGAACCTCTCGTGTTTAGCCCCAAAGGAGTCCCTAATTAGTGGAGAAACTGCAAAGCTCTGAACTTGTTGGGGAGTGCTTTAGTGCAGCGGCCCCCTGAGGTTCATTAAACAAATGAATTCAAAGCAGTCAAATAGCTGGGATCTTCAAAGTGACAAGGACCTCAGCCCCCGGACCGACGGCAGGCTGGCACCGCAAATAAAATATTTCCTGGAGCGGGTGGAGCCGCTCGCAGTGACACGCACGGAGGAAACAGGGAAGGGAAGCCGTGGACAAACGGGATTGCGGAGGGAACGGGCAGCAGCAGCTCCAGCCCTGCCTGCNCTCAGGAGAAGGACAGGGCTGGGACTGCCCCAAGAATTCGGGGGAAGCTCCACACCTGCTCTCCGCACTGATTTTGAGCACGCCCCTGGCACTGCCCCAGATATTTTGGACGCAGAGCCTGTCCGATAACAACTGCCCACTCTGTCGGGGCAGATGGGGCCGGGAGAGCCCGGGGCAGTGACATTTCTGGGCAGGGCTGCAGCTGAGCTCCGTGAAATGTTACCCAAATACCTCCAGCGCCTCCAGGGCACCGCTGCTCTTTCCGTGCCCAGCCCTTCCCTGAGCCGGGACTTCCAGCAGCGGGGATTGAGAACCATCCGGAGGGAGCTGAAACTCTGTCGGGATGGAGGGGAAAGAGGGAAAGAGCCCCAAGCCTTGCCCTGGTGCTTCTGCTGTGCTTTCTTTCCCTCCAGCTCAGCTGCTTGGGGCTGGCTGGGCCAGTGCAGGACAAACCAGTGCAGTGACAAACCAGTGCAGTGACAAACCAGTGCAGTGACAAACCAGTGCAGTGACAAACCAGTGCCTGCTGCTGTTTGCAGAGCCCGGGTGGGCACCAGAGCTCCGTTTAGTACCAGAATTACACCCAGAATTACATTAATGCAACCCGACAGGCTGCAGCTCAGCTCTCCAGCCTGGTTCAGGTGCTGGATCCTGTTCCCTGCAAGGCATTTCTGAATTTCTNTCTGCCAGGGGCTCGGGGCGTCCCTGGGGGGACAGGAGCAGCCAGGGCAGGGCAGGGAGGGGTAACAGGGGATTTTCTGGTGGCCTTGGTGCAGCTGAATGGGGCAGGGATGAGGGAACAGCAGCCTCCAGGAGAAGGACAGGGATGGGGGAACAGNTCTGTCGGGATGGAGGGGAAAGAGGGAAAGAGGGAAAGAGCCCCAAGCCTTGCCCTGGTGCTTCTGCTGTGCTTTCTTTCCCTCCAGCTCAGCTGCTCGGGGCTGGCTGGGCCAGTGCAGGACAAACCAGTGCAGTGACAAACCAGTGCAGTGACAAACACCAGTGCAGTGACAAACCAGTGCCTGCTGCTGTTTGCAGAGCCCGGGTGGGCACCAGAGCTCCGTTTAGTACCAGAATTACACCCAGAATTACATTAATGCAACCCGACAGGCTGCAGCTCAGCTCTCCAGCCTGGTTCAGGTGCTGGATCCTGTTCCCTGCAAGGCATTTCTGAATTTCTGTCGTGTCCTAGAGAGAAGCAGAGTTTGTCTTGTCCTGGATTTTCTCTCCTGATTGCTTTGACCCAGGTAAACCAGTTCTTTTCAGCAGAGATACTTATTTAAATTTGGCTCCTGATATTTCTTTCCATTTCAGTGGTCATTACCGAGCTGCTGTGAGATGCAAACTCATTTTTTGTGAGTTTTGGATAAGTGCAGCTTCTGTGTTGAATATTTGGTCACTTTTCCCCTGACCTTAGAAGCAACTCGTGCCTTTCTCCTGCCTGTCCTCCCCTGGCACTCGTTCTGGCCCCTTTCTGGGGGTATGATAATTATAATGTGGTTTCTAGAGGTTCTGAGTTGGAAAGCTGAGACCAAGGTGTCACCCTGCATAAATCACCCTCAGACTCTCACTCTAAACACACACAGCATTTAAATTCTGCAAATCCCTGGCAACCCTTGAATTTTTTAAGCCCTCAATGAAATCCTCCCACCGCAAGATCCAAGTTCATTTGTATGAATTATCCAGTGCTTTAGTTAATAACCTTCCCCGAGTGCTGTAAATTCCACAGTGTCCGTGCAATTTATTATTTAAATGCTGCATGAATCATGCAGGGTGGAGTGGAAGGGACAGCAGGAACCTCCTGGTGTCCGAGCAGGAGGAAAACAGGGCGTGGAGTGTGGGCAAAGTGCTCTGAAACACGCTCCCACTCCAGCGCCTGCCGCATTTCCTTGGATTCCAAAGTTTTTAAGGCAGAAAATCCAGCAATTCCTTGGATTTCAAGGTTTCTAAGGCAGAAAATGCAGCAATTCCTCTTTCCAGGCTTTCTGCAGTCCCGGGCAGGCTGAGGGCACCTCCTGCCAGGTGCTGGGGATGTCACCGAGCCAGGGCTGAGCATCCTCGGGAGCCGCACGGGGAGGAGAGTGGGGCTTTCCCTGCGTGCAGAACACAAATAAAAACCCAAAAAACCCCAAAAAACAAACTGCTGATAAATCCTTTGTGGTGAGTGGGAGAGGAGGAGGTGAGGAAGATGCTGCCGGGATGTAAATAGTTCTTTATCGGCTCCAAACTCTCTCCTAATTCAGGGAAAGGCTGAGTCAGCTCGTGCGAGATGGGAATTATCCCAAATTCCCCTGAACAGCTCCTGTCCCTCAGAACAGCTTAAAGAGCAATTGTTTGGGAGATTTATATTTATTCCCGGTTAAATACATCACAAAGGCGTTGATTTGCTCCAAAATAAAGTTACTCGGTGGGCGTGGAGCCCAGAGAAAAAACCATCCGAGGACTTGTGGGCTCACTTAGTTTTCACCTTTGCTCTGGCGGCGCCCGGAGGAGTGGGAACTCCGGCCATATATTCATATTTATATT
>VWZV01007764.1:0-53350 GCA_013397155.1 Irena cyanogastra
AATTTTTCTTTCGATAAAGAAAAAGGGCCTAAACAGAAGTTTCATGTGTCAGTTGAAGATGGAAAAAAGACCTCACATGGAATGTTGTGATTTTGGGACCCCAGTGGCCTTTCAGCTGCTTGTTGGTTTACAGTCTGCAGCAAAGCACAGTATGACTCTGCAGTGTTTAAAGAACAATAATCATGAAGGCTTGGAAATCAATAACTAAGACAAAGTAATTCCAGCCCAAATAACCCTAAATATCAGAAATGTTATAAAAGGGATTATTATTTTCCCATGAGTTGAAAGGTTTTGCTTTATTACCCTTGTAGTTTTATTAATTCTGTAAAGCTTTTTTGCACCTAGGCTGGTGATATTTAATAATTCCTGTTTGTCATATTCTTGGCTTTCTAGAATGTGTTAAGCACTGTAGATGAGAAGTATGGCAAAGTTTGACTCAACTGACCATCATGAAACTGCTTGTGGGAGGGATGCTTTGATATAGATTTAAATGTTGAGGCACTGTAAACCTCTGGAAGCAGACTGAGTTTCCAATACACTTGGAAAACCATTAACTAACGTGTTATGTGTAGATTTACATCGCTGATTTCATGCTGCTACATGTGATCATAATAACATAATAAAAGGTCTCTGACAGAGTCAAAATTAGGCTTTAGAGTGGATTTATTTGATTTAAATGAATATTTAAGGGAAAAAAGATACGTTAATGTGCTCTGCATTATTTCTCACAGTGTGAGTCCCATGAACTTTGTTAAGTCACTGATGCTTGGCAATACAACAGAACAACAATGTGCACTTGCAGCTCAGAAAGCCAACTGAATCCTGGGCTGCAGCAAAGGATGGTGACCAGCAGGTTGTGGGAAGTGATTCTTCCCCAATATTCAGCCCTGGTGAGATTCCACCTGGGTCCTCAGCATAGGAATAACATTGACCTACTGGAGCAAGTCCTGAGGAGGCCATGAGATTATCAGAGGGCTGGAGAACTTCTCCTGCAAAGACAGGCTGAGAGAGTTGGGGTTATTCAGTCTGGAGAAAATAAGGCTCCAGGGAGACCTTTTTGCAGCCAGTAGTTAAAGGGGGCCTACAAGATTTCTGGAGAGACTTTTTCTTTTATTACAAGGGAATCCATTTTATTACAAGGGAATGTAATAATAGGACAAGAGAGAATGGCTTTAAACTGAAAGAGGATAGGCTTAGACTGGATATAAGGAAGAAATTCTTCCATGTGAGAGTGGTGAGGCCCTGGCACAGGTTGTCCAGAGAAGTTGTGGATGCCCCATCCCTGGAAGAGTTCAAGGCCAGGCTGAATGAAGCTTAAAACAACCTGCTCTAGTGGAAGGTGTTCCTGCCCATGGTAGAGGGCTTGGTATGAAATGATCTTTAACATCCCCTCCAACTTAAACAGTGTTATGAGTCTAAGAATTAAATCACAGTCCTCACAATAAGATATCCTGCATTGGTTGATTGATTAATTTTTCTTTACAGCCAAGACCTTACCATTCCAATAGTAACGATAAGCAAGTAGAAGCTGTGTGAAATGAGTTTGGATAAACAGCTGGGTATTTGTAGCAGAGAATACACAATTACCTTTTCCTCATGGTCTCAGAAGATATTTGTGGAAACCAGAAGTGGCTACTTGGGAAAGAGATCCAAATTTTATGGTAAGGATGAGTTAAACAACCAGGTTTCACAAGGTTTAGTTGGCCTGGAATGGTAATGACTGGACAGCAGGGAGCTGTTTGGGAAAAGCAGAGCTGCCTTTAGCAAATGTCAATATCTTTAACAGAGAAAGCTTGAACAGATGGTTAAGCTTTCCCTCGATCATTTTCAGAACTTTGAAAGAGAAGCTGAAGGACCATGACTTCACTTTATAGTCAAGATTCTCAGTGAAACTAAGGATTCTAGTTTCCAGCCTTCAAAAAAATTCTGCATCAGGTTACTCATGTAAAATAAGCTTGAACAGTGACAGATCTCCCTATCTAAACATACTGGAAACAGCAACTATGACAGAATACACAAGTCACTGTCTCATCATGGACACCAGAGTCATCCACCCAAGTAAGTAGGAAAATGCCAAATTCTAGCCCTGAAACCCTAGTTACCACTCTGGAATATCTTGCTCTTTTCCTACTGTAGCAGCTTTTAAAGTCAGAAGAAACTATAGTAATTAATCAGTGTAAAATGCATAAACCAAGCCATAGGACATGCTTTAAGTGATTCCTTTTTCAAGACCATTAACTCTCCTTGAATTGCGATGGAGCTTTCAGAAAAACATTCAATATTTATTTAAAATTTTCCAGAGATAGAAAATCCATCATTTTGATGTTGATAAGTTGTTCTGATGGTTAAGTACCTTGCCTGTTGACACTTCATGACTTATTTCTTGTCTGAGCTTTTTAGTCTAGGTTAGATCTTTCTGCGTGATTACCTGAAAGATAGAGGAATCTTTAAATCTCTTTTCAGATGTAGATGTGATAACTGCTGGGCAGTGTAAGTTACCCATGTGGACTTTCTAATATTTGATAGCCATCCTGAAATGGGTGAGTAGAGACCTGAACTAGAAGGAGCAATCCTACAGCTGTGATGCTTGATCAAATTGAGAGCCTACATATTTTCTGTTCATGCACTCAAAAATCCTCAAATTTATGTATCCAACAGTCCTGTTATCATTTCTGACTGTGTTACACTCAAGAGTCATGATTTTTTCAAAAGTCATTAATTTCTAAGAGGAAAGAGGCCAATATTCTTTATTCTTTCATAAATAGCTTGACAGTTGATAAAACCACACTTTTTGTGTGTTTCAGTAACCTCTCTTTTCAGTATTTTCTGCTTAGAAACCCAACTATATATACACTCTGTTTGCAATTTCATGTCAAAAACTATCAGTCAACGGGTTGTAAAAAGTTCAACATCTACATATTCGTTTCATATCCTCCTAGCTCTTGTACAAGTCATTTCTGGTGTAAAGTCAAATACCATAGTGATTTCTACTGTTTTGACATTGTTGTCTTTCCTCCAAGCCTACTGTCTTAAGAAAAAAATACATTATATTCTTTTAAAAGTTTTATTATCACACTTAGAAAAAGGTTCTTCCCCAATAGGGTGGTTGAGCACTGGAAAAGGCTCCCCAGGGCAGTGGTCAGCACCAAGCCTGGCAGAGTTCAGGGAGAGTTTGGACAATACTCTCAGGCACATGGTGTGACTCTTGGGGCTGTCTTGTGCAGGGCCAGGGGCTGGACTTGATGCCCCTGTGGGTCCCTTCTGACTCAGATTATATTATGATTCTGTGATGGAACTCTGATTTACATGTTGCCATTTAAATTCCTGATTAATCAATTCACATATTGTTCAGGCTATTTTTTTCCCCCCAGGCTAGATGTCAGACAAAAATTTAGTTCTGCAAATACTGTTACTCACATTTTAATAAGAATTTTACTCTAGTTCATTGGAATTTTCTCTGTGTTCTAAAATACTTTTGAAAATAAATAGAACAATGCTTGGCCAAACATCTCTATTAAGAAGGTTAGAGGCAACAAATATGAACTAACAGATTGAAAATGTTTTAATTTTGTAGCTCACATTCCAAAAATCCACCCAAACCAGTAATGCTTGTATGTATGAAAAACTTGACTATTCATAGCTTTTAAGTATAATATCTTTGCATAGATGAATTAACATATGTATCACTCTTTAATGCCAAGGAAGATGGGCCATTATGGCATTAATAGTTTGTAATCATCATGGTTTAATGATCAGGTGTTCTGCTATATTTCTCTTGTATTCCTAATGCTTTGTTCATTAGGAATAGGCTGCAGTTTGATGTACCTTCTTACAGCTATGGGTTAATAGGAAATTAATAGACATTTATATGTTTTTTCATTGTTAATGTACCTTTTATTTTATTGATCAAGTATGAATCAGAATAAAGTAAAAGGGTTTTAAATGGTAGGTGATGAATGTCTAGTTTGCAGGATGCACACTTTAATTTCTGAGAGAACATGGGGAACAGAGATCAGCTGGTCTAGGCACTAGCCTGGGTTTTTAATAGTTTGTGTGTTCTAACTGCTAGGAAATGGAGGGTCAGATGCTCCTAAATGTAATATTTCTTTTTTTAATTCAGCAGATCCATTTAATCATTTGTTTTCTTTTTGGTTGCTTAGTATCTTGAAGACAGTCAGTGCCTTGTATAAGAAAAAAGAGAGATACATCCTTGATCAGAATAGGAGAAATGTGGAACTGTGTGGGACCTCCCAAATGATGTGACAGGGAATGTGTTTGCTGAAGAGAAAATAAATAGGTACTATTAGACAAGTTCTTCTGATAGATTTAGACCAACTGAGCATTTGCCCTTGACTGTGTCTTTAAAAACCAGCCTTCCTTCTCCTTCTCCTTCTCCTTCTCCTTCTCCTTCTCCTTCTCCTTCTCCTTCTCCTTCTCCTTCTCCTTCTCCTTCTCCTTCTCTTCTTCTCCCCTCCCCCCCCTCTTTTTTTTCTCCATTCTCTATTTTTTCACAGAATCATTGATGTTGGAAGGGGCCTTTGACTATCATGTGGTCCAACTCCATAGCTCAAGCAGTTCCCCAAGATCTAGTTGCCCAGAAGGCAAATGTCCAATCAACTTTTGAATATCTCCAAGGATGGAGATTCCACAGCCTGCCTGGCATCTTGTGCCAGTGCTTGGTCACCCTCACTGTAAGAGCCAGGTATTCTTATGTTCAGAGAGAACTTCCTGTGTTTCAATTTGTGCCAGTTGTCTCTGAGTCTGACACTGGGCACCATTGAAAAAAGCCTGGCAAATGCTTTTCAGCACCCTTCCTTCAGGTATTTATACACATTAATAGGAAGCATTCTCTTCTCCAGGTTAAACACTCACAGCTCCCTCTTCTCTACTCTCCCTTTGCTTTTTTGCTTTTTTTCAGATAAAAGTATCAAAAGGACTTAAGCACAGTGAATCATCCCATGCTATGGAAGAGGCCAGGCACAGAGACTAGAATTACAGCTGTCATGGCTAAACTACAAAATAATTTTTACAGAGCCGTTGGAGCCTTGTGAACTTAAGATACAACACTGCTATTTCAGGTGAAAAGGGTGCATTTTCCCAACTGTTCTTCCAGTCCCAGTAGTTAAACAGATTAATTACTGGCATAATTCCAGCCATTAGGGATTGATTTGCCTGATTTATTTGTGTGTGTGTTATTGAAGGGCTGCAATGAAGCATATAGTACTTCTAAAATAAAAAGTCCTAACCTATGAGCCCTAGAGAACATTTCAAATCTGCCTTCATTTACTAGACATTCACCGTCTGAATTGTGTTTGGTCAGCATTTACCAGTGTTAAAAAATTACCAGAATATGATCTGTTGCAATGATTAGAAGTTCCTGAGGGTTGCAATAAGGCAAAGGGCTGTCAGACAGGTTAAAATGCAGATGTTTTTCTTTCTCACTATCACTGTCTTCTAGTATCAAAACTTAACTGAGGCGTACACAAAAAATGAATGACATCTCCAGGTTATGCTGAAGACTTTACAAAGACACATTTGAATGATACCTGTTTAAAGAAAGGGACTGTCACAACATTCAGAGGGATTCAGTTCTCCCTGGCTAATAATGTCTCATTGGGACCCAGCCTCCACTCCCGGGTGAGGAGCACACCTCTGACATCTCTTGATCCCATATGGGGTGAAGGATTCATCCCACTTTCCATTTTTGCAGATCTCTTTGGAAAACTTTCTCTGTTTAGCTTGGTTCTTGCAAACCCTCAAACCCTGACAGCTATTACAGTAGAATTTGAGGATATATGTACTGATGGAATTCATAATTTACACAGTAACAATGTAGGAAATGAAGATGTCCTTCTAAGACTGTGCATATATTTATTCACCTTGAAGAGATTCACTGTGTTTCAGCACACTTGCTCAGCTCTCCCAGCTGTGATAAAAACCCTCAGCAAGGCTGTAGTATTCCAAATTGCGTTCATTGACTGAGGTCTTGATCTTCTTTGTCTTTGGAGGAAAACATTTCCTTAGAAACTCATTTTGTTCTTGGGATTCTGCTCAAGTTCAAACCTTGCCCCTCCAGCACTTTCTATCATTCATAAAAACAACATATATAATGGAGATAGTACATATTCACTTGCCTTCTGATGGGTATTTCCTGAACATGCTTGCCTTCAGAGGTGCTGGTGTATTTTGGGTATAGATATCCAGGTAGATGGATCTTCTGGAAGACTAAACAAAATTTACTAATTACAGCTAACAGTAATACACTTCGTGATGAAAACTCGGAATGTGCAGTGAGGTTCAAACACACTAATGGTGTCTATAAAATAGTGAAAAGTGTCTGAAAAAATACTGAAAAGTCAAAAACATTGACTGAGAAACACACTTATGAAAGCATGCATAGAAAAAATAATGTCTGCAAGCAGTTATTTTGATTATAACTATACACTACAGCAGCTAGGTATAACTTTGCAGAGAGGCAGACAGTCACTGGCCTGCAGTTGTGCCAGGAGAGGTTTAGGCTGAATATTAGAGAAAGATTCTTCACTCAGAGGGTGGTTGGGCCCTGAACAGGCTCCCAGGGAATGGTCACAGCACCAGCCTGACAGCTCGAAGAGCATTTGGACAATGCTCTCATGCACATGGTGGGATTCTTGGGGTGTCCTGGGGACTTGATGATTATTGTGGGTCACTTCTAACTCAGAGTATACCATAGGGTTCTATGATATTTTAAACATACTGAAAGAGGTGATATTTGACAGACTTCATTACCATCAGGTAGATTAGGCCTGGCACAGGTTGCCCAGAGAAGTTGTGGATGTCCCATCTCTGCAAGTGGTCAAGGCCAGATTCAATGGGGCTCTGAGCATCCTGATCTAATGAAAAATGTCCCTGCCCACGCCAGGGTAGTTGGAATGAGATGATCTTCAAAAGTCCCTTGCAATCCAAACCATTCTGTATTTCTATGAAATACAGTTTAGGTAAATTATGTAGGTTTCTTCTAACACAACAGAACAGTAGCTCTGTCTCCTTCCTTATGCCCTTGCCCAACTACACTTTATTTTACATTTGTAAGTAATCAGTATTTGATTTTTCCCCTTCATATCTATTTCTGGAAAATACTTCATCTTTAAGCTTGCCACATTGGTAGAAATGATCAGTGAGTTACAGTTACTTAGTTAAAGGCCTAAGGAAAAAGAAGAACTTGTAAAACACAGTACCATCACTGCCAAACTGAGCTTTGGAAGCTCTCTAAACTAAGCAAGATTGAGCTAAACCAGTACAAAATGATAGACCACCAAAAAACCCTTGACTTGCCAAGCACCACTTCATCTTTTCAAGCAATTTAGTTCAGCTGTTCCAACACAATGTCATTAGATGTTATGCTTTTTTGAATGAATAGCTATTGGAAAATAATAATGCTTAGTTTCTTGTTGCCTTTCTTTTGTGTTCATTTTTGTACAAGGAAGGCTTTTAGGTTCAGGAAAATTAAGAGCTGCTTCAATATCCCCATTTAAATGAGTAGAGTAGTGTAATGTCACTAAGATGCTGAAGTGGGTTTTTATGTCTACAGCGATTTTTATGTACCATCTCTTATTTAATTCTTGTGAATATCTCCCTTCTTAAAGAAATAGAATTCACAAGCAGAGAGTTGACTTCAGCTTGAATACATATGAAAACCTGGTTTAGAGCCATATCTTTTCTGGTGCTAAAGAAGAACTGAATTGGTCAGTATGAAATATTTTTTTTTAATTGATCACTTTTTTATTTTTTCCTAGAGACGGAGCTAAAGCCAAACCACTCCTTTAAAAAAAGTTGAATTTTTTTGTACTAAAACAGAAGAGCTCAAGTCATGGTTGAAACAAGTTAAGAGCTGAATAAAGAGTTTCCTTGTGTGATTCATTGTTTACAAATAAAAGGACCTCCAAAACACAGGAATATGTTAATTCTACAGAAGCAATCATGAGTGAGGAGGGATTTTCTTTGCTCCTCTGTCAGGGACTTGCCATCTCCCAGTAGGTTAAATAATGAGGGAACTGAAATGTGGAGAAGCTTTGTTGAAAGCCTGTCAGGTGACATTGTCTGTTGACATCTCTGATGTCTGGATCAAGCTCTGTGACCACAAGAGCATCCAAGGGTTTGGTCTGACTCAGTGGCTTCAGAGGCCCCAGGGGTGGTACAGTTTGTCTTCCCACTGATTTTATCCCAAAAAAGTTAAAATATTTTCCTCAAATAAAATGTTAGGATATTTAAGCATCGTGGCAATCAAGAGTGCCACATTCCTCAATTATTGTAGCTACTCCTGGGGAAACTTTACTAATAGGATTTAACAGTCTGTTGCACAAGTAAGCCAGTAGCATTTTAAAAAAGCCAAAAGCTTTGTTCTTCTCTCCTTCCTTTTGTTCAAAGCTGCCAGATTGTAGTTTACTCTGTGAATATGCACAGACTTGAAATTACCTTTCAGTTAGCATGTACTGGAATGGGAAAAATCTAATTTGCTGCCAGTATCAAGAGTGTCAATAGAAAAGAGTCATCAATATGACGTGCACATGGAAAATAATTCATTTCACTGTGTTCCCAGGTGGCTCTGGTGCAGATGCAGTGGTTGCTAGCATCCTATAATTAAGTCCCAACAGCTTTGCAATTGTATTATCTATTTCATGCATTATCCTCAAATCATCTCCTTTCCTGTGTTACATTTGACTGATACCGTGTGCTGCTGAACAGCTATGAGGATGATGGTGCAGTATTACCAAAATGAACCTCTCATGCAGGCACTGGGGTTATATGTAGCCCTATAATGGCTCTGTTTAAGCTGGGGAGAAAGAATTCAAGTGGGATGGGATGACACAGGTGGAGCCTTTTGTACAGTAGGGAACAATCTCCCCTTTAGGCTCTCTCTCCAGCACTGTTTCTTCTGGTTTTATAACACTGGATTTCTAAAACTGTCTGACTTACCTCCCTCCCTCCCTCTGTGTTTAAATAACAATATTTAACTTTTTATAGCACTGCAGTGGCAGGGATGAACTGTGACAATTGTTGCTGAAAATGAAGAGAAAGTACAATACAACCCTGTTCAACAGAGGATGGCTGTCAGCTCCAGAATCAGCAGTCCAGCATGTTAAACCTTCTTGTCATTCTCTTCAAAGCTCTGCAGAACTTTTTGCTTCCCTACAAATCCCCCATTGCTGGACTCTGACTCTTTCTCACGTCCTTGACCACGCTTTCTCTGCCAGTTCTGGTTTTGTCATGTTGTTGATCAAAACTCCCTCTATTGCCTGTGAGCCCTACCAAATATAGATCCTCTATACAAATGGCCTAACTTCAACCCACATCTTAAAAACTCCTTTTTGTTGTATTACTTACTGTCAAACTATTTGAATATGCTCTGCCCAGGCAAAGTCTTCAAAATTTGATAAAGTAGATGATTTCTAACTTAGATATTAGGTGCAGCAAGTATTTATTAATTGGTAGTGAGTATACCTCATTGAAATTTGCTGGGTTAAAAAGTCTGATCCTGTTCACATTTAGTCCAAAAACTTGGCATTAAGTACTGGTGTCTGCTCTCAAAAGTAGGCTAAAACTGGCTGTGTGCCTGGCTCTTTACCTCTTTTAAACTACATCCATCCTCAAATCATGAGCTTCTGGGCATAAAACACTCCCATCCTCAAAAAAGCAAAAATTGGGCATAACTTTAAAGAAACCTTTGGCTTTTATACAAAAGCCAAAATATATGATACTTCTTAATGCTTTACTGCTTTAAGGGAAGACACCAGGTATGGAAAAAGACAAAAGTAAAAAATAGGGAAATTAAGAGTAGTGCTGGAAAGTATTTGTAGTTAAGATCTGAGGTGAGAGGCGACAGGAGGCACATGGAGCTCTGTATGGAATGAGAGTGTTACAACTGAGTGTTTGAGATCACTTAAAAAATCATTGTCAAGGGTATGAGCAAAAACCAGTTTTAATATTAAGAGACAGCACAACAAAGTTCATTCACAAGATCCACTCAACAACTTACAGGACAGCAAAGACACAATAAGGAAAAACAAGCAACAACAAACCTAAATAAAATCCAGGCAATCAAAGCAGAGATGAACTGAGAAGTATCTAGGTGTGTGTGTGTGTGTGTGTGTGTGTGTGTATGTGTGTTTAGGTACCTGTGACAAAAGGACATTGAGAACAAGGCTAAAAAGGAATGCGGCCTAAAAGCTTAACAGCACTCAAACTTAACAGCACTTTAACTTAACTTGGACCTTAAGCCTAACAATTCAACAGAGAAACAACACTTAACTTATATCTAACTTATAACTTAACAATTTAACAAATGAATAACACTCAACAGCACTTAACCTATGACTTTGAAGTCAAACTTAGCACTTAACAAAAGAACAACACTTAGCAGCACTTAACTTATAACTTATGTTGAACCTCACAATTTAGCAAAAGAACAGCACCTAGCAGCATTTAAGTAAGGTTAAGTCATGAGTCACAAGCTTTCTTACAGGCCTAATTTACTTCAATATCCAAGGTACTTAAACATCTAGGAATGCAGAATTTCTACCAAATTTGCTTTTCCATAACGTATGCACAAGTTTATGTGCACAGACATAAAGAGTCAGTGCAAGCAATGTACCTGTGAAAAATTCCACTTAGAGGTCAGTGAAATGCTCACTTCAGATATTTTGCATCTCCTCACAGGCAAAGGGTCTGGCCTTGAGGAGAGAGGTATTGGCCTGGGACTCATTGTTTTTTGGAGATTCTCCAAGTGTAGCAAACTTCAGAGTTCACTGGCTCTGAGAGACCTCAGTCAGAGGGAGGTTGCTGGTTACAGCCCAGGAGAGCTCAAAAGGTCTCATTTTGGACCACTCTTTATAGGGTCACAAGAGACTGGGCTTTAGTCGTAACAACATTTCATCCTGGCCACAGTTTGAGTTGACACTTTCCTTGAAAGCCTGTGTTATGCTGTTCAGGCAAGAAAAATATTTTCCAAGGCTGTTCATAAGGAAAACAATGCTGGTTAGGCAGCAGCAGTTTCTGGGTGTTTCTGGTATGCTGGGGAAGCATTTCTCAGACCACATGTGGCCTGGAAAGGAGAAGCAGGGGAGGCACCATCACAGGGAGGTCAGGCTGCTGCCATGGAAGAGCTACTGTATTCCAGAGGGAATAGTGGTGGTGAGGAGGAAAGGCTCTGAGTGAAAGAATTGATGAGGCAAGTGGATGATTGGATTGAAATTCTAAAAAGAAATGATTGAGATAGAAATGCCCAGTTACAGGGAAGGTCTCAATGATATGACATGGAGAGATGTAATGAAATAAAAAATAAACCAAACCAAAACAACAAAAGCAACAACAAACCTCAGAAAAAGAAGCTCAATATGATTGTTAATTTTGAGGAAAATGCATCATTCTAGACTTAAAAGATGTGGAAAAAACCCCAGGATTAAAAAATTACACTGTATGAGTAAACAATGCAAATTCTGTAGCAATTCTGGATGATATGGAATTTGTCTATAGGTTTTTTGTGCACATGTTGAAACTTAAGTCAAAATGGTTGGCAATTTCCAAAAAAACCCATCTATGTGACAATTACAAGGAAAGGTGTGCTCTTCCAAGGCGGGCTGTTCCCAGGTGTCTGATTCAATGTTCTTCTCAGAGCAGCACTGTGGTGAAGGGTAAAGAAGCCAAATGAGGAGCACTTGAGGTCACTTGGTCTGTTCAGCCTGGAAAAGAGAAGACTGAAGGGAGATCTCATTGCAGGTACAACTTCCTCACGAGGGAAGCAAAGGGGCAGCACTGACATCTTGTCTCTGGTGACCAGTGACAGCACATGAAAGAATGCCAAGAAGCAGCATCAAGGAAGGTTTAGGTTGGTTTTTAGGAAGAGATTTTCCACCCAGAGGGTGGATGGGCACTGGAACAGGCTCCCCAGGGCAGTGGTCACTGCACCAATCCTGATAGAGTTCAAGAAGTGTTTGGGCAGTGCTCGGTGATGTGCAGGGCCAGGACTTGGAGTTGATGAATCTTGTGGGTGCCTTCTAACTCAGAATATTAAAAAAACCCAGTAAACCTAAAGAAAACCTCCAAAAGACCAACAAAATAAACCCTCAACATATTTGAGACTATACTGGAACTGTGTTGCTGTCTTTGGGATTTTTTTCTTGCTTGGTCTTTATCTAGTTGTTCCATGATGCCTTTGGGTCCAATCCCAAAGCATGAAAAGAGAAATTGAACATTTGTATGAATTTCACAGATTTTAAGTCATACCTTCAATGTCATGGAAAAGGGATTTGGGATCACCTTCACTGTTGGATCACGGAATGAGGCTGAGGGAACGGCAGATTTCTTACCGTGTTCCCAAGGTCAAACTACAAGACACTTGCTCAAACTGCGCCCAAAACTTCAGTGCCAGTACTTTGGTTTCTATGTCTTTTTGTTTGTTGGTTTATTTTTCTCTCTGGTTTAGAAGGATCTGCAAGAAACTTAGGACAAGTCACTAAAAAATGAAATGATTCATCCAATAAGGCAGTAAGAGATTTAATTAGATTTCAAAATGAGTAAATTTGGTTGGTTCGTGGCAGTGTGGAGCAGGTGCCAAGCATGACAATCATCTTTGTGGGGGTGGAAAGCCCTTTCTGTTGGTACAGAACAAGGAGGTTTGGGGAAGGAGAATGCCAAATATCTGTCGATAACTCTGTAGAGGGAACACATAAGGGGAGGCAGAGACATGCCATCAATAACTACAGCTCACTGTGACTGCCATGATCCCTGGAGCAGAAACTTGTTGTGAAAGTCCCAGCTCTCAGTGTACCATGGGATCCTTCTCCAGGGCTAGTCATTTATCTTTTTCTGTGGCAACCAGTCAAAAAAAAAAAATTAAAATTTTTAAACAATGACAAGTGGAAAATTCAGGGAACTTGAATGTTTGACAAACATCAGTTCAAAGTCATTTAATGAACTGTGATTAATGTTTCAGTTAGGGCTTGAGCGAAGAATCCAGGTCCACACAAAAGCTACCAGTATCTTCAGTTCTGGTCCCTACCTTAACTTTTAGGTTTAATCTGTACTGTCTGTTGTGTAGGAAAGCTTCACACTGGGTTCTGACCTGGAGCTTTGCTAACTTTGTTTTGCACATTGGGGTCAGAGGAAGTGGAAAAAGGAAGGTTACATGGTGCCCTTCAGGCACTGCCTCTTGGTTCAACAGGTTCAACAGAAACCTGTTGAAAGAGCAGGTTTCCCATGGTTTGCTCACACCAAGTCCTTCCTGATCCCTGAAACAAATCATGTATGAATAAGGCAGAAACTGCAGGTTAACGTCCCAATAAAAAATAAAGTGATTAGATGCAGGCCAGCACAATGGGGACCCTGAAAAATTCTGTAAACTTAAGCACACTTTTGGTCCACTGAATTCTTGCTTTGGTGAGGGGAGTGAATAGCTCCCCATTTCATACAGCTTAGTTAAGTCTGAGTTTACAGCAGGGGCCACTTGAGGCTCATCCAACTCAGAATCCCTTGCTTTGTTCCTCTCCCAGCCATGGCACTGAGGTGCATTTCATGACTGTTTTATTTCCATTACAGGCTTGATCAGACTTTCACATTGTGAAACAGCTGCCACCAGTTAAAATGAAATATCTGCACATATTGCACCTTTTAAATTTTAGTCCTGTTCAGTTTGCAATATATTCTTTTCTAAAAAGCTGTACTTTCAAAAATTACATATTGGAATGTGTAAGAAATAAATTTAATGTAAAAGGAAAGTGATCTAAAGATTTCAGGATAATTTAATGTAATTCCAAACAATAATCTATATCATTTTACCTATAATAGCTTCTTTTTGATGATGGGAAGTTTTCTGTAATTCTGTCCTACTCTCTGACAATAATTCATATCCTAGTTGAAAGGATTTACGTGCCTATTACTGTAATTTTTATATTAATAATTTGCACATCAGCTACCTAGTAATATTTTATAGAGATATCTTTCTTATTCTACAAAATTCCTTCCTGCCTTTTATAACTATTCAGAAAGCAAAGAGCATAAAATATGCTGTTTGGAAAGGAATCTGATGATATCCCTCACTGAGCGGAGAGATTGTCATCTGAAAGTTCCCCAAAACTGACAACAACCTTCATTTCATAACACACCATTAGCCTCAGCTACGAAGGCACTGAAATCAGGATGCAGCTAATTTTTCGTGGAGCCAAAGATTTCAAAAATAGACTCTGGAATGGTTACTTGTTCACAAATATTTTGAAAACAGTTGGAAGCGGTTTGGGGCATCTATGCTAGCAAGGACAAAAGGCCAAGGACAGGTCACTTGTCCTGCTTTGGTTGTCACTAATGAGATTTTTTTTTCCCTCACTGTAAATGACTTTGCACTTGCTGAAAATCAGAGTTAAAGAGGACTAATAGGTGAGCTTCTAATGAGTCACTATCTCTACACGACCTTAAAAGTGTCAGGGACAGTGCACAATGTGTCTAGATGTTGCTTGGTGTTCATCTTGTTTTCACTGTTGGAAAGGAGAGCAGTGTGCACTCTTTAGGGATGTTCCATTCATGGTGGTTCCAAAGCAATTGTTAGGGAAAATATTTATTTCTCCTTCCTGAAGGGATTTCAGTCTGATTGTGGAAATCACCTTGGCATTGGTATAATGGAATTATTTTTCTTTGGAGAGATTGAGTACCTGGGGTGAAGATGATGCTTCCTTCAACTTGAATTTTTGTGTCCTTTATGGGACCATGTTGGTAAGAACTGCCTAGAAATGCTTGGAGAATAGCACAAATGGGCAGCTCCTCCTCCCTCCAAACACGATACATCAGAGTTCTTAATTGTATGAGTCTGTGTCCTAGAAGTTCCTTTTCCAACAGATTCATCAGACTGGGTGAAAAAAGGAATTTTAACACTTCAGAGGGTTGTTATAAAGAAGTAATAACATCATAGTCTAGCCAATTATAATCACTTACATTTCAAATAAAGTAACATCCTTCCTATAAATGGCAGATCATTTTTTCAGTCTCTCGTGCTCAGTGGAAGAGACATTCATGCTGCTCTTGTAGCAATTCTGTTAAGTAGTAATTCAGATTGGCTTTATTCTTCAGGATGAAAAGGGATTTCAAATATGCAAGTGCAAAACGGAATCAGGTCCATTCACCAAGGCAGGGAACAGCACAACATGACGCTTTCCAGAGGAGTCCTAACTTAATTTTTCCCCATTCACATTTGTGTTCTTAAAAAGTGATTTAAGTTATGTAGTAATCAATGAAGGATTCAGAGTAAATTCCAGTTATTGATTTTCCTCGTAGTGGAGAACATCTCCTCTTTCTTTTACCATGCCTCTAATCTCACAGGCTGAATTTTCTCCCCTTCCAGTACCACAGCTGCATGCAGCACAACTGGCATTTCTGATTTAATCACGCACTATAGTGCGCAAGGAGCTAAAATTATGCATTTATACCTTGTTATGAGGAACAGGATCAACTGCAGGCTCACAGACTCCAGGATAAAACCATCCAAAGGATCCATTACATTCAGGTGGCCTGACCTGTGGTGGAGTACACACCTATGGACCTCCCTGAATTTATCTGTGTTAGAAGAAGATAGTATAGTTTCCAGGTCACTGCGATTTTGCTGAAACTGCTTTAGAAGCCTCTGCAATTGCTATTCCAATCTTTCTGTACTTAAATTGTGGGTCTCAGACTAGCTTGGTTGTCCAACTAGACTTTAGTCAGTAACATTTGTCTGCATGATCAAAGATCTTATTATCAATTAATGTGTTCAATTCATACCCATCATTACAGGTGAGAAAGATTCGTACTCAGCTGGAGAAGAGGAATATTTGAAATATTAGGTACAACATTTATTCCAATATTGCAATTAAAGTACTGTGACTCTCCAAAGGAGACACAACTACGAATTTTACCAGGTGTTCACAAACGTCTTTGTTCTAATTTTTTCAGCCTAGAAAGGATAGTTATTCTTTTGTAATTTGCCCATTTCCCTAAATACTGGGAACTGAAATTAAGTGATTTCTACATACAAGAACTTTTCTGTTGAATACATCCCCTCTTGAGTGAGCAAAGTGTAGAAGAGAGCCATTGAGATGTTGAAAAATCGGAAAATTCAAGCAAGATGTCCTGTGTCCTGTGGCTTAAGGGTCTGAAAGTGGTTATGTGAGAGGGTAAGAAACCCAGAAAGTTCTTTTGAGCGCTTAAAGTTCTTTTAAGTGCACTTTCAAGACTGAGGTCATCGTCAGCTAAGTAAGCCATGCTATTGCAGCCCAGAAATCCAGCCATGTCCTGGGCTGCAGCCAAAGCACTGTGGGCAGCAGAGGAGGGAGGGGATTCTGCCCCTCTGCTCTGGTCTGGTGAGACCCCCCTGAAGGGTGGAGAGGGACTTTTGACAGGGGCATGGAGCAGTGGGACAAAGGGGAATGGGTTTAAACTGAGAGTAGGTTTAATTGGATATTAGGATGAAAATCTTCCCTGTGAGGGTGGGGAGACCCTGGCACAGACTGGCTAGAGAAGCTGGGGCTGCCTCATCCCTGGAAGTATCCAAGGCCAAGCTGGTGGGGGCATGGAGCAGCCTGGTCTAGTGGAAGGTGCCGCTCCCCATGGCAGGGGTTTGGAGTGAGATGACTTTTAAGGTCTCTTTTAACCCAAACCATTCTGTAATTCTATGATTCCCCATGGGAATTCTGTTTAAGATTTACAATAATTAATGATCTAATTAAAAATAAAAAGATAATTTGTGTATCTGGACTCTGCCTCTCTTTCATTTTGGCATATCTCAATTCTAAGCAGTTTTCTTCTGTCAAGAGAACATCCGATGATTTCCAAAGGACAAGAGATACAAGACAATGAGAGCAGTAAGTGGGTGCAATATTCTCTTACTTTTGTGCAAATCAGTCCTTCATTAGGGTTTGAAACAGGTGAGGATGATAGAATGGTGTAGGTACCTGGTTTGTGGGAATTGGGAGTGGGGCTGTCCCAGCCTCGTCCCCAGTGGGCACAGCTGTGAGCAGCACTGACAGCAATGAGCCACGGAGTGCCCAGGTGTGCTGACCCACCACCAAAGGGAACAGAGGGCACACAGGTGCAATGCATGAACCAGGAGGGGTATAAAAGGTTGGGCTAAAGAGCAAGAAGAGCAGATGCTTGCAGCCTTTTGAAGTGGTGTGGTGTTACTCTGTGTGGGCAGACACCTGAAGCCTTCTGATGTGGTAAGGTGTTACTCTGTATGGGTTGAACCTTTCTGAAATTGTATGGGGATACTCTGTGTTGTGGCTGTCTCAGCTGTGACCTATGCCGTGACAGAATAGGAAATACACCCATTTTTTGCCATTAGGACTATGATAAGTGCAAGTGGCCTTTCTGGAGATCTGGTTGCCACCAGGCATCCAAGGCTGTACCTCAGTTGCCAGGCTATGCTTTCTAAACAGAGCAAACATGAAATGAGCCACATACTTATTTTATGTCAGGAAAGCAAAAAGTGTTTGGTTTCTGTGCTGCCCAGTTGTACATCAAAACTTGTATTTAATCTTGCAAATAAAAATATAGGAATAAAGATTTTTAGCATCCAGAAAAAAAGAATCTCTGAAGACTCATGCTGGAAAGCATTTGGCTTTTATCCTCTGCCAGTTAGCAAAGAGAGGATACTATTTTACTTTACACTGGGTTTATAATTTTAAACTGAAATAACAACAGTATCAAATTAAAAGTTCAGACAGTGCTAGCTCTTGCTTTAAGGACTTGATTGTATCTGATAATTCCCAAAAACAATTTGGAAAACTATCATCTTCAAGCACAGGGGTTTTCCAAATTTCTACAAGGCCATAAACATATCTATTGAAATCCCCATAAATTGTGTGAAGCCTGAGATGAATCTTTCAAGCTTGATGTTGGATGTTCATCTTGTCCCTTCTGAGCTTGTGATACACATTCTTTAATGGTTTTCACTGCAGCAAAAGCTGATCCACTGCATACAGGATGGTTCTGTGGATCTGGCTTACAATAACACTGAAACATCGCGTCTAGGCCGCCTTTAGCTACAAATGCTAGATGTGTTATACCTTATAAAAGGCAGGAGGAGCACTACAAAGTTCCTTTACACCTCTGGAGCCACATATGAGTCTTGGCCTTCACATTTTCAGGTTGCTATTAGGACACCACATAGTCATGGACTTTCTCCAGAATGCTCTGATATGCCATTTCTGGCAACAGCCAAAAGTATACATTGAATAAGCATAGGTTCCAAGACATTTCAAAGACATATGGGAATAAAACAAAACCAACACAAAAAGGGAAGCAAAAAACCACAAATGAAATGCTTATTCCAAACTTCTCACAGTTGAGAAGAATGGTGTGGAAAGGAGTGTGTTTGTTTAGGAATTTTGCACTGAAGGAAAGTCCTCTCATTAGATTTTTTGGGGTATTTCTCTGAAAAAAACCTCAGGGTTGCTGCATCTCAGGGATTTCAGCTGTATTGCTGTCTAAGTAGCTTGTGGTGGAACAGATTCCATCTGCCCTGTTCCTCTCTGAGACAGCTCATGAGCCACTCTGCTGGGGGCTGTGCTGTTGCACCAATTAATTTTTGTGTAAACAGGATGAGGATCTACATTTCCTCCATGAGTTTAATGTGATGAAAAAATAAAACACAAACAAGGAACACTTTTGCAATGGCATTTTTGTTTTCTTTGTCCCATCACCTATGGTAAAGCTGAGTGGAACTCTCTCCACTACCTGCCTTTCATTCCAAACCAAGCTTACCTTCAGCTGGGAGTGCTGCAGGGGTCAAAAAATCTTTAGGCATCTCACTAGAGTGAGTCTGATAGAGCACACACCAGCCATTGTATTGAGCAGAAAATTGGATAAACAAGGAGTACCTGTGATCTTTCAAAGTACAAGATCTTTCAAACTATCAAGTTACACAACAGCTTTTACTGAAGCGAGATACATGGATGTATTTCCAGGAGGAGTTGCTGGGAAGCCTAAGATAAGCACAAAAGAGAAGATCTCTGGAAATGCTGAGTCTCCTCTGAAATACTTAGGGTTGTTGCTACCAGAAAGCAATTCTAACTACACCAAGCAGGGATGGACAGGGAGAAAAAGTGGGACAGCATCAGTCATAAAGTTGTTGTGGTTGTTTGATCGATCTGTGAAATACTTTAGTGTAATATGCAGATAGTCTACTTTTAACATGACAAGGAGCCTTTTGAATGGACAAATGGAAAACCTGCTTCTCTCCAATCTTATCAATATAAACTTGATATTTAGTAGTTGTTATTATATCTGTTCTTCTCTTGTCCCCAAGCCCCATTTGAAAGGCGTGTGATGTGGGAAGGGTAGAAGGAAAATGAAGGCTTGGCTGAAAAATAAAAACCATGCATCACAATGTGTCAAGGATCTCATGGCTTTCTTTCCTCTAGTCTTTTGAAAATCAGTCTTTTATAAATTTCTCTCAAAGGAATGTATGAAAAAAGATGCATCTTAGAATTATCAGCATGGCTACAGCAATAAATTGCAGCTTCATACACATTTACAGTGAATTTCCTACCCACCAAGCAATTAGTTATCTGGTAATGTTTCCCCTTTGTCTCACTTGTACCCTGATATGATACCTTTGTGTTTACCCATTGACTCACAACTGAGACCTGGAAAACATTATTGAAGAGTAACTGTACAAAGCAGACCATTAAAAAAAACCCTGACCTGTTCTTGCACATTCATTTACATCTGTAAAACACTCCTTTCATCCTCCTCTGTGCTTTGTTGTCTAGAAGGTCTCCAAAGATGCCCTCCTTTGAAGACTAGAGAGGTAATTTATTTGTTTCTCTTTGGCTTGATAGAATATAATTAGTTATGATAGTCTGCATAGAAATTGGGTGCTGAAATAGCAACACAGGCAGGAATAAATGTAGTAGCCACAGTATTTCACATGCAGTTTTTCGTTCCAGGGGGACATTGGTTGTATTTCCAGATGATATGTGAAATATGTTAGACTCAATTCTTCTTTGTTCTCCAGTTTGTATCTTCTTCTCTGTAAGGTCTGTGTGAAAAGCTACAAAGAGGTGTGATAAAACATTACATCTGGTTTATAAGGTTATGAATGAGTTCACTATAAGGGAAACAAAGATGGGCTCCAAAAGCTTTGCTTTCAACTCATCTTGCCATTCTGGTTTGAATCCATTTTTTACCATTGGTAGCCAGGTTCTCTGTAATGAACACTTCTCAGATGTCCAGTACATTCATTCAAGTCTGCTTTTCAGGGTGCTGTCACAGACAGTGTCATTGCTTCTGTTTCCCATGCTCCACTTGTATTCCTACACAGATATGTGGGAATTTCTATGGGGGAGATGTCATTGGTGTACAGGAACCACTATAGTGGAGGCCACAATAAGTGCTTACCAGAAAAGGGAGGCTGCAAGAATGCAGAATATCTCCAGGAAATTCCAGCATCTGCAATGCCTGTTGGGAATGGGTGGAAAAGATAAAATGTCAGAGATGTGGTCCCACTGAACATTTCTTGCTTAGCTAACAGATAACTTTGTCTTCACTCCTAGCACTGCCAAGCAACAGCAGAGATTCCAGCTTCTCCTAGTGGTACATCTCAGCACAAGCTGTGCTTTTCTGAGCCTCTCACAGAGAGGTCATTGGCAGTGGACAGAAAATGGGCATTAGTGATTCTGAATGTTTTACCAGCCTCTCACAGAAGTGCTGCATAAGTCAAACAATGACCTGTTTAGCTGTGCTGTGCCCCTGCATGAGAAGATCACCAACAAACTGGAACATCAGTGCTTGGAATAACAGAATAACTTTTTAATGATTTATGATCCAAGCTAGGAAAACTTGCTAGCCAGATGGATCTGCGACTGAGCAAACCAAGGCTGACCTGAGGCTACAGAACCTGTCTCAGAGCACTGCAGAGGTTTTGCTGGAGATTGATTGTACTATTCCATTGACGCAAATTCATCTGGTTAATTCTTAAGGTTTTTTGGTGTTTTTTTTTTTAAATTACTATCACTCAATCCAGACATATTCTGTTCACTTTCTTATCTGGTGCTGTGTCCTGGTTTGACAGGCAGGTAAAGAAGCCACTGAGGAATTAGACACACCTCTGTGAAAAAACACATATTAATGACGAAAAGAACCGGGGAAAGCTCTTTTTAATTTCCAGCCAGCAGAGAGGTAACTTGGCCTGGCCTGTGTCCAGGGCCGGCCCTGCCTGCGGCCTGGGCATTCTCTTCTCACCTCCCCGTGCCCCCCGGGCCGCTTGCCTCTCCCTTTCCCTCATCGGCAGCTGGGTAGGGGCAGGGCTGCCGAGGGCCCGATGGAGCTGGCCGTGGCTGTGTGCTGTGGCCTGGCTCTGGGCCCAGCCGAGCCCTCTTCCCCCCTGGCCCCACTCAAGAGCAGCTCCGGGCCAACCTCGGGACTTTGCTCCATGGGAGTCGCTTCAGGCAAGGGGAGGGAGAAGTGCCCATCCTGGTGTGCTGCCGTGTGTGCTGCTGCTGAGTTCGGGCCTGGCTGATCCCATCTCAGCTGCTTTCCCCAGCCCTCCCCGCAGCTCCAGCTGGGAGCACCCGAGAGCCCAGAGCCTGGGCAACATGTTAGCCCTTTCAGAGCTTCAGCCCTCCCCTGGGTGAGAGAGGAGAACAAGATGCAAGCAATGTAAAAGAACGGCAAAGAGAACATCATGGTCAGTTGAGAAAAGAAGTTAAGTCCCAGATGAGAGAGATGAGAAGATGCTGTTTAGAGCTGAAATCCTCTTGTAAAGCTATGGAGAAAGACTCTTTTTCCTTATAACACATGAGATTATGGGGAGATGAAAGTGTTTCAAGGTTGATGTCGAGCAAAAGCCTCCATGTTGAGGTAAGCAGATGTGAAAGTAGCTGTGATCCCATGAGAAGCTGGAACAGAGAGGGAGAGAGGAGGAGTCCTCTACTACCACAGGAGAAAAGGCAGATCTCTGTTTCCAGGGATAAGGATAATTTTAGAGATAGAGAACAAAGACTTTTGCCTTTGAACTGTTCATTTTTAAAATAATGCCCCGTAAGTCAACATGGCCCATCGACAGGCTGTGGGAAGGCTTGTGGAGATGGGAAGGACTTCACGATGGCAAATTTTCCCCTGGGCAGCTGCTAGTCGTGAGAAAACCATGAGAGAACTGTGTTTTCCCTCCCGTGGAGAAGTCTCCAGAACCTTAACAAGAGGGACTTTTCTCCCTGAGTGAATTGTAGTAAGACTATGTCAGTGGTGGTAAACTGACTGAGAGTTTCAGTTTGGTTCTTTACATTGTCAGTGTTCAAGGGAAGTGAGGTGGGGGGAAGACAAGTGGTCTGAAGGGTTTGTTTTGATTCTTATTACTTTTTCTTTTCCTTTTTAGTTACTGTCAATAAATTTTCTTTATATCCTTTTGAAGTTTGAGCCTGCTTTGCCTTTCTCCTAATCCTATCTCACAGCAAGAAGTAAGTCCATTGGCTGAGAAGTCTCAAAATTAGTGAAAATTCTGAATTAGCGAACTAAAACCACTACATGCTGATATAGCAGCTTTTGGAGTTCAAGACTTGTAATAACTGGCCACAAGATATTAAACTTTACTAAGTATTTTTTTGTTTTTGAGAACAACAGGCAACCTTTGCAAAATTATGGGAGACAGGTAGCAGACTAAAAATACCAATCATAGGATCACAGAATCATAGAATACTTTACGTTGGGAAAAAACTTTAAGAACATTTAGTCCAACCATTATCCCAGCTCTGCCAATCCCATCACTAAACCATGTCCCTGAGAGCCACACCTGCACATCTTTTGAATACCTCCAGGAATGGTGACTGGGCAGCTGCTTCCAGTTGTTGACAACCCTTTCAGGAAAGGAGTTTTTCCCAATATCTAGACCTCTCCTGGCACAACTTGAGGCCAGGTTCTCCTGTGCTTGAATGTGTGGGCTGAAGGGCTCATATCCTTCCTCACTAGTGTGTTCTGTGATAAATATGATAATTTTATTTCTTATGGCATCCTTCAAATCAATGATTTTATTTCTGCATTACTCTATTTACTCTTATTCTGCTTATAAATTGTACCATTTCATGTCTAAGTAATGAAAATTTCAGAAGAAAAAATGTCAAATGGCAAATCCAATACAATTGTCTGACTTTCTAGGTAAAGACCCTGCTTTACTCACAAACCCTATTTTATTTTCCTGAATATGTTAATCTAAATGAAGACCTTTTTAATTATTATTCACAAGCATTAACATATAGGACACATAAGTCCATGCTTTTAGGTAAACTGAGATTCACTGGGAAACTTGCAATAATTTTTCTGGCAGGTTCAGGGTGTGGAATCCCAGATACTCCTGTCTGGTACACACTGGAGCATGGTGTGTGTTCACATTTTCTTTGCTGGACATAGGCTAAGCTGTTTGGTTTCTGGTGGATTCTAACACATCACCAAATTTTTAAGAACGTCACCACTTTCTCTTACTTTGGATATTCAATTTTCATTATGTAAACCTCTTCTACCATGAGATACTTACCAAGTAGAATTTTCTCCTACTTGCTTTCCATTCCCTGATGTCCAACTAGGCTGTCCTTATCAAGGTCAACTTTAATTAGTGACTGAAGATTGAGTACTTTCATTAATCATCTAGAAAAGGGAGCAAACATCATGTTAATGCAGTGGATTGTTGATACTAGGATGGAAGAGGTCACACCCAAGAGAGAAGGAGAAATAAATGTTAAGGAGAACAAAGAAATCATTTGTCTTAATGAAAAATATCCCTTTTAAACTCTTCTCCAACCTTTTCTATCTACTTTATTTCTTAGCTTTATTTTCTAAATCAAAAAGTCGTGTTAAGCATAGGTCATACTTTCCTTTTTATCCTGGAATACAATATTTATCATCCTAAACTCTAATCTGGATCCATTATGAGTTCTTTTGAGAACAGTGAAGCCATGGGTATGGTACTTCATGTAACCAAGTAGCCTCTCCTGAAGGAAGGTTAAAATGCAAATTTGTCTCATTTTACCCCATCTTTTATGCAGGTGCAAGGACAGATCAAGCTCATATGGAAAAATGGATTCAAACCAGAATGGCAAGGTGAATTAAAAGCAAAGCTTTTGGAGCCCATCTTTGTTTCCCTTAAAGTGAACTCATTCATAACATTTTAAACCAGATGTAACATTTTATCACACCTCTTTGTAGCTTTTCACACAGGCCTTAAAGAGAAGAAGATACAAACTGGAGAACAAAGAATTGAGTCTAACATATTTCACATATCACTTGGAAATACAACCAATCTTCCCTTGGAATGAAAAACTGCATGGAAAATAGTGCTGCTACTACATTTATTCCTGCCTGTATTGCAATTTCAGCACCCAATTTCTATGCAGACTATCATAACTAATTATATGTTGTGCTGAAAATTCATCAAGATGATTTAGATCCTGGGGTGGAAGATGAGGGAGGTGAGCACACAAGTTGTCATGTACAGCAACCTTCACAGTGTTCTTAACTAATTTGCTAGAGCTTTACTTCCAGATGTTGGTGTTAATTGATGTTTCTACAGATGATTCAGTGGCCTGCTGTTCAGGGCCAGCTGGCTGTGTGGGGGACACGGAGGGATGAGAAGGAAATGTCAGGGTTGTACATATGACAGAGAGTAAAATGGGTCTCATCTCTTAAAAATGGGTCCAAACAAATAAAGAGCTCTACCTTCACTGGCTGCCTAAGAAATAGGGCTGAGTTGTTTAGTGCAGCTGAGTTGTAGGAGGCAGCAGAAAAACCTTGAACATACATCAGTAGTGCATGTTTTCCTGCACAAGGGGAATGGAAGGACTTTCAGTCATTGTATATTTGGAGAAGCCAGTGAGTGACTAATGGATGAGTAACTGCATGCTGGCTTAATTACAATGTCTGGATTTGTACATGTTGAGTCTTTGTGGAGACCTTTAATATGTGCCTTCAGCTTTTAACCTGCTTCTGAACCTCCCCTTTGACTCTTCAGATCCTCCCTCTACCTCTAGCATGTACTCTGAAGTACAAATAGCATGCAGGAAACACCCAGGGCCATGAGAGGGGCAAGCTTGGCTAAATCTGTAATATGTCCCTCAATAAAATTCAAAGTGACTCTGTCAAGTCCCTTTCTCTTTCTGCTTTGTTCCAAACTTAACTACATCAGCTGCATTTTGCATCGTGTCTCTGGGGCAAGCTGCATCCTTAGGTTACTGCCTGGAGATAAAAAGTGAGTAATGCCACAAAGAGAGCTGGAGCTGCAGAGGAAGCCTAAAAGTAAATGGAAGAAGTTAATGGGTGGCTGCAAAACTGCAGTACCTGCTTCAAGTATGTGACATCAGCCAGCACCGAAAAACCCAGCTCAGAGTGGCACTGCTGTCAGCTCAAGCACTTCAGAAGACAGTTTTCTCTTGGATCATATTTTTTAACAGTAAATCACAGTGTATAAAGCTGACTCTGCCATTAAATCAAGAGTCAGATAATCCAGCTATTCACTTAGAAGGAAACTTCCTTGATAATTAACATAAATAAAGCCTTTGAGGCTTGTAGGTGTCACAGCCAAGGCTCTCTCAAGAGAGAAAGTGATAAAGGCAGGCAACTGTGGATGGCAAAACAGGAGGATCATTAAAGGGATTGGAAATGCACCTGTCGTACTTAATTTTGTTGGCAATTTGGTTATTAAAGGAATTAAAGTTTGAGGATGTTAGAGAATAAATGGCTTGTTTTACAGTGCTGTGAAGGGAGCTGCAGACTCTAGTATATCATACTCATCTCTTTTCAGAAATCTGGAGGAAAGGTTGTCCTGTTGGTGGCTGCAGCTTGCTCACTAGGCTTCATCTTTGGAAGTGAAAATTGTCTTATCAGTGGCTCAGAATGTTTTGTTCTTCCTCCACCACACTACTTCTATGTCATAAAAATAACACCTGGGACTAGTTTGAGCACCAGTGAAATTCCTGTTGAAGAATATGATCAGTGGTGTTTTCCTGGGGGAAAAAAACAAAAGAGCAAGTTATAGAGACTGATTCCATGGTGGTAGAGGGCAGTGGGGCAGTGCAAGTTTAGTGCACCTGAAGCAAGGAGAGGAAATGGGGGAGCTGTCTCTCACTCAGACCTGTTGGGTCTCTCCTTTCCACTTGTAAAGTGATGGTGATGTACACAGACAGGATCTGGGTGAGGTACCTGTACTTTTCTTTTGGAACACCAGTTTGGATTACACCAACTTGCCAGAGCAGCTCTGATCAGCAAGGATCTTTTTAAATATCTTCTGCAGCTGCAGATTTGCAATGAAAGGAGCAGCAGCTGTTTCAGTCCCTCTGAGCACTTTTGCTCCTATATAATCCTCCCAGTGTGAATACCTGAGATGATTGTTCCTTTTTGGGGTGCTTGGAGACACCATGGCTACAGAAACTGTTGCTTGATCTTCAAATACCATGTGAGAAACTCACTCAAAATTGACATTCTTGGGCTTCTAAATATTGCCTGAAGATTTGTGAGCCCTAGATGAGAGACAATAAGATGTTTCTTTTTTCCTACCTTCTTGAAATTGTAAAACATCACCCAAGGGCTCTGGATATAGTCAAGAAACAAACAAAACAGAGGAGTTAATGCAGCTGAATGTAACCAGCCTTAGGAGCTGGAAAGAAAACCCATGAAGATGGGCTCCAGCTCACAGGTCTGACAGTCTCCAGGCTCATCTGGCTTTGGAAACAATCCAATTCAAGGGCAAAACTGGCAGAATGTGAATGGGAAGGGACCCAGAAGGAAACAGGCTGGTGCCAGCATCCTCACCAAGGCATGGCAGGCTAAGCTGAGGCACAAGTGTACCAGTGAGGATCAGACAAGGCTTTGTCTGGCTTCTCTCTGGCTTCTCTTTTACTGTTTTCCCCTTTCATTCCTTTGTTTTTAAAGAAATCCTAGGAATCATTAGAAAGAAAAATAGAAGTTTCTTGACCTAAAATCCTAGCAAGGATTGATTTTTTTTTCCTGCTTTAAGATTGCTAGTGCTGGCAAGTGACTCATTGCACAGTAACTTCTCTTTGAAGCATTGCTGTGCCTGTGAGAGGAGTAAAAGAGAGTTTTCCTAGAAGAAAAGTAATTTGATTTTTTCATTCAATGTATTTTCAATTTTCTTTCTTTCATTTTTTTCTTGATGTGCTTCAAACTTTTTTCAGGGATTGCTGTAAAACAGCTACTATAAGAGAAATTAGTCTTTTTTTTACATCATCAGTTAATTATTTAATATTTTACCAGTGGAAAACCCCTTATCTTGTAGAGAGAGAATTATGCCCTTTTTTGTGAACCTTTTTTCTGTTAAGCTTGTGAAAATGGACAGAAGATGGACAACTTGAAACCAAAACCTATGAAGCAAGGAAAAGTTCTGCAGTTTATTTCTATGTTGAATTGTCTTTGTTTCCCCCTCCATGATACACATCATGGTGTGATTTTACTTCAGGCAATTTGGTTAATTCAGAGTGACAGCATCCCAGAGCTTTAATTTCAATTCATTCCTTGGAGGACTCTGGGTGACCTCTCCTATTATAAACCTGAACTTACCTGGAGTGGAAGTTGGTCAAACTGTCCTTCTTCATCCAACAAGAGGCCTTCAAAAGGGTTTATGGCTGCTATCCATAGTGAAAGAGCTGACACCTTCATTACAAGGGGGCTGCAACCATTAGGTAACCTTATCAGAAAAGCCAATTTATAAATGCTCTGATAATGGTGACAAATGTTAACGTTCCACTTTTTCTGAATGCTATGGAACATTGAATGGAGAGACATCTGAAAATTGTTTTCTGTCTGAGATTTCACTCTGCCATGGAAATCTTTTCCAGGACGAGACAGATTTTTTTGCAATCCTGGAACTATAAGCAGTAAAAAGAAAGGAGTGTAATATAAGCAGAGTATAAGGAAAATGTCTCCTTATGGACTGAAAGGGTTATTTAATTGCTGCTTGGAAAATCTCAAATATCTTTGAGTGCATGTCCTGTTTGAAGCATGACTTATGCTCCAAGTTTCTCAGTTTAGGAAGTTCCTGGTGTGCCCCCAGAAGAGGGAAAAACTGGGTGTTAAGGTCATGCCCAGCCACTGGCTCAGAAACAAGAGACATCATCCTCTCAAAATGTCTGTAAAGACACTGGTCTGATTTAGGAGGTCTTGGTCTCACTTAAACTTCTTTTCTTAGTGATTTTTACCAGCTTGATGTGTTTGAAGCCTGGACTCAGCCCATGGGAAGCATAAAGCCCAAACCCATAGGTGGGGCTTGGGCATGAAAGTCAAGACTGGCAGACATCAGGCCTTGTGCAAATATTGGTGGAGAAAGTAATTGGAGGTTCAGTCCCCAAATACCACGACCCATATGGGACAGGCATAAAGAACTGCTCTTCTAACTTGATGCAAAACTGTGGTGTTCTGTTTTTGAGTTTATTTGATTGTTCTATTATATTAAGGTATTTCTATGTTAATTAGTTATAAAATGGTTTGCCCCTGTGTACCCCCTGTCCTTCCCGGAGTGCATCCTTCCCCGAGCCCCTTTGTCCAAGGTTTCCCGCCGTTTCACCTGCCTGTCAGAGATGTCAATCACCCTTCTCCCCACTACTTTACCAAATATGTACCTGTCAATCTTCCCTCTGTCTTTGTCTGTCACCTCAGCCCTGCCCTGGTTCTTCAGGAAATTTCTGTATCAATCACCAGAGCTTTCACAGGTGATGCGTCCATTAGTCCCTCTTTCCAACCCTAAGTTCTCTCATTTGCCCTTTGCTGCCCCTCATCCCTCCCCCGAAATACCCCTATTGGTCACCCTAGGTTCTATCCCCCAGGTAATCACCCTCCTTATAACCCCATCCCGGGCGTAGCTCGAGGTCACTTGCTGCTGCCTCTTTGGAGGAAAGACAGAATAAAATCCTCTGAACTTTGCTTGGAGACTGACCCTTTCCTTGCTCTAGCCTCGGATCCCACGCAAACAGAAGCGCTGCCTCAGCAAGCCAAACCACGCACCTGCCGTGTGCTGGCGAGTCTTTGACCGCAGCGTGCTGGTGCCCGCCACTCCGCAACTGACCGGGAAAACGCCGTGCGGGCAGGCCGGAGAAACGCCACACAAAACTATCACAGAAAGAACTTCACTGTGGACCCCAAAATCTGTGGCAATATGTGAAAAAAATAAGATAATCCTTGCCATGCAGGTTCTAGGGATATGTGGATCATCATAAATGCACAGACAGAACAGGAAGCAATATCTCCACTTGAAAAATGTGATTGCAGTTGTACCAATGCAGTCTTCTCAGCTTGAAGGATGAGAAACATACAAAGGTAGATGTTACAAATAGACAGGGCAGGAGATTCTATTAACTCCTTTGCGTGCCTTTATTAAAATGAGATAAAAATGGGGAAGCTCAAGGGGTTGCCTGCGCCACTGCTGCTCTGCCAAGGAGGAGATCTGCCTCGGTCCTGCCACTCAGCAGTTGCAGAGCTGGGACTTTGCCTTCATGGGATTCCCAGGAACTCGATTTGGCTTGTCTAGTCCGGGAGTGTCTCTCTCTCTGGGCATCCTTGAGGTTACAGCGAAGATCTAGAAGCTATCCACAAATACCTCGGGGTGTTGCTGATGTGGTGCCATCTTTTATAAATCTGGATCTCGTGCTGGCTCATCCTTGTCTAGGATTTCTAGTAAGAACTCAGCTTCCAGTGGCAGCAGGGCTTCATGGGAGTTCCAGTCATTTTCATAGAGGTGGTGGCAACAGTTTGACAGGCAGGCTCGTCTCTAACAGGAAACAAGAAGTGGGGCCAGGGAGAAGGGAACCAGGGAGTGACAGAGGGCAAAGGAACATACGACATGCTACTTGCAAGGTAGGTAACTAGGGTCTGGGATCAGGATGGGATACAAACATTTTGGGGATGGGGTACAAACACTTCAGGATGTTATTTAATGTACAACAATCAATGAGGTGCAACCATAAACCTTAATACCTTGTAATCAGGAGTCTCTGAATTTAGAGGTGGAGGTTATTAGGTCTCAAGCAGGTGAGGAGAGGAGAAAACAGGACCAGGCATATCCCAGGTGTTAAAGATCAGAAGCTTTCATGCACACAAGAAATGATTGTGGTATGAAGTGTGCTCATTCAGAGGGAGAAGTTCAGATACGCACATAGTGAGAAAATTAGAGACATAATTCCTCATGGATCCTTTGACACCACAAACAAATATTTATTTTACTGCATCCACTCTGTATGAGTTAAATTGATTTTATTAAAATGTCTCCAACAGACATTCCACTTACTTTCCTCTATGCAATGAAGGACAGTGACATGAAAACCTTTGAAAGTGGATGCAGGAAAAAAATTCTCATTTGAGGTGGGAGTTTGGTTCGGACTTGTCTTTGAAATGAAAAAAACACTTTTAAAAAGTTTTTTAGTCAGAGAAGGCAGGGTAGACAAAGCAAATAAATATTGATGAAGAATGAAACTGAGCATATAACACCACATTCATTAGGTTGCTCTCTCCTGAGCTTCTGGAATGTTTTGTGCATTTTAAATTACTCAGGATAGCAGAGGCCAGGTTAATTCCTACCACCTGGAAATGCACACATATATATGTATCTATTGAAGGTCTTTCTGGAAGCAGTAGGTATTCATCCAGTGTTTAATTTGCTGTGTTAATTTTAATTTTAAATTGAAAAATGTCTCATATATAATGATTTGAACCTCAAGAACGTGAGGCCAATAGTGTTATAAAAAAACATGAGGAAAATAAACGTACTCACGTGCGGAGAGAAACAACCACAACAAGGTCTATGGAATGAATTAAGGCAAGCTTATGGCAACATTGTTGTACCATTTGTGTCCCAGTCTGAAGAGGAAGTATTCCATTCAGAGCTTCCTGTTGAGGTCTCTGACAATTTCTATGGCAAATTTCTGTTGAAAGAAGTTCTAAACATGTTTTCCACAGATGTGCTTTTATGCCAGCTTTGACACTGACTCCTGCTGCCTTAGGCAAATTCCATCCATTGATTAAAACTTTGAGCTTTTCTAGGGTTGGTTTGCTGCCTTTGTGAAGGCTGTCATATTTATGGAATAAAGTGGTTGGGTTATACTCAAGCTGCCTACAATGGAAAGTTATCCATGAGACTCCTTGTACCCACAGCTGCCTTTGTTCCTTGATAAGTGAGGGGTGCACCTGCTGTTCATGAGTTAATCTCCGGATCAGTGCTCCAAGCTCATATATGTCAGTGCTCTCTGTGTCTCTCTGTTCTTTTTGGGTTTCTCAGTTATTGGTCTGGTTGTGGGTCAGGCTTTACCTCCTTTGGAGCCTGTACCAAACTACCTTGTCTGGTTAAAGGGGTCAGGTGCATCCACTTGAGGTCTGCTCAACTGATAGTATATATTTACAGTCTGTTTTGATATCATACAAGCCTAATAAAAAATCAGAGTATTTTCTGATCAGCTTTTCAGTAAGAATTAATTTGGGCTCTACATGCAAACTGTGACAGTGTTGGAAGCCCTTGAATGTTTTACCAGTTTTACTCCTAGCATTACTGTTGGCACATCAGTCCCCACATGGTTGTGAAACCAAACCGAAGTCAGTTCTGACAGAGTCCAGCTCATTGCTTTCACCTTGAAACAAAAGTCAAGTTGGAAAACTGCTGAAACCAGCTGTTTGTTGCAGCTTCTTCACAGCGCCTAATTGCTTCCTGGATGTCTGTAATGCTGGAGTTGGCACACTGGCCTGATCCTGCCTCCTCAGCATCGGGCCTGGGGGAGAGCACAGCAAAATTTAACATGAAAGAGATATCACCACTTATGTCCTGAGATATCCTGTGATATCTCAGGCTGCTGTTTGCCTTCACTCCTCTGTTTTTCAACCTCAGTGGTCTGTTTGAAGCAATGAAGCAATTGCTAAAATTACAGGGGACTTGTGTGTGCCCAGAGTTGCTGCCTGCAGCAGTGTTACCATGGCTGGCTCCTGACACTGCTTGCAGGCTCAGCCTTGTCACTCTCTACAACCCTGACAGGAGGCTGTAGCCTGTTGGGGGTTGGCCTCTTCTCCTAAACACCCAGTGACAGGACAAGAGGAAATGTCCTCAGACTGTGCCAGGGGAGGTTCAGGTTGGACATCAGGAGAATCTTTTCACTGAAAAGGTTATCAAGCATTGGAATGAACTGCCCAGAGAAGTGGTGTGATTGGTCACCCTAAAAATGACTGGACACGTCACTTAGTGCCATGGTTTGGGCTCAATGATGCTGGAGATCTTTTCCATCCTTAGTGGTTCTATGATTCTAAAATTCTGTGAAAAGCCAGGCTACACAAACCTGTAATGCTCACTGCCTTTTGCTCTGACTTGTTTCCTTCTGTTGGCATTTAGGAGGTTCATGTGCTTTCCATTAGAAAAGGAGGTGTAGGATACCAGAATGTTGGAATATCCTGCATTGTACAACCATTATCACTTCCCCTATATTATACACAAAAGGAAATTGGCCCTTTGGCATGAGATGATGATATTTAGTCACCACAAAGAGCCCAGAGATCTCACAATGTTAAAGGTAAACCATTTAAAGATGAGATTCCATCTGAAAGCTTCATGTGTTTAAATCCCATTTTAATTCAGATGTTTTTCCTGACTTTCATGAATATCTGTGTTATTTATAATCTTTTGCTGAATACCATTGATGAAAACTTCTCAATCTGTGCACTGTTTGCAAACTGTTCCTTTCAAATCATCACTATTCATCATATGTGTAAGCTCACATGGTCTGGTTCTTTGCAACCTGCTTGGATGCCTGAGACACATTCATAGGAAAATAATGAGCAGTGTTTCTTCAGTGCAATCTGTTTAACATTCAGAAACATTTTCAGACTGGGAAACAGTTCTTTAATTCACAAGTAAGCAGGAGAAGAGGGAGACCTGTTGAATAGAATAGCTCTAAGTTGCAATCTAAATTCGATTCAATTATTCTGAAATACATTCATGAATATTTTACTTAGTCAAAAGTATGCAGTGAAATATTTAAAAAGGTAGGCTTGACCCAAGATGGAAATAATTTCAGTGTTCAGTATTAATAACGGCAGAGACTTTATGTGGTTGGATTTCTCTTTGCGTTGATATTATGCCCTTGGACAACACCAGCATTTTTCATTATTGCAATACCTGACACCAGAGAGATGCATAATCTTTACCAGTGAATGTGCTTGAAGATGCAAAATCCAACAGCAACAAAACACATAGGTGTTTTTTTCACTTATGTTAGGTTTAAAATAAAGATTAGCCCGACCAGATTCAAATTTTCCCCGACTACTCTTTCACAGAATACCAGAACTGGAACCAGATTCCTTGATTCCTGACACCATGCTCTGAATTTGTTTTAAGTGGTACTTTCCACTTTCCAATTTAATTCCTATCAAAACCAGTCTAAAACAGGGGGTATTTTATTATTTGAAATCAGAATTTTTTTTGAGACCTATAATGATGTAATTGGGTTTTGTTAATTTTCATTATCTTTCAGCCATTTAATTTAATTCATAAATTGCACAAATACTTTTAATATAATAATTTTGTAATGGCAATAATGTGAAATACCAAACATATATTTGTTTGAAGAAATTTAAATTTACTCAATTATCAAAAGAACTGCATTTATGTAGTGCTTTTGCAATTTTTTTTTAACCAAAAGCAGTTTGTGTAGAAATTCTATAATAAAAAAACAGGAAAAGGATTTCAGAAGGTAAGAATTATGTTTTGACAGTTGCTTGAAAAGAAGAGATTATAGTGCCAGAAAATGAGAGTTGCGAAGTGCTGAGGTTTCAAAAATGATGTGGAGATTGTATTGAAGAGGATGATGCAGAGTACGGAAGACACATAGCTGGAGAGTGGAAGCTGGACAGAAAATGTGCTTTGGTATGGTAATCTGTTGAAATCCTCAAGAAGTGAATCAGGGCTCTATTTTAATAGAATATGAATGATTTATATATATCTCACAACCTACTCTCAAAAAACATCAGCAAAAAAACCCAAAGCGTTTTTAACCTTTTGACACAATCAACTCCACGTCACATCTCTGCTATGAAACTTTAATGTTCTTTCAGGCTTATCTCCATCTGCAAAATGATTATGGCAAGTACCTGAACCTCTTTAGCAAGTCTTACAACAGCTCTTTTTATTTGTTCCACTTTGTGGTTTCTGCAGGTAAAGTACACACTCAGCACCATTTAAGGGGGCCGTTTGAAGTTGGATGCCTTGCACTTTTTTTGGTGGCAATAACTATATACTCTAGTAAACAGAAGATATAAAAGGAGAAGTGTAAGTGGAAAACCTTGATCTACGCAGGCTTCTGAGAAGCACTTAGGCATTAACTCAGGAAGGAATAGTGTGGAAATCCTGCATATTCTTTCACTGTTCATTTCCTCAGTAGCTAAAAATATTCCTTTGCTTCACCATTAAGCCAGGCGTGATGAGGGCAAGGTAAGCCAGCATGAAAGCAGAGGTTGCTCTTCTTTTTCAGAATGAAATTATCCAAATAAATCAGTATGTACTGGCATACATAACCAAGGATCTGGGTTGTGTTCAAGGAAGCTGTGAGCTGGGGGTGGTTTCTTGGAAGTGGAAGAGGATTTGTGTAGCTTTGGGGAAGAAGCACTATTTTGGGAAGTGGCTCTTTCAACTGCAAGGAGCAGAGAATTTGGAGACTCTCATTGCTCCAATAAACCTCAGTATCCAACAATTAGCAAACCCTTGTTAGCAGCTTTTTCCTCTGAATGTATTCTGCATGTTTGTGTCTTCTGTTTTATTCACGTACAAATGAAGACTACAAAGATTATTCTTTTGTTTCTCTATTCCTTTTTTTCAGTGAAACAAGTTAATCAGAACTATTTTTAAAAATTATTTTTTCCTCTTCACTGTTCCCTCTCAGCTTCAGTTGATAGATTTCCAAGCCTGCTTCCTCATGTCCTGTAAATAAAACAAAGGAAGGAGAGCTGGAATATTTCTGATGCACTTATATAAGATGCACAGGGAACAAATTCCAAAGGACACAATCACAGATGTCCTCAGTATGGAAGACTACATTTGGCTCAAGTTCTGGAATTAATGACTGTGCAGTTAGTTATTGTTAAAATTGGATTTACTGCCAAGTTTGTTAAAAAGCAATAGTAATTAATACTGAAAATATTTTCTTCCTGTATAAGCTAATGCGGTCATATCTTGGGAGTCAACTTGCATCATGATTTGATTGTTATAGCCCAGATTTTATTGGCATCTTTTGTTATTCTTGTTAAATAACTGTCTTAGTGTTTAATTTGATCAGTTAAATTTTTAGTTACTGAAAAAAAAAGTTATTCTGATGCCAAGTAGAAGGAGCTCATGTATAACAGAAACTGATAATTTAGTGAAATGGCTGTTCTGGATGATGAGCAAAACTTGGAGAGAAAAGCTAAGGATCACGACAGTCAAAGCTGCTCTTTGGAGTAAAATGAGGCTCCTTCACCACAGAATAATGAAAGAAATGAGACTCAAAGTTATTCAAAGAAACCCTTCCTATTAAGAGAGAGGAATTTATTACATTTGAATCAGATGCTAACAAGGAAAAAATGTCTCCTTTTTAAACCAGTTCCTTGGGAAATTATAGAAATTATAGAACCAGAGAATTATAGAATATTCTAAGTTGGAAGGGAGCCACAAGGATCATCCAAGTCTTGGCCCTGCACAGGAAAGTCCCCAAGAGTGACACCATGTGCCTGAGAGCGTTGTCCAAACACTTCTTGAGCTCTGTCAGGCTTGGTGCTGTGACCTCTTTCCTGACACACTGTTCCAGTGCCCAGCCACCCTCTGGGTGAAGAGCCTTTCCCTAATACCCAACCTAAGCCTTGGTTGCCAGGACTGGACCCCTTGGATTCTTATCCCTGATCACCAGAGAGGAGCGATCGGTGCTGCTCCTCCTCCTGTCTTTGTTAGATAGCTCCTGACTGCTACAAGGTCTCCCCTCAGCCTCCTTTTCCCCAGGCTGAACAGACCAGCTGACCTCAGCCACTCCTCATGCCCTTCCCCTCAAGGCCCTTCACCATATTTGTAGCCCTTCTTTGGATGCTAAAGGGGACAAATGTGATCTGCAAGGTTGTTAACAAACACTCGTGTTGGGATATGCAGAGGAAGCCCCAGCAGGCTTTGTGAGACACAGGAGGACTCAACTCAACCTCAGGCGAGATTATAATGATGGTAGAAACTGTAGATTCCTCTTCATTTCTGTCTGCATGAGGAAGGCAAGACGCTTGAAAGACACCCTTGCTACATCCTGAGCAGGGACACGTGGGATCATCACATGGAATTGTCAGCATTAAACTGACAGATTTTGTAGCTGGGTCTCAGTGTTTTGGTGGTTTTTTTGGGTTTTTTTCATTGTTGCTGTTATTGAAAAGCTGGGTGATTTTATGAATGTCTGAAGTAAGGGTAAGACTCAAGTCCCAAGTCCATCACTCAGAGACTCTGTTGTCTAATGACTCCCAGGAGTCAGTCAAAACTCTTTATTGAACCTCATCTTTGGATTTGAAATGCGTATAGCCACATTTGTCTTCTTGCTAAAACTTTGTTGAACTTTCCCTCAACAGCTGCATGGAAGAAATATTTGATGGAAGGCTTGATTTCAAACTGATGTAATAGACTCCAAACTATCTTTCCAGAACCAAGGTCTTGCTAATTGCCCTATAGCTTCTTCTTAATGTCTGCAAATAAAATATTTACACAGGTTTCAAATTGCTTCTCTTGAAAGCTGGATATTAATTAAGTTTGTTCCTAGGAAAGCATCTTTGCCACTCAGTTTCTTATTTGTTTATGCACTTGTACTATAAAAATAGTTCATTAAAGAAAAATGGAAATCATGTTCAGATGCAGAATAAAGTCTCCTCAGCTACTGAGCTTGAAATGCTGCCATAAAAAGCAATGCTTTCTGATGAGACACATTTTGTAATATTTAATGAAAGGTAAAATGAAGACTTAAAAAAATGATAGATCATAAAAAATCCCATACTTAAAGCAGCACAGGGGAGAGAGATACATGATTCTGCTGCATGCACATCTAGGAAGGTTTTTCTGTGGCATATCTGCTTTAACTCAATCAACTTTGCAGATCTGTTTTAGGTGCAGAGTAGCAGTGATTCAATTTTTTTTCTCCCTCATGTGACCCCTCAATTATCTTCCTTTTGTAATTTTTATATACACACACACACGTGATGTGTGTGATATGTACATATGTAGTTGTCATACTCAAATAGACAGCTAGACTGAGCCTTCTCTGTCCCAGCATCCTCTAAATTTCTACAAATGTGGGGTTTTTTTCCTGGGATTTTGGTTTTTCTTTTGATTCTTTGTTTATTTAGCTAATAACAATGCTTTTATTTGAGATCCACTGAAGAGGACACCTCACAGATCTCATGGCCATGATAGGTAAAAGATACTTGAAGTCATTCAGAACTTAACTTGACATGAACAGCCTGGTCTATCCTAACCACCTTTGAGTAGGAGGTTGGATTAGGAACCTTCAGAGGTCCTTCCCAAATCAAATTATCCTGTGATTCTGTGATACTTTATTTTTTGTAGGCCAGCTGGGACAATGCTAGAATAAAGTTGTTACCAAAAGTAGATTACCTGTATGATTTAGTTTGGAGGGGAAGAACTCAGCAGTCTTTGTCCCAAATACAAAGGAAAGCAAACCAAATCTTCTGTAGAAAAGACATGAATGGATTGTCTCAATCCTTATAATTTAAAATTAATAAGAAAATGAGGAGATTTAAATTGTTCAAGAGATATTAAAAATGAGTGGACTTCAGAGACAACTGATTGATGATAAAAGGAGGCAATAATAAGATTATGAATAGTGAAGTAGTTCTTTTTGCTCAGAAAGTCTTTTGGAGAAACTGAGTGAAGTGTGAGGGCAAGATTTTGGATCCAGGTTAGCAGACATATTATTTGGCTGTGAAAGATATCTATCCAGTCTTGGTTTGGATGACTAGTGACAAATTTATTCATTCTCTCTAATTCCAGTCACCAGAACAGAAAAACATTTCAACAAAAAACATCTGCTCAACTAAATGAATTGAGCTGTGTCACACACTGGGAAGGTCAGAGCTCCTATGTCGTAGAAATGAACTTTTTTCTCTAGTACAGCACATAAAAAAATCCAGGTACCTTTTCTAAGTGGCTATAGGCTCCACATTAAAGTTTTTCTCCTAAAAATTCAGTGCATAATTAATTTAAAATATTGCAAAAACATTTCTATGAAGCTATCTATTAAGTAAACATGGTCTGGTAGTCTCAAACACCACATTCTTTCCAGAAGAGAACTTCAGGGAGATATTTGAGAATTCTGGATACAAAATTATGAAGGCGAGGTAAAGGTTTTTAAAGGAACTAATAGGTCTAGGAAATTGTTGCAATGGAATTTGAGAACTTTATAATCTATAATTAAAAGTTATAGCTTATACTTCATAATTAAAAGAGAATCATGACATTAAGAAGACTATTTCTGTAGCTATTCAAAACTAATTCTTACAGCTCATTGCATCTGTTGTTTTCACCAAAGATAAAAAAAATAAGATCACATCAACAAAAGTAAGTGATGAGAAAATGGCTAGGGTTCATTATCAAGGTAGAGAAGTATTGGATTAAAATATGAAAGGATTTTCTTCTCATGAAGACTAGAAAAACTGCCATAGGATGAAAAACTGCTGTAGGATGAAATTTGGAGAAAGGTTTAGAAGTTTTAAAGGTCAATTGTAAAACCAAGTCTTCTCAGCAGAAAACAAAAGAGAGGGAAGGTGCACACCTTTAATTGGCTCACAATGATTGTGACCCACCAGAGCCAGGCTGCCAGGAGAAAACATACTTGGGTGTTTTTAGATGGGATTTCTCCTCATCCAGAGGGAAATTTTAGTGCCATTGCAACTGACCTGGAATACAATTTATATCTCTCAAAGGAATTATTCAAGAGGGCTATTAAATTCAGAATATGGTTATTAGAATGGATGAATAGAGATACTATGTTAAATATATATATATATATATATACACATCCCTTCTTCTGACTAGCAAAATGAAAGCTAGACGGGGATGTAATTTTTGCTTATAAATATCTACAAGCAGGTAAATTCCAGGAAGAGATAGAAGCCAAAGGACAAATGGAGTATAAATTGATCATAAATATGGTTAGGCAGGGAATTAGAAGCAGCCTTGAAGGAAGGAGATTAATGCAGATCAGCTGTTCTCTTGGAGTAGTAGGTACAGATCATATAACTAATTTTAAGATGGAGTTTGATAAATGCATGACTAGTTTGATATGACATGACTTCCTGTGATGATTGAGGGCTGGAACTGATTACCCAGGAGATCAGTTCCTAAGTGGATAGATAATTGGTGGATGGAAGAGGGAAAAAGCCTAGTAGCACATAGAATTGGGACCTGGATAAAAAGAAAGCTAGAGACTGGAATTAATTTACCCATTTAGGAGGTCGATATATGGCTTAAGAGAGTCTTTTATGTTCACCCTGTAGACAACACAGAGGAATCAGCACTTTCAAAGGACAATTCATTCCACCAAAACAGCAGCATATAAAACCAGGGTATTTATCTTGTGCAACTTGCACTAGGTGAACCTGCTTAACAAGGGGGTTGATCTAGGTGATCTCTGAGGTCTTTTTCAACCCAAACCATTCTGTGATTCTGTGAGTTATCTTGTGAAGAGAATTATCTTTTTCTAAGTCCTTCTTTGTTGAAAATAGCAAGAACATAAAAGGCAATCTTACAAGCCTAGATTTTCAGTGGCTGTAGTTAGTTGAAATGAATCTTGCCATATCTAAAGGAATATGTGTGAATAAATGGGGAGATAGAGAGGGAGATGTGATAAATTCTTCTACAGAGAGAAGAACAAGGGCAGCAATTTAACCTAATTTCTGTAGTTTTATAATAACCTTGGTATTTATTCAACATATAAATTACATTTGCAAGTGATTTCCTTGGCAATGGAACTGAATTGATAATGACAGTGTGTGCCTCAGAGAAGTCATGCTAAAGATGTGTGTTGGAAGAGCTGAAAGGTGAACACTTCATCTAAGTTTATGAAAATCATTCATTACTAATTTTCTGCCAATATTTCTTAAAGTTACAAAGCTGTTGCTACCTAATTTTCAAGGAATTTGGTCTGAGGAGAAATGGAAGCTTATATATATATTTAAAGAAATTAAGTTTTGAACCAGCTACCTGTCCTCTATCACATTTACTATAAATGCACACTTGTTTCTTGTGTTAATCTGGGTGCCGAATTCTTCAAAATTCTGCAATTTGTCCTCTGGTGTATTCATAGAATTATGGGTTGTATTGGAAGAGACCTTAAGGATCATCTAGTTCCAACTTCTCTGGGATACTTGGAGGGGGTCTGCAAGAGGCATGGAAAGGGGCTTCTGACATGGGCATATAGGGGTAGAACAAGAGGTATTGGATTTAAACTGAAAGAGAATAGGTTAAGATTGGACATTAGGAAAAAATTCCTACTGTGAGCATGGTGAGACACACGAAGATGTTGCCCAGATAAGCTGAGGATGCCCCATCCATGGAAGTGTTCAAAGCCAGGCTGGGTGGGGCTTTGAGCAACCTGGTCTAGTGGAAGGTGTCCTTGCCCATGACAGGATGGTTTGAACTGGATGGTTTTTAAGGTCCAATCCAAACCTTTCTATGATGATTCTATGATTCTTATAGCCCTTAACATCTCTGGCCAGAATTATTTCTATAAGGGCATTTCTGTTTCTAACCTAATCCCTGTCTGGAAAATTTCTCAGTATTCTTTCCAGATTACCTGTACTCACTCCAACCCTCTGCAAGCTCCCTGTTTGTGTTTAAGTTTGTTGAGTTGATCCATGCAGGTGTCCTGGCAGTTTTGCCCAACTTCTTCATCAGGACGTGTTGCTCCCAAGTTTGAACAAGGTGATCCTTAAATGCTCACGAGCTTTCTTGGGCTCCTTTTCCCTCCAGGGTTTTATTCCATGGTACTCTACTAAGATTCCTGAAGAGGTCAAAGCTTTCTCCCCAGAGGTCCATGGCAGTGAGCTTGTGCACCCTCCATGCTGCCCTAAGGGTCTTGAACTCCACAATTTCATGGCCACTGCAGCCAAGGTTGCCTTTGAGCTTCACATTCCCCACCAGCCCCTCCAATGCACTCCAGGAACCTCCTGCACTGCCTTTGCCCTGCTATGTTGTCCCTTCAACAGATATCAGAGTGTTTGAAGTCCCCCATGAGGACCAGGGCTTGTGAACATGAGGCTTCTCCTACATCTGCTTGATCTTCCTGGTTTTGGGTGGCCTGCAGCAGATCCCACTATAATGTCACCTGTCCCTGCCTCCCCTTTACTCCTGACCCACAGGCTCTCAGTTAAGTCCTCATCCATCCCCAGGTGAGCTCCATGCACTCCAGCAGGTCATTGGCATAGAGGGCAACACTGCCTCCTCATCTCCCCTGCCTGTTCCTCCTAAAAAGCCTGTATCCTTCCATCCTAACACTCCATTGTCATAGGAGCCATTCCACCATGTCCCTGTGGTGTCAATAAGATCACAGACCCACATGCTTGTGCACAGCTCTAACCCCTCTTGTTTATTCCCTGTGCCAGCCCAGTGGTTGGAGTGGCTGGAATTCCTTTGTGCTGCTCTTCAAGGGCCCCTCTGTTCACCTCTGCAGTCTCTGGGAATCTCCTGCTGGCACTGGCATCCAATCCCAACTGGTGGGATGGATTGAGGCCCTTTTCCCCTACCCTATTAGGGGCAATTACTACAATACAGAAAGTGCACTTACAACAGTCATTTGCAATTTCCTCCAAACCACACAGACATCAAAGCTTGTGAGACACATGAATGAGCAATTTCAAATGCATGCCAAATTGGGCAAAAAGACAAGGGGCAAGATCAATAGCAAATACCAAAGAAATAGAAAATGTTTCTTATGTAAAGGAACAGTGATTCTTAGCAAAGATCATTAAATGTTGTATTGTTCCTGCCATGCCACGCAGATGAAATAATTCTATTTAATTTCTGCAGGGAGTTGTTTGTCTGGGACTATTCTTTTCTTAGCTCTGACCAAAAGCCAGTTCAAAGTCACTTTGAAAATATCTGTCACACAAGTGCATCCATGCACACCCTTTGTCTTTTCGCTTCTTCTACAGGTCACACACTTCACCTGTGCATTCCTACCTCCCACATTGACCTAATGCAAACCATTACAATGGAAGAACTACTGATATCTCCAGGCTGAAATACTGATATCAGCTGTTACCCTCTCCCAAGGCAGATGCTCATAGCAGTGGTTGTCTTGTGTCAGGTGTCAGGAGCCAGCAAATAAAACTTCTGCCATTGATTTCTACAGTTGCCCTCACCCTGTCACAAACTCTGTGTAGTCCCAGATGAAGTGATACAATCCCTCATTGAAGAGTGGGCTTTTCTCACCAAGGTTAAAAATCACAAACTTCATGTTCCGACCATCACAAGGGATGTCTCACCTATATCACCCCTCCGTCTAGTGAAGAAAAGTTGGGGATCTTGTCATTTTAGAGATGAAGGAATGAATAGAGATGTACAAGGCACTGTTGCTACATCCACTCATGTTACCATTTCCATTTCCCTCGCAAGCAATAATTGATGGATAGAATCAATATAAAACTCATGCCCCATGTTTCAAGCACTCACACTACAGCAGGTAGCACACAGGGCTATCTCAGCCAGAGTTACTTGTCCTTAAAGAAGTGGCTATCCAGCTGGCTTCCTAGCAACCGGCCATTACAAGGGAATATTCACTGCATTGAATTTACTGAGCCTGGGTAAAGTTGGCTTGGTTGGGTTAGTTTGCTGGCACATTTGCATTCTGCAGCAGACAGAGGTTTGTTTTAATTACTTAGAAGTGTTGCATGCACACAAATCATTACCAACCATTTGCTTGTGATACAGACACACAAGGGGAAGAGCTCCTGCCAAGCCAGTATGACTGGGCCAGTGTTTTACTGTGATTGGTATCTTGAAACCAAAAAATCGGAGGGTTTTATTACTTTTTTTGAATTTTTTTGGCCTCCCAACTGCCCCTAGAATTCTAGCTTATATATTTGACCTGAACATCTGCAACAGAATGAGCAAATCAGAGAACTCCCATCACAAAAGCCACCCTCCATCCAGCACTGGAGCTGCATTGTATTTTGAGTGTTTAGAGCAAAGGAAGAGAGATTAGGTAGAGTTACTATAAAAAAAAATACAGCTGGTGTTTAAAGTATTCCTAAAGCCTTGTCCAGTGTTCATTAATACCTAGTTAGAGTCATAGAATATCTTAGGTTGGAAAAGACCTTTAGAACATCAAGTCCAGCTGCTCACCCAGCATTTCCAAACCAGCGACTAAACCATGTCCATAAGTGCCACATTTACATACCTTCTAAACAGCTCCAGGGATGGTCACTCAACCACCTCCCTGGGCAGCCTCTTCCAATGCTTGACAACACTTTCAGGGAAGAAATTTTTCCCAATATCCAGTCGATAGCTCCCCTGTCACAACTTGATCTCAACTCCTCTTGCCCCATCACTTGTTACTTGGGAGAAGAGGCCAACACTCACCTGGCTACAGCTTCATTTCAGGGAGTTGTAGAGAGCAATAACATCCCCCATGAGCATCCTTTTCCTCAGGCTAAACACTCTCAGCACTCTTAGATTCTCTCTGGATCCTTCCCCAGCTCTGTTGTCCTTTGGACATGCTCCAGCACCTCAAAGTCTTTCTTGAACTGAGGGGCTCAGAAATGAACTCAGGATTTAAGATGTGGCCTCATCTGTTCCAAGTCCAGGAGGTGATCATTGGTCCTGCTGGTCCCACTGTTGCTGATACAAACCAGGAGGACATTGCCCTTCTTGGCCACCTGGGAACACTGCTGGTTGGAGACACTTGTGGTCTCCAGTATATCAGTATATATATCAGTAATAACTGATATATAAACAGAGTCTGTGTTCAGACATCTCATCTGCAATCATGCCAATTGTACAAAGTAAGTTGTTGTACCCACTCAGAGCCATGTAAGTAGTTCTGACTTCTTTCTCGATGGATGAGACATAAAAGTTGGCTGACACAAACAGGAGGACTAGATGGAAAGGAAAAGGAAAAGCTTTTGGCTGTCACAAGCTGCAATAATACGCCCCAGCTGTGTGCTCAGTTTTCAGTCTGTTGGTAGCAGAAAGCAACACCAGCTCCAGTTTACTGCATAGACAGTCTCTGGTGTGATAGCCATGAATCTCACATCCTCATACAGTTTTTTCTCACAGCCTGCCTTTCTGTAGGATTTGTGCCACTTTGGAGAGTAGTTGAGGCCAGACTTGGTGCAGAAGCTGAGGAGATGGAGTCATTTGGGCTGGACCACTCCACTGTTTTTGGGGAGATGGAAAGGGTCAGACTGCATAATGGATTATTGCAAGTCCCTGGAACTGTGGTACCTGACTGTGTGCATCCTCTTAATCCTTTGCATTTTGTCTTTGCTAGAATTCAGGTTTGGTTAAATCACTGTGAGGTAAGAGCATGAACAGACTGTAGCTGCAGGCAGGAATTGTGTTGTACCAAATCTGGCTGGCTGAGGAGCTCCTCTGAGGATGCAGCAGCAGGATGACCCACAGCACCCAAAGTGACTCAGGAGATTGTGTTTGGGCAAATGAATTTTATCCTCAAAGTAACTGAGTCACAGCAAAATTCCTTGGCTTGCTTGAAGCCCCCCACAGCATGTAGGACATCAGGGCTGGTAGGAGATTTCTGATTGCCTAGTGGTGGTTAGAGAGCAGCCAGAACATGGTGAGGCATGAGTATCAGGAGATGTCCTGTATGTTATGATGTATAATGTGATGTACAACATGTTTCAAAATGTAAACTCTCAAATGAAATCCTGATGTGTCTGGCTATTTCAGATCTTAAATCTTTAGAAAACTTATCTTTGCCCTCTCACTATGCTTTTGCACTTCAACCTTACTTTTCCTCATCATCCAACAACTTTCAATTACGTGACAGGCATGAAAACTCCCAATTAATTCTATGTAAGTCTTTCCACTAATTCCAATAAAAATGTAAATCACCATGAGCAATTTCTTTGCATGGTTATATATAAAAAAGGAGTAGAATTGCACTGCTGTTTTAATAGCCTATAATGAAAATAAGGGTGTACTATGCTGATCAGAGGTTTAAAATAAATGTACCTGCTCTAAAATCTAGGCAGCAGCTCACTGTACAAGTATGATATTTAATCACAGCAGGGTGGTCAGGCTTCTCAGAATGTTATAGCTGTGTTAAGACTAAAAATAGAGATGAGTTGGTACCAAAGTACCAGCCTGCTTTTTCAGTGATGTGTACTCAAATGTTAAGCACCTTAACCTAGTGCCTTAGAGATATGTGGCTTGAATATTTATTATATGCAAAGTGATAACTACATTTCACGTAGTGAATGCCTCTGATAGAGCATTAGCTGGTGGTAGAGCTCTGGTTCACCTGGGGAAACAAACTCTTTAGATCAATTTGAGCTGGGTTTTATACTCATGCAATCTGCCCATCCTTGGGTGGCCTCCAAGCTGTGTGCAGAGCTTGAGGGGACAATGGATGGGAAGCTTGGAAGAGGGAGGGCTAAGGTTGGCTCAGCTCATTCCCAAACTTGCTTTTCATCAAGTAGGGGCAGGATGGCCACAATGTGCTCCTGCACAGGGACAGCCATGCCTTTAGGCTCTCTGATCTGCCTCCTGCAGCCATTACCTCTGTGTGCAGCTTTTGGCAGGACCCCAGGCTTGCAGAAAACGCAGGAAAGATGTCCTTAAGGGCTGGAGCTGATTGCAATAACAATCCTCCCCTAGGGAAGACAGAAGTACATTTGCCCCCTTTTCTCTGAGGCAATACTTAAACCTCTGTGTGCTCTTCTCCCCACCATGGCAGCAGAACATTTGGGCTGTAATTAGCACTTTGCTGCCAATACAAAGTGAGGAGCAGCACTTTGTTGATGGCTCATGAAATTATGTGGGATAGAGCAGAGCAATGTAGGTGGTTCTGACTGGAGCTGCCAGGACCAACTAGCAAAATGACTCTTTCTGCAGGAAATGAGGAAAGGGGGTTTTATTCCGTGTTAAAAAGCAAATTACAAAACCTAAATTGCTCTTTTTTGGAGCCTTCATCTGGTAGATTCTGGTGAAAACAGAATTATACATGTTCTGTCTGGCAAGAAATAATTTTATTTTACCACTCTACTTTTTATGAGAGCTGGAGATAGGACACGATTTGGGAATATCTTGAAGAAACTGCCAGGCCTTGGACATACATTATGGGTCCCCGTATTTATGCAATGGGAAGCCCAAGGAGTGTGCTTTACTAATAATTTTTTACATCTTTCCAGAGGCACTACTGGAGTTTCAGAAGTATTAATAGTACTAACTACTTGTGAGACCTGAGTTCAACACATTTGCTGGGGAAAGAAAGTGCTGAATTCACTTCTGTTGTGACCATCCCCTTTTGTGTTTGCTTTGGCAGACTTTTCAGGGAGTAAGCACATCACCACCTTGTTACAGGATGACATTTGTCTCCTAAGCTTCTTTTAACTCAATATTGAATTAAGAGGTACTTTAGCATTTGTAAAGAACCACAAAGGTATTTAACTTGGGCCAGAATGTCAGTTTTTCTGCCTGGTCTTTAGACGGATCTGGGTTTGTTTGTTGCTTACTACCTAATTTTTTTTTAAATTTCTGTGATATGTCTAGTTGAGGAAAGGGAGGGTTTGTGTCTTCAGTTGAATTTCAAAGTGAAGGTTCATGATCTCCAGTTGCATCTTTTTTTGTGCCCGTTGCTTTGTCCCATCTCTTGATGAGGACTACCCTGTGGTGCTTGCAGGTTGATTCTGTTTTGGTGTTGGGCTTGCTCCATTCTGTCCAGAATTTCCTACAGATTCTAATAAATCCTTACCCTTCTTCCCACAGCTTCTTTCAGCTTGGCATTGGGACTTTGCTTCTAGTCATGTGTGTGGCTGACACTGGGAATGGTTCAGAGGATGTTCCTGTGGAGTGCTGCTCTATAATTCTTACTGGCTACTTAGAGATTCCTTTCAAAGGCGCATTTTCTCCCCTCCCATAATTTGTGAGCCTCTACAGATTAAAACAGAATAGAACAGACTGCTTCACTCATAAGTGAGGGACCTACAGTGATCATCTAGTCCATCTACAAATATTGTCCCTGAGCCAGCCCGCCTGCTAACATAGTGAAATACACCAGAATGCATGCAGGAAAATGAAATTCCTATTGGATTTCCACCTTTATTCTGGTTCACTGTGAGGTTTCCTGTGATGGTTTTTCAGTTTGTTTGTTCCCCCCACCTCATGCCTCTTACCTCTGGGGATTTGGGCAGAGAGGAAGGGAGAGGAATATTTTTCATGAGTAATGAATGGTTCTGAAAACCTATCCCAGTTGGAAAGGATACATCAACAGCCAGGCAATGCCCCAATAGCATCACTGGAGAGATATGAGTGCTGTAGCTGACTCTGAACTCCCCTTACGAGGTGTTTAATCCTCTCTGATGACCTGCACTGACTTGACTGCTGCCTAACTTAGATGGTTAAAAACATTCTGCCCTTGTTAAGTATTACAAAGGATGCCTGAAGTAATAATTTTATACATGGCCCTTTCCTCCACAGCAATAAGTGGGTATTTTAGAATTCCTGTGTCTAATGGATGTTATTAGGATACCACGAGGTGCTTTGCCGCCTGTCTTAGAGGAGCTGTATAATAGCTGAGATTGATGTGTGTTGACAAAAGAGATCATACCCTGAATTATTATTCATATTACAGTGAGATGTAGAGTGCTCAGCTCCATTGTATTAAGTCATGCATGAAGTTAAAACAAGAGAAGATTGATGCTTTTTGCAGTCTCAGAATAAAACAAGCAAAGGATACAACAAAGACAGGAGGAATGTTACCTGGTGATCATGAGCTAATCGTGGTCACTGTGATTACTGGTCTGTTGAAAGAATGTCCTCATTTTTCACATCAGAAACTATTTGCAGAAATTATGCAGCACAATTTTTAACATAAAGAATTAAAATGGTATTCTGTATTCGCAGGGAACACTTCATGAAAGGGAAGTATCTAAATTTGTTAAATAAATTATTCACTTGGAAGTAATTGGCGGCCTGACTTTTTTGGATGTCCTTCATGGCACTGAGGTATGAATTCATAACTCAAAGACAATCAGGAGCAAATTTAAACTTAGCTGAAGTATAGCCTTCTCTACTTCAATGGGGTGTTTCTGTGTATCTTCCAGCATGACCTCACTCACATCAATGTGATGGCACTGGAACTTCATTACTTCTCTAATTAACATTTTTCATGAACAGATGAACAATAAAGACTAGTTTCCAGTGGATTAGTAAGGGGAAGTGTATTCCTTAATTTTAAGAGTAAGACCAGGTTGCAATGACCGGTAGGTAGGATCTCATTCAAAGCCTTTCTAGATTGTCAGGCAATTGAGACGCAAATTTGTGCTTGTATTCACTTACACAGCACAATGGCTTTAGCCTTGTTTTCTCCAGAAATTAGACAGAAAATGTCAAATTCTCCCCACTATTTCTTCCAGTCCTCATAATTTTATTCCTCTCCTGTGCATACCTGGTAGGGATTTGAGTGGCTGAATTTCCTACATTCTTTGTAAGCTCCCTTACAATGAGAAGTACAGATTTCATGTCTTGCATTCACATTTGTCCTGTGTTTTTTGCCACATGCTCCATCTTGAATTGTCTGAAGAGTAGCAATAAAGAAGAAAAGAATAAGAGAAGCAAGGTCTAACTTCAAGTTCTTAAATAGATTTCAAAGGAAAGGGTGAATGAAGGGTGAATAAAGGGTGAGAAATAAAGAAAGCAGTCTGGATTCGAGATTAGGATTGTGTCAAGTTACCCAGTAGTTTTCTTACAGGAAAACTGGGCATCAACAGTGTAGTGGATTTCCTAAAGTTTTAAAATGTGAATTAGCACAATAATTGTAGAAATGGAGATGGCTATAGTATTTAAAGAGCTTGCAGAGATCTAACTGATTGCAATGACAATGGTTGGTGTTATTAACGGAGTTCCTTGTGGAATATGGGGCTATATTTGTTTAAATTGTTAAGGCCTATGCTCACCAGAAGGCCCTACGGGAAATAGGGCCCTATAGTTCATGTGAACCATTGTATAACTGCTTCCTCAGTCCACATTTACTGTAAGAATGTTGTAAAAGTTGCACTAAAGCAGGAGCTCTGGCATGTGCTGTCACTTTCACTAGACATTCTCTGCCTTTCCCTTGTGTAATGTGTCTCAGTCTAGTGCTTGAAGTTTGGAACAGAATAGCTGAAATAAAAGGTTTATTATAGCATTTTGGGAATTATTGCTGCTTTCTGCATCTTCAGTTCCTCCCTTTGGGCTCTTTTTCCTTTTGTGCTGTTTTTCCTTTGTTGTTTGAAAGGGCTGGTGTTTATGTACACAGTCATGTCTTCTCAAGTGTGCTTGGAGAAGGAGCCTCCACCAGCTCCCTTGAGAGCGTGGAAGAGGAGTCCTCCTCTCCAAGCAGTGACTTTCAGAAAATGACTGGAAATTTCCCTAAGGTCACCTTGTTCATCCTTGACGACAAGAGTTTTAATGCTGTTAAATCTACCTCTGAAATATTACACTCCACAGCTGTCTTTCATTTTTACAGATCACCTTTTCTATGAATATGACTTCTCTCATCCCAGACCTCCCCCCATTAACAGCTATTAATGTCTTAATAATGCTGGCATTCACTAGGAAAACATACTTCACCTTCTATCACATTCTCACATTGAGATTATAATGGATCTTTTCTTCTTAACTTCATAGAACTGATTTTTTTTTTCAAGGAGATGCTTGCTATTCAGAGATTGTATTTCACATGGCAATTGAAGGGGATTTAATGATCCATTTATAATAATTAGAGCTGTCATGTTTTTGTTCTTAATATATTTTGTGAACGACTAACTGCAGCACCTCCCATCTGGCCCCAGTAATGCTTGATGGGGCTCTTTGCCCCACCAGGCCTGGAAAGTTCTATAAAAAGAGGAATTTCAAGTAATGAAAGTTATAAAGGTGATGTGTAAGTCTTTATATGACACACGTATTCAAATCATTTGTCATGCCGTGGAATTTCTGGAATAGAACTATCAGAACAAAAAGTGTTATACTGTCTTCCACAGTTCAGTGTTTTATTTACTCTATGACCTTATTTTTCAATAACATTTTAGGTCTACCAAACCTAACACAACTAGAAATTGTAGCCTAAGGCTGCATTTGCTAGTTAAATAGCATGACTGTGTTATACCAGGGGAGTCCATAATGGTGTAATAGCCAGAATAAAATGTTATTAATCATCTATTAAGAACTGGAAAATAACTGTAATTGGTCACCCTGTATAGCAGGAGCTGGTTAGGCAGAGAATTAATGAGTTTAATTTTAAGTCATTCCTCTGACCATTTCACCCAAACATCTTACTGTAGTCATTTACTCATACATTTATTCATCTTTTCATTCATTCATGTAGGCTCTCAGTATCAGCTAAGCATCAGTCTCTTGATCTTGAAATCTTTGTTTTCTTTTATTTCTGGAAATTTTCAACATGTTGTTACATGGGCTTGTATTTTGGTGCTTTGATAAATGGAATATGGAAGTGCTAATGGAAGAATAACTTTTTACCTGATTAATCAAACACTAAAATTCAAAGGAAAAAATAATTAGACAAGGATGCCAGTGTAAAATATGAATGCCAAGTGGCTTTATCTGCACCTAAGGCATGCCAAACCCTGATGGTTGCCTTCTTGATAAAAGAAAGTCTATTTCCTTTTTCTGGATTTCAGTAGTGATTGAATTGATAGTGTCAAACTTCTCTAGGAAGGAAGAAAGATTGGGAACTGACATACACACTGTAAAATGTTCAAGGAATTGGATGTGCTGGGGATGAGTGTGGGTTGTCTGTAAAGGAGAAGTAACTTGTTTCAAAAGGAAGGTTGATCCATTTCCAGAACAGATTCCAGAAGGGATTAGATGATGTGTGTGTCCTCCTGCAGGAGGTTTGTAGATCTGGAGACTGAAGAGGTTCTTCCAAGGCCTGTCTTACTGAGGAGGGAGGGAAGGATGTGACATAATTGGTCACAGAGCAGGAAAACTTCAGCAGCAGCATCTTGAACACAACGGTGGAGATGAGGTTTTAGTAGACAGAGAAAACTTTTCTGAGATAAGGAACACGTGCACCTGGACATCTGCTAGTTGTGTGGACTCTGAATAATGGTGTGTCCTGGAGGAATTGCCTGAGCAGATGCAAATGTTTTCAATAATTCAGCTCAGATCTGACAAGAAAACCAACACTCAGATATTTTAATGCTGTAGCAAGTGCTCAACATGGATGTTAATGTGGGGTGTCACTGGATCCTTCAGACATGGCTGGGACACAAAGAATAACCACAGTGCAAACAATGGGAGGCAGCAGCAGATTTTATCAGAATTTTCAGGCACTGCCTTACACTCTGCCAGTCTGAAGCAGATGAGCATACATTGAATTTCATGCTAACTTGCTTTGGGCAATGAGCACCTGAATTTTTAATTAATTTTTAGTGAACTAAGGTAGCTTAATTTTTTTTCCAACAAAAATAGCATTATTAATCTGCTCCACAGTCTGCATATTTGACAGGCAATGTTGATGGTGTCATTAATGATATTGATGTAATAACTGCATGGTGGCTGTGAAGGTTGGCAAAACCGCTAATAACTAAGTAGCTTGGTATAGACAAAAAATGCTAAAACCACCAGAATTCAAGGATTTATAAACAGCGAGATGGGGATGAGAGGAAGACCGCTGAAGCTGGAAAGGAGAATGAAGGTCTATACTGTCAAGGTGGTTGAGTACAGAAACAGTTTGCACAAAGAGGTGTTTGAGTCTCTATCCATGGAGATATTCAACCCCCAACTGGACATGTCCTTGAGTGATCTGCTTTTCCTGTCCCCACTCTAAGCAGATTGATTGGACTAGATGATCTCCAGAGGTTTCTCTCACCTTCCAACCTCAACTAATCTGTGTGATTTTGTATGAAATTATGGTTTCATAGAAACCCTTCACTTCTGATGTTTGCTTAGTTTTCAGTGCTTGATTTTATAGCACTCTGGGTGTTTTACTGTCATAGGTACATATACATGTATAGAGATGGGGGTTATGGACATGAAAACATATTAAAAAAGTAAAATAGTGAGTGCAGCATAACCTCTGACATATAATTTGCACATCAAGCTTGACTGCTAGCCCTGTGAAGGACAGTTTCTTCCCCTTAGGACAGAGAGTGAAGAAAACACTGATTTAGAAAGAAGAAAACAAAAGAATTGGTTTTTTCCAGTGTCTGATTTCTGACCTACAGCACAACCATGCAAAATCCTCTGAGTTTGCATTGTCCGTTGATAACACTGGAAAATCAACATGTATGCATGGAGTAAAGTATCCGCACCAGCAGGGAATACCAAAGTGCCTGGTATTGACTCGATCCTATGCTCTGTGCATGAGAACAGCAAGGAATCTTGCTCTAAAAACTGTAAAAACAAAGCCATGTTGGTCCATTCACCATGTCAGGACATGCCTGAGGAAAGGTTTTCTTTTTGACAGATGTCATGAGATAAGGGCTGAGGAAAAAAGGAAACACAGTCCCATGTATTTGTGTGTAGGGTGTTTGGATTGCTCCAGCCTGTCCTTATACCCACCTTCCTCAGCCAGATCCACAGGGAATTGAGCACACAGCTGGCTCGAAAAGGAAATTAACTAGTCAAATAATTTTTCACAGATAGACAGATGAGAGGATGTCCTGTAAGCTCCATCACCTTTTCTCTTCCAGAAGAACCTGTTCAAATCTGGAGTGGATCAATGTTGACCAAATTGTCTTCACCTGGGGAGAAAATGAATGCATGACTAGGTCCTGTTTTAATGCAGACTCTTGTCTCCATAGAGAGATTGCTGCTCTCATCTGTCATTCCTACCAATCTTTACCTGACCACAGTGAAAAACTGGTGTGCAGGGCATGGACTGTGGGCCTGCAGTCCAGTCTATGTATTTTGCTCTTTGGAATATAGAAAAAAAACCACCAAGAAATGCATTTCCTGAGGTAATCAAATGGCATAAAATACAGGAGAAGAGAAAATAAATGAGGGTTTGTATCTTCTGATATTTTTTCTGTGTTTTTCTGGTAAACTTTGAAAAAAATGGCTGAACATTTTTCATCTTCAGAGACATAAAAAGTATTAAAAGGAATGATAAGCATGTCCAGAAGTAAAAAAAAAAAAAAA
>VWZV01007764.1:53395-104923 GCA_013397155.1 Irena cyanogastra
GCTTAAACAAAGTTTAAAAAAGCATGAACAAAAGTCTTGAAAATTTCAACATTTCAAGAGGGACTTTTAGCATTAGCTTTTTTTTAAAATTGAGGGCAGGGCAAGCCAAGTATTTTTCAGGTACATGAAAGGAATGTAATTTTTAGTTCATATAGATGAGAATGCTGCCTGAATAAGGGGCACAAAACTACTAGAACATGAGATCTGAGTGCCAAAGTCACAAAGGAGATAAGGAATAAACAGCAGCATCTGCAGACCGGCTCAGTGCCATGCAAAGAGAGACAGTCCTGAATTTGAATGGGGAACCAGATTGCAGAAAGAGCCTCATCTGGTCTTCTGCAAACATTTGACTCTCAAAAACCAACAGAGCTGTGAGTTTCCATTTGGTTTTATTGTCATTCCCAGTGAATAGGGGGAGCAAAAATGGCAGGAGAGGGAATGAGGATGGTACAGAGAGCTTTTAGAGAGTACTTGGACAGTCCTGAGGGCTTTGGAGTCAGGTGAGAAGGGAGTCTGAAAATAAATAGAGCAAAATATATCTCATCAATTGGCAGAAGGTTTCACAGAATCATAGAAGAAGAAATGCAGAGAAAGGAAGGATGTGCAGCTTGTTCTGGTGAAGCTATGGAGCCTAGGCTGGCTGCCTGGGAAAGCAGTGCTACCTGTTCACAATATTACAGCATTTTATGCAGGAACAAAAATAGAAGGAATAATATTTTCCAACTTCAAAGAAGGCTGAGTGTCCAAAGAGATCTAAGGAGAGTTGTGACCTATTATGTTGAACTAGTCATCATTAATGACTAGACTGATTTAAAACTGTTAGCAAGGATGTCACCAGGAGCTAGGACAGTGTGAAGTTTGAGTCAGGATTACAGTTTTCACAAAGAAAAAGGAGAATAAAACTTTATGGCACACTAATCAAGGGCTGTGGAAGAGAAGGCATGGGGTGAGGATAGGGAGGGTAGGCCTTGAATCAGGAGAGGTGTCTGAGAAGCCCTTGAAAAGGAGAATAGTAAAAATAAATTAGGAGTGTCTGTTTATATCAAAGGAAGTTTACTGTCACATATGCAGAAATGGAAAAAAAAAATCTTAATTCTGTCCATGTACAATAATGTTCCAAAATGCATAGTAAAACAACAGCATTAAAAGCAAAGAAAATGAGAAGGAGTAAAGCATGGAGTGAATATTCATTAAAAAAAGAAAAAACTTTTGCTATTAGAGATTTGCACAGAGTTGGGCTGTTGTCCTCCTGCTGTAGTTGTTACAGTTCTTGGACTGAAGTCCAAAACAAAAGCATAAAAGCAAGATTCAGCCAAACTACAGCTGGCAGATTATTGCAGATTCCTGGCAAACTGCTGAGAATGTGCCTCGCTTGCATTTTCTTTACAACCTTCACCAGGAGCTACTTCAGCCTCTCCAGTAATGAAGATGTGACTCTCTCATTTACACATATTGAAGCTGTTCCATTTTAACATAAATAATTATTCATTGGAGCAGGAATTAGGAGAAAGTGTCCAGCATCCCAGGTGATTGCCCAAACTACTGTATTATGGAGAAATTCCCATTTTCTCTTGCTCATTAGGTCTTAATTCAGCTATGCAAAGCAGAGCAGTGTCAACAGAAGTAAATGAAATGGCTCTGTCCCAAATAACCACACAAAGCACTGAGGAGGGCATCTCCAGAGAAGGTGAAAAGCCTACGTTCGTTTGAAGCAGAGCTTTAACACTTAAGAAGATGTAGCCACGTGAGTACAGAATTTTCTTGAGTCAAGTTTCTTCATTTACACCTGGGGCACAAATTGAATCACAAATTTACTTATCCATAGAAAATAAAAATATCTGTGGGAAGGGCTGCCTTCTGTCACAGAAGGTGTCTTTCATTCTTAAAGAAGAATTTCTAAAAAAAAGAGAGAGCATAATTCATGGAGACTTTTCAGCCACCTGCAGATATATAAACAACTTCTGTTTGCTGACTCTTTTTCACAAATGAGGAATATGTGCTTAAAAAAGAAACAAAATAGCAGGATACAAGTTAGTCAGAGTGATACTGCTTTAAATATCAGTGTTTCATGTGCCAGTTGTACCTCCCAGTGCCTTGGTACATTGCCTAGAGAACTGTGAATACCTTTGCAAAAGATGTACTAAAGGGCAGAGCAAATAAGGTAGTTTGCACATTTAGGCTAGTCAACTAAATAAGGTCATGTAAAAACTTACAGCAACATGCATGTCGATTAACATTTTGAGGAGAATCAGACGTAAAATCACTATTGCTGTGAAAGCCAGCTCTTTGGGAGCAGGAGTCAGTGAGAGACGGGTACAGAGCGCATCTGTCAGATGGCACAGCTGAGAAAAAGGCCCTGGGGTGGTGGCCGACAGTGGCCGAACGTGAGCCCACCTCTGCCCAGGTGGGCAAGGAGGCCACTGGCCTCCTGGCCTTCTGTGTCAGCACCAGTGTGGCCAGCAGGACCAGGGCAGTGATTGTCCCTCTGTGCTGGGCACTGGGCAGGCCAAACCTCGAGTGCTGTGTGCAGTTCTGGGCCCCTCACTGCAAGAAAGGCCTTGAGGTGCTGGAGTGAGTCCAGAGAAGGGCAATGGAGCTGGGAAGGCTCTGGAGAGTCAGTCCCTTGAGGAGGAGCTGAGGCAGCTGGGGGTGTTTAGCCTGGAGAAAAGGAGGCTCAGGGGAGACCCTAGTGTCTCTACAGCTCCCTGCAGGGAGTTTGTAGCAAGGCGGGGGCCGATCTCTTTCCCAGGCAACCAGTGACAGACGGCGTGAGAGGAAAAGGCCTCAAGCTGTGCCTTGGGGCAGGTTCAGGTTTGATATCAGGAAGACTTTTTTTCACTGAAAGGGTTGTTAAACATTGAAACAGTGAGGTGGTGGAGTCACCATCCCTGGAAGTGGTCAAGAAACAGCTGGACAAGGCATTTAATGTTATTATTTAGTTGACATGGTGGTGTTTAGTGAAAGGTCAAACTTGATGATCTTTTCCAACCTTAATGATTCTATGATTTTGTGATGGTCAAGATTGATTACATTATTTGTACATACCACCAGTACTTCAACATCTGTCAGATTCCTGTGCCTTTCTTTCATTTTTTTTATCCTGGGTGCAACTGAGAGATGCTGGATGTTTGTTCTCAGGTCAACTTCGATTTGGCAGCCTTTGAAGAACATGAGACAAAGAAACCTGCACTTTTCCTATAAAAGGCATCAACCAAGTTCATACTGGAATTTGTATCCCTCTTGCCTTATCATCAGGGTAGAAAAACAGTATTTTTCAGAAGGTTGCCTTTATTTTTTAAAGGCATTTGCTTTTGCACATATGTCCTACACTTTTGTTTTCTGGTTCTCGTAAAAGCCTTACAAGGCTTTCATCAGCCTTCCACCGATGTGTTCATTTAGGGCTGTCCCATGTGGTATAGATGCTTTTTTCAGACAATGCCAGTGACAAAAAATCAGATTTGATGATTAAGGCAGTCAAGCAAAGCTTTAGCAGTAGCTTGTTACTTCTGTGTTATGATAAAGAAGAATTGATGACACACTCACATTTTAGGATAAAAGCTCAGAGAAAAAACAGTGATTTTATGCATTTGTAACTTTTTGTTGACTTTGAGTACGATACCCAACAAAACAATTGCCCAGAGCCCACTAAGTGGTGATGCTGAGGGTAACAAAAATCAGTTGGTTAAGTGGTGTCATGGGGGAAGAGTGAAACAGCTTTATCCTCTGCAAAAATGAGGATACTTGGGAGTGCTCTATCAGTATGGGAAATCGCTTTGCAAGACAAAGTTCTTGCACGCCACACTATCAGGATATTGCTGGCTGTGTGACAAGGTTTGGAAATTGTTTTAAACATTGTCCAGAGCTGACTGCTGCACACAAATTTATCTAATGCACTCAAAAATGTGGTGTCAAAGACAAGGCATGTGTCCCTCTTCCATGTCGAGCAGCATCCTACACACTGGTGTAGGACAAAGGAACTTTTCTGTTCTGCACCATAACCCGGTGGGTGAAAAGGCATTTAGACTGCCTGAAGTGAAAGGCTTTTAGTTTTCTTTTTTTCTTCATCTACTGAAGCATTTGCTAGCTTAGTCTGTTTATGGCCACACTTTCTTATGAATTTTTCATTATAAACAGCTAAAGGTTTAGTAAATAATTAATTGTTTCTATAAGCATCTTACAGACACAAGCACCTGGAAAAGAAGCAGTTTTTAATTATGAAAAACTGTGGAGTGGGCAACATATTGGGCTGCTGGGCTTTCTGAAAGCTAATTTCAGAATGCTTATTAAAAGATAAGTTATAAATTAACCCTTTATGGGTAATCTTCAAGGAACATTTGACTATGTGTATTTTCAAAGTGAGTATTTCGAGGGTTTGGGGTAATTCCTCTATGTTTCTTCTTTGTCTAACCATGAAAATAGCTGCGAAGCCTCGAGTTTGCAGCCAATTTCAGATCAAAGTTGGCTGTATGGGCTCTGAGCTGTCCTGGGACTGGGAGTCCTGTGAAAATCTGCATTGGAGCTCTTTGGAGTTGTGCATCCTACGGAGGTTCTGGGGGTGATACAGCTGAAGTCTTGGTCTGGAGAGAAAGGAACAGCTCTGACCTTTCCATGACACTGCACCACTCAGAAAATGAGAATTGGAAGCAATCCTTTACCCTGTCTGTGCTCCCTTACTGCAGCCAGCTCCACCGAGCCACGCTTCCCTGTGAAACCTGGGACTTGTCCTAAATAATCAAAAATCTCGTGACAGCAAAGCAAGTGCAAAGAATTAGATCACAGGAGGAAAAAAAGAAAATTGTCTTAAAAGAAGAACCCAAACCAATCCCAACTAAAGGCTTGTCCCAAGAATCCTTCTGCTCATGCCTCAGGTTTTAGCTTTTATATTTTTCAGATTCTGTACTGTTTTAGTGTGTAGTTCTGAGCTTCATATTAAGGGATGGTGAGCTCTCTTCACAGAGTAGGGAGACAAAACAATTCCTTCTCTACCTTGGGACCAAGGACAGCCAATCCAAATCTCAGGCCCAAGAGCATAAACAATGGCAGAACAAAGAGAGAAAAACAAGAAGGATGGGACTTCATAACCTAAAGCTATAATTGGACAATTAACTCCAATATGCTAATGGACCAGAACTCATGAAAATGTGAGACCCTGTGACTGGTTGTTCATTTTGTGACCATTTTGGGTTCATCTTGGGTGTAGCCCTGGCTGTGCTCTTGTGCTGCCCAAGGTGGATCCATTGAGGCCTTTTAATAAATACCTACTTATTCTTTAATTCTGTCTAGTCTCTGTTCTAGGTCAGCCTTGATAAGGCATCACTGCCACAACTGAAGTCTTTGCTTGACATAGACTTAGACAAATGCTCAGTTCACTCCTTAATCCCATTCAAAGGGGCAGGTGGTGAACTCAGTCCAAAACATAAGTTTGCTACCAAACTTTTAAAAAAGTATTTAAAAAATAAAATATTTTTCTGACATAGATAAATAGCACACCAATTACGTAAACTGAGGGTTTCACAAAATAATTTCAAAGTTTGCCTGCACTATTGTGAACCTATTCCATAACAACCCTTGTTTCTATATTAAAACCAAACCATGAAATTGTTTAAAACCTTTTAGAAAAAAAGCTGTCCTGCCTATCTCACTTACCCAAATGCATCAAGTTGAAAAGCACAAAGAATACCAAACCAAACCCACCTACAGATCTAGCCCAAAATCCCTTCTGCCACTACCAAAATCTATGATAGAAAAATATTTTATTTAGCACCAATGCTAAGGTCACCCCCTTGCTCACATTCAGAGAGGGAATTCAGCACAGGCACATGCATGGGAAAAGGACAGTAGCTTTTTCCAGTTATTCTTTAACTCTCTGTGAGGGTGGTGAGGCACTGACACAGGTTGCCCAGAGAATCTGTGGATACCCTGTTCCTGGCCAGGCTGGATAGGGCTTGGAGCAACCTGGTCTAGTGGAAGGTGTCCCTGCCCATGGCAGGGGGTTGGAATGAGAAGGTCTTTAAGGTCCCTTCCAACCCAAACCATTCTGTGATTGTGTCTCCCTTGTAACCCAGGGCTTCTCTCAAGCAGGAATCCTAAGCTTCCATGGTTACATGGAAGGGGCAGGGATTAGAATCTCTTTCTGGTGTCCTTGATTGTGCGACCAAAGCTGTAAGGTTGTGGAAAACCAAGGTGTCCTTGCATGTTTTGAGTGCCTGCAGTGGCTTCAGTCTCATCTTCTTGTGGACTGGATATTTCTTTTATAATCAATCTCCTTCATACATTGATAAATGGAGGCTGTTTGAGAATCTAAGAGGAAAAATGTACAAGAAAAGAGAAAAGGCTTCTCTCACGTGTTTGACAACTAGCTTCACAGTCCAACAGGCCCCTCTCCCTTCTCCATGCTCCTTCCGTGCCTCTCAGCACATTGCCTGGCTGCGTTATTCGCGGTTCAGCGCCCCGCTCCCGTGCTGGGGCCAGGCACCTTGTGCAAAGTCAAGTGGCTGCAGAAGTCACGCAAGCGGGTCAGTGCCCAGGCTCTCTGCACTCAGGGGACAGATCCTGTACAGAGGCTTAGCTTGGGCTGCTGTGTTGGAGCTTCCCTCAGCATCTCTCCTGCCTAAGCTAAAAAACACGGGGCCAGATTGATGGAGACGTCAGAAGTACATTTTTCCAGAGGTCAGCTAAATCCTGGTAATGATGCAGTGCTGCAGTGCACTCCTCCTAATCCAATCAAAGAGCGCAGTGGTTTGGGCCCTATCAAATGAAGTTCAAGGTAAGCATGTGAGACGTGGCTGCTCCTCAGCTGCTGGCAGCTTTCCTAAATGCTGAGAATCAGATCAGAGCAAGAAAAAAACCTCCCATCTCCAAAAAGAAACTTTCACACAGACACACACTTCGATAAAAGATGATACTTGAGTTCAGCTTTTTTTGCCAGGCTTTTTATTTTCCTCTTTCTGATTTTAAAGCCTATTTCTTTTAGTTCCTGATTATTTCTAAAATTCTAATAATTTTGGTGCTTCGTTTTGTTGGTTGAAGTCATGTATGGAGTGGGAACTCCTGATTTGTTTTCAGGTGTGAGCAGACTCAATACATTGGGGCAACTAAAGAACTTTTTAAAGGACCTCAAACTGAGTGTCCAGAAAGTTGACATGCCAGAAAACATTGCTCATTCCTGGAACTCTTTGGTCTTTGTCTTTGAAAATGGTGCTAATAACACCGAGGTTGCAGGTTCAGTCCCTGTCCAGGTCATTCACTTAAGAGTCAAACTCAGTGATCATTGTGGGACCCTTCCAACGCAGAATCTTCTGTGATTCTTTGCTCAGTAAAGGCATTGATGTTCAAAATATAGCATCAGGGAATATAAGATTGTGTATAATTAATCTGGTATTGGGCAAGTACTGTAATATTTCTTCTGTATGAATTTAATCCATCAAACAGTAAATGCACCAGCAAAAATTCACACTGTTATTGACCTGGTTTATTCCATATTAAATATTAATTGCAGTTTCTTCATCATGTCCTATTGAAGCTTCACAGCTGTTTGAGAGATATATACATATTTATTTTTAATGTAGTGCCATGCAGAGAGCACACAGCATTGATGGACACACTTGTTATTTCTCATGCAGAACACCTGAATAAAAGCAAATTAAAAGTACCTTATAGATCAATCTGCTACTCGGTTTAACCCCACCCAAAAGAGAATTTTCTGGCTTTGCAGAGTGGCTGTCCCTCTCTTCTCTTTGCATGTTCTGGTCCCCAGTGAAACACTTTGCAGTGAGGACACTTATGTCTCTGTGGCTGAATTTTCAGAATTAGGCTTGCTATGAGCAGGGTGTTGTGGACCTTTCTCAGGCTGTTCCAGGATATGGCCAATTCTTAATTGTGTGTGAGGGGATTACCCAGGACACAGATTTACTTTGCTGTGGCTGCAAACCACCAAGGCCAGACCTGCCTGAGCTGGCTCAGATCTGCAGCCCGGCAGGACTGTGCTGGCTCTGTGCTGTGGATGTTTGTGGTTCTGAGCTCCCCTGGGAAGTCCAGCTGCTTCAGGAAGGTTAAGCTTTAGCCTTATTTGGTTTTTTGCTTGTGTTAGCTTGCAGAATAAGGATACTATTGCAAATCATTGTCGTGGCAATGAGTTAGTAGTATTGAAATCGAGCTAAACCTAACTTATTAATATAAAATCTGCTTTGAAGGAAAATGAAGTCCTGAGCTAATTATTTAAGACCTGATTCTTTCTGTTTCAGAATCCCTGGTTTCAGTTTTGTCATGCACCTAATATTCTCATCTCATTTACAAACACTTTCCGAGTTTCTGCAGTGTTTTTGCACTGGTGTGATGTATAAGTGAATGAGCTCCTCTCTGATTTATTTGACATTCCCAACTCTGCCTGAGCAAGTGTTTCTTTGGAATCCGGTTGCTCTGAGTAAACTATGTTCTTGCCAGTGTTTACTGAAGGGATTTGTTGACTGGGAAATGCAACTACTTCTTTCACATTGATTGCAACTCTTGCCAGCCACTGTTTTGAACTGTGTTTTGTTTTCTGAAGAGCTCATTACCCTGGCCAAGCCTTTTGCTTCACTCAAGTGCAGCTTGCAAGTCTGCTATGTTCATCTCAGTTATTTCATAGAATATCCTGAATCGGAAGGGTCCAACAAGGTTGATTGTTTGGTTTGGGTATTTTTGTCAGCTTGTTATTCAATAATTTTCATTTTCTTCAGAACTATAGAAGAGTTGACCATGAAAGCTCTGGTCATTCCAGGGCTAAACCTGAATGGTCCTAAAGCAGTGGATAATACACCAATCTTCATTGTCCATGCAGACATGATCCCTTTTGAGCACCCCTGGGCACTTCCATGGGTGTTCCGATGCAACAATCATAGAATCATAGATCAGCAAGGTTGGAAAAGGTGTTCAAGATCATCAAGTCCAACCATCCAGACTAGATCTTCCATCTTCTGATCTGTTGTATTGCCCCACTGCTAGACAACTTCAGCCTCAGCTGCAGGAGTCCTGGGGATCCAGGGATCAATCCAGCTGAACAACCACGGTGGCGGCAAAGGGCATGAAGCTGTAAAAGCAAATGTTAGTTCAGTCAGGGCAATGCAAAGCACTTGTGTTAGGCAGGAGCCCCAGATTAGTCTTAAGTCAGACTCCCCCTCTCTTCTATGCATGGTTAACAAAACACAGTATGTGCTGCTGGAGAGCAGCTACACTAGATGCTATGATTGGTTTTATCTTCTCCTAAAGTTTGACTCTATCAAGGAGTGAACCAACATGTCCCAAAATCTGAGATATCTGAGGGAAGCTCATTTCAGCAAAGCTTGTTTATTTGGAACTGTCTTTTCAAGGAATGTTTTCTTTGGTAACATTTAGTTTTCTAAGTATAGTCCAGAATGAAAGATGGGCTTTTCAGGGAAAAAAAGCATTTAAAACTAAATTTTACCCTGATGTATTCCATTCTTTGCCTGGGGTAAGATACAAGAGTGGGCACGGCAAGTCCAAAGACCCCTCTCATTTTTTAGAAAAGAGATACTATGGTAACATAACCTCTGGTTTGTTCTTGGGAGGAAGTAGGGGGGACAGTTTTAAAGTACTACAATAGCCATTCATGCACATGATTTAAATCAGCTCATTCTGCTGACAGAAAGAAACCTACAGGAAATGGGTTTTACTTGCTCTTTAAGCAGATAATCTGGGGAGGAGACGGGACGTGAAATGAGGGAATCTGACAGGAGCAGCAGTTGAGATGGTGACAAACTTCAAAAAACATGTTTACTAGGCATTCAGAAATAATGAATTCTTTACTTACAGAGTAAAGATGACATTTTCAGATAATATCCGTTGAACACTGCTTTTTGTTTTGTGTTATTTTCTGACAATTTTGTGTGTGAAAACTTCCTTATCTGCTCTCATTTTTACTAATTATTTGAGCCACAGGGTAGGAAAAAGGTGACAAGACTTGAATTAAAGGAATAAAGGATGAGTGTGGTGCAGAAATTACCCATTTCTCAAGACCACACACAATACAGTACCCAAAAGATGAGAGGTGTATCCAAAGCATACTGGGTGAGGAGGGCTCTGTCTTCCCTGTGCCCAGCACCCAGCTGTCCAGAGCAAGCCAGAAGATGCTGACAAAAGGGGTTTTAAAATCTTGGATATCCATTGCTTGATTCAGAGCTGCAGAGAGGCACCTATGTTCCCCCTGAATCCAGCTTTCAGCCATCCCTTGAAAGTGTCACAGCTCCTTCCTAGTTTTCCATTGTGTTCAGCCAGGTGACATCTTCCTGGTTTCTCCATTTTGATTTACAGGGTTCCCTCCCAAGTGCAGAAATAGAATTTTTGGACATGAGGGAGAAAGAAGGGAAAGGACCTTTTGTCACCCAGGGACGGGGGGATGGAAGGATATTTATTCCTACACAGGTCAGGATTAATCGCATCTTTATCTCATCAGTGATCTATATCTGTCTAATCTGTTCTTTAAAAGCTCTGTAGGAGGAACTCTTCAAATTTTCTGAGGGATTTCTGCTGCCCTTCATTAGCACAATCTATCAGTTTAATGTGAAAGATTTACTCTGCAAATTTTTCTTCCTTGATAGGCCTCTTCCATAACCTTATATGGGCTGAGAGACCATTGATATAGCTCTCTTTATCGTTGATAAATCACATCATGATTTCCTAAACAAAAGAAGACCAGTTTTCCCACAGGCCAGTTTTAAACTTGCTATCTTAGCTGTTTTCCTCTGGACTCTCTCCAATCTTTCTACATCTTAGTGGGATGCCCAATCCTAGACACAACACTCCAGCTGAGGTCTCACCACCAAGATAAAGGAGAACAATCCTAATTACCTCCTGTGTCTTCCATATGTCAATTCAGTTAGGAATCAGATGTGCCTTTTCTGCTACAGGAGCACATTGTTGAGTCCTATTTAGTGCTCAGCTCTCACCTTGACTTCTTTTCTGCAGCATTGCTGCTTTGCCAGTTATTTCTTATTTTACATTGGAATTCTCCTTCCTAAGCAGAACACTTATTTATTGATTTTGTTTATATCAGAGCAATTCTTCAATATGCCAAGACCATTTTTGTTTGTCATCTTGCCCTCTGGGGTCCCTGCAAGACCTCTCAGCTTGGCTTTATCAGCAAATGTTATGTGTCTTTCCTATAATATCATCCAAAGTGTTACAGGTAATATTGAATGAGCCACATGCATGAAAGACCCCCAGAGGAGCCCTTGTAATGCTCTCTGAGTTTGATAGCAAGCTGCAATTTACAGTTGAAATGCTGTGTTTACTTGACTCCAAGTCATGTCTGTAATCTCAGCTTCGCCCTTGTGCACAGGGTTCATTAAAGAGAAAGTTTTAATGACTGGACACAACTCATTGACTTCACCAACCACCAGTTCCTAAATGCAGAGGGACAGACAAGGGAGGTTCTGATCTGTCACTGGAAAGAAAGAAGTTATATATTTTCATCCAAGGCAAAAGATAATAAATATCTCTTTTTAATAGAGGGGTGAGGCACTTTCAGCTGCCTCCCACTTATCAGTGGGAAAAGGCCAGGTTTGTGAAGCAGCTACTGCATGATAGCTTCATGTCCTGCTGTCTGTCCTCAAAGCAGCTAAGATAGACTGACTAAACAAATTTTGAATGTTTGACATTCTCAGGGCACACAAAATAGCATCTGGAGTGTGGATAAACATGTTCACAATGATGAAAATACATCTTAGAAGTATTCTCTGTTCCATCTTTCTCTCAACTGTTTGTAGGAGGTTACATGAGACTGTAAGAAAGCCTCAGTGAAGTCAGCTGAGAATATATCCACCACTGCCTTCTCATCCAACACTTGTGCTGCCTTGTCAAGGAGGAAATTTGGTTGCTCTGACATGATATATTATTTTCAAATCCCTGATGGCTGTTTCCTATCAACTGTTTTTTACCAAAGTGCCTGTAGATTGTTCAGTGACTCCTTCCAGAGGCAGCCAAAGGATAAAGGTGAGACTGACTGGCCTTGTGGTTGTGGGTTCTCCTTTAGGTGCTCTCCTTTCTCTGCTTCAGTACTCTGGCCTCTCTTGTGTCTTCCTCAAGTTTCCAGAGGTAATTGCAAATGGTTCACAGACTATTTTGGTGAACTCCTTCAAAATCCTTTGAATAACATGACACCTAATGAATTTCAATAACTCTATCTTATCTACATGTCTTTAACCTACTAATTTTCTGTTTGAGCTTTGTCCTCTTATCATCTTTTAAAAATTAATTGGCTTAAGTAGCTGTTCATAATTTTTTTAACATAGTCTGCAGCAAAGCATTGAATTCTTCAGTCTTCTTTGGATCATGTACTATTTATTCTCATTACCTTTAAAGTAATGGACCAGTAATTTCCTATGGTTTTTCCTACTTTCAATGTATTTTTAAGACCTTTTTGTGTTACTCTTTATGATCCTTTCAACCCGCAACCCATTTAATCCCAAACCCTCACTGAGGTTTTTATCCCTCGTCCTTAATGATAGACTTTTTTTTCCCTTTTGTGTCATTATTTCTTTTTCTTAGTTTATTTTCGGGCCCTTAAAGTACTCCTGATGCAGTTGTAATGGCTTCTCACTGCGCTCTCTGTCCTTCCTCTGTATCTAGATAGGCTGCTATTGTGCCTTTAATACACTCTCTTACTGTAACTGCCAGCTCTTCTGCCCTCCTTTATCCCTTAAATTACCTTCCCAAGAGACCCTTTAGATGAGTTCCCTGGGCTTGCTGAAATTTGCTATTTTTAATTTTTTTTTTTTTGGAAGTCCATTATTCTTACTCTTTTTTCTCTGACTATTTCCTTTTTTTCTTAGAATAGTGACATTCGCCTTTCACCTCCCCTTTTCAGATTCTTTTCCAGTTCCTCTCTAGCAGACAGAACCAAATCCGAAACACTTGGTCTCTTTATAATTTCCTTTACTGTTCAATATGTTCCTGATTAATTTCAAGGATGTTACAGTTTGAACCCACCATGCTCTCACAGCAAATATTTGGGCACTTGATACTCCTTATTGACACTGCAAGCTCTCCTTCAGGTATTCACAGTCTGCAGAAGATGCACCTCCTTCCATTACTCTCCCTCATACTCACACGGAGACAGCAGCAAACCTGCACCACTTCTGAACTTCCTGGAGAATGCATGTGTTTTGGCACAAAATACAGAACCCTCTTTCCTTCTTGAACATGCTGTCCCCACTGTCCCCACATATTCTGGTTTTCGTGCCCATCCCACTGAAGGAGGCCTGAAATGGGACTTTCTTGGGGTAACACCACCTGTGCAGATGTGTTTGAGGTTCCAGGACTGGAGTCAATATGCCAAAGAATCTTCTCCCTCAGATGGTGGTCCTTTCAGCCCAATAACCTGCATCTACCCATGGTCATGGAAGATGCCTAATGAAAGAATACCAAAATAAAGCAGGAATGGGCTGATATTGCCCTATGTCTGTGGCATTTTCCTCCATCTTCAGGCAGATTCCAGCTTGGGATTTTCCCATGCTGCTTTGAGTTTAACAGGCCCTGATAGTCCTTTCTTCCACTCAGTGCCTAGTTGCTTCTTGAACCTAATTATAACTTCCAGAGCATCTTATTGTGATGAATTCCATGATTTAATTATGCACTGTGTGAGCAAGCACTTCGTGTAAATCTTCTGACTGATCACCTCTTCTGGTGCTCACTAGTTCTTGTGTAATGACTCCATGCTGAGTCAAATTCTGTTACTGCATCTCCACATCTCTTGCTTTTCAAGGTTAAAGACTCTGTCTTTAGAGGGCCAGAGCTGTTATCTACCTTTGATCCCCTCTCTTAACTTTTTCTTTAGTAATTCAGATTCTTCTGTATCTTTCTTAGATGGGATAACCAGAAACACATATGCTGCACTGGCAATACAAGTAGCAAAGGTGTTTGTTTTGGGTGTTTTTTCTAGACCCACTATGCTATTTTTTTAATTGACACAGAAATTTATTTTTCAGTTTCTCTCCCAGCATCAGAAGATCATTCTGCAATGTTTTGCAATTTTTATGACAGCATGTAATATCACATCTGCAGTAAAGTTTGTTGTCCTGTTGCTCAAGATTTTTCATTTCTAGTCAGCTGCTGTCCCTATTGATTGTGCAGTTTTGTCTCTATTGATTATGTGGTTATTCTGGAGCCTCACGTCCACTGACTTTATTATTTTAATTTTTTTTTAAGATCAGACGGTCTAAAAAAATTGATTGGGAACTGATGCTACTTGTGGGCACTGTAGACCTCTTATCAAAACTCTTGAAGTGCTTTTCTGGAACCCCTCAAGTAATGCCCATGCAGTAGAAGAGATTGGTTTTTTGCATGGCCACTCAAGAGCCGCTCGAGGCTGGTACTTTCAGTAATCTGCAGCCTCACATAGCTTTGACTTCCATAGTGTTCCTTCCTTAGTGATGGAAAGGTCTTTTTTCTTTAAAAGTTCATATGGTGAATGTTAGGGACACTGACAACAAGGAAATTATTATCTTTGCTTTGAGAAGCTTGGCATTTTTTGCAGCTGTGATTGCAAGGAAATGTTTAGCAATTGGGAGGCACTACAGAGCAAGTCCCTTTATCCATCACGTTACCCTAATAATTAAATTGTCAGCCAGGGAAGTCAGGCTTTAATAGGAAAAAAAATATGCAATCAAAGAGTGGCAAAAAATTTGTGATTATTCCTCCAGTTAAGCCTGTATTTTTAAAAAATCATTATGTTTGTGTAAGGCATTGCTCAGAACACAAATTTTTAACTTTTTTAATACTTTTTAATGTGTTTTAAAATAACAAGAAGTTATTTAACCACTCTCCAATATTCCTGTGACTGTGGGAAACAATTATGCTAAGAATTACTCGTAATTTCTTCACTGTTGTTTATTCCCAAAAACTCCAGGAGTGTTTCCTAGAACCTCCAGGCACCTTTTCCTCCAGGATGTAAATCCACCTGATGGTTTGCTTTTCCTGAGGTCTCCCTGTGGGATCATTCTCCTGGGTGTTAGGTTACAGGGGAAAGTCACCCAGCTGCTCTGGTCCCTTTGTAGTGAAATATAGACTGCTGTCCGCTGTATTTTTTTCTAAATATTGGGTTTTACAAGGTCTTTCTCCTGCTTTCTGCTTCCACTGGTTCAGATATAGTGCAATGGGTGGCTTGGAAAGAGCCACAGAGTCTCAATACAAGATTATGAAAAATATAACAGTGAAGTGAGATATTTGCCCCTGGATGGTGGCTCTGCCCTAACTCAAAGGCAGCATCCCTCCAAAAGATAGTTTTCTTCTTCTCTCATGTTAGCTTTCAGGATCTGTCCTGATAAATGTTGCTTGACTGTAAGGATGGACTTTGAGATAAGAATAGTTTACCTCTGGGAAAGAGACAAACCCCGCCTATTGACCTTTATCTCTGATTGGCAGGGACACTGGGGCCCATCATGCTTGGCCAAAATCTCTTTAGCCCAGAAGTCTCAATGGTGTGTCTGATCCAGATGATTCACCACTGGCCACAGAAGGCTGAATGGTATTTGTGAATTCACCCCTGAAGAAAAAGAAAAGTCAAAATTATCATCAATCCTTGAAAGAGTCATGAGGAAGATAATAACATCTGCTTCTATATTTTGACCCATATTTTTCTACACTTGGACTAATAGAGGAATACAGCACACACCACACTGTGAATAGCTGGAAAAGGCTGATTTCTTTATGTTAGTGCTTTCTTTAATGACTCCCTGTGGTAAACGACATTGTGGCTGTCATCGCCTTTGTCCTCTTCCAACCAGGCCTAGACAGAGAGAAGTGCAAGGCTTTAGTATCCCATTACCAATTTCCTGAGCAACAGAATGCCAAGTTCCAATTTGTGTTCTAATTTTAACTACAGTATAGATTTTTAAATAAGTTTCAAGCTTCCTATTAACATGATCTGTCTGCTCCTTTGGTGCTCTCTCATCCCATTCTGATCGACCCATGAATGGGCTCCCTGTATTATTCATTGTACACTAAATTAAGCTTTTAGTGTTAAAGGCTTTCAAGTGTAGCTTTCTTTCTGTGCAACTCATTACCTGTGTCAATACAGAAAGCAAAAGCACTTGATAGATTTAAAACATTCAGTATCTTCCCTTTTTTACAGCTGTTATTATGGCTCAGGAGCATCTGTTATTTTGCTAATATTCCTGATTGTCCTGATATTACTTTCATTACACAGCAAGTGTGTACTATAGAGTTTCCAAGTGTCTTTGTATCACATGAAATTTAATTAGACTTTGGTTTTTCTTAAAAAGGGTTAAGCAAATGAGAGTTATTATGGTTGGTCATGGCTTTGTACACCTTCAGAAGCTGGGAAACTTGTTTTCATCACCTGTGGAAATTCAGGAATAGTAGCATAGAAAAACCACAAATAATAAACCACAAAAAAAGCAAAAATGAAGTGCAGGTTTCAGTGGTATACTGCTGAGTGTTGTTATGGTTCTTGAATTTAGATTTTGTGGGGAAACATTTGAATAAGTGTATAATAGATTCTTAGCTGCATTTCCCTGCACTGCTCACTGAGGCACCCCACAGAAGGCGTCACCCACAGATGTGTGACTCCCACATCTCTGTGGCAGAAAGAAGCAGAATTATCTTGTTTATATGGTTATTAACCACTCAGGCAGGACTTCCTAAAAATGACTGGACAGGTTATTTCTCTCAAAGCTGATGTTCCAAGCCTGTTCAGGGCTGTAGCTCTAGCAATACCTAACATTTTCTTTCCAGCTCCTTCAGTGTCAAAATTACATGTCCATGCTCCCAAGCTGCAGTGTCCTGTCCCTTTACCACTATGAGACACACCTTAAGCTGAATCACTGAACCCAAAACTTTTAAAACCTTGATTATTTTCTACAGGTAGGCTAAGTACAGTGATTTGGCTTCAATATACCCCTCTGTTCCCATTGCCCAAAGAACCAATTTCCAGCTCAGCAGAAGCTGTGGAGTTGAAAACTGCCATGGGGAAGAAAAGGCCAGCGGGGCTCAAAAGGGGAAGATGCTAGCTTCTCTGCTCTGGGAAAGAAAAATTAATGGAACAACACCCTCACACACAGCCCTGGGAGTGAGCTTTGCTTCACAGGCACAGCATGCAAGGGTTATGGACATTTGGGGGTTGCTTCATTTTCAGAGAAAGCTGAGATACAAAAGGGCAGCTTGCAGAGCAAATGAACACGACCAGTTATCTCAGAACTTCAGCCTGCTGTGATCCAAACCTAAACCCTCCTGGGTTTTCTGCCAAGCCATTTCATTCTGTTAGTCCAGGCATAAACTCCTACTGTACAAATAATGGACAACCAATGTCTTGTTTAATTGACCTTGTTGTAAATGCCAAGGAACCAAGCAGAAATTGAGCTGCTGCATGTCAGAGGGGACCGGGGCATGCGAAGGGCAGAGCTGATATTTAGACTCAAAGTATGAATGAGCAGGAAAAGCAAACCATCTTCCTCATCTCAGCTACTAATGTAAATTCCTTTTTTTCTGAAAGAAGGACCATGGTAGAAAAGGTGTACTAAGGGTGTCTGTGTATGGTGGTTAAAGAACACAAATCCTCAGGTTTATGCCTCCAGGTCACAGCTTCCTTGTCCACCAGTGTTTGTGATCAGACACTTTTGCAGTGGATTTGTTTGTTTGTTTGTTTTTTTCCAGAAAGGCACATACAAGTTCTTTCTTCACAAATATGGAATTTGTGATAGAAACAGATATGTCAGCATTGGCCTCCTCCCAGAAAATTCAAGTCCCTTCTATTTTTTCCAAGTTAATAGCTCCTGTAAGACATTGAAATGGTTGAAGCAAAAATCAACTTCCTTATTTATTAAAAAAACAAATAAAACTTGGAGAAAGAAAATATTAGGGGCTTAATGACTGCATTGTTTGGGAGTTGATAGTCACATTCCAGGAGCTTAAATAGATGACCTAAGAGAGGAGGTGGGTGTAATGCATTCTGTAGTACTGGGTAATGTATTCTCTTGGCTCCAGGGGAGAGAATGTTAAAAAAACAAAAACCAAAAAAACAAACCACAACCAAAACCCCAAACAAAGCCCAGAAATAACACTGGTTAGGGGAAGAAGTGGTTTCAGCACTGTTGCTGTTGATCAGCCCCTTCCTGCTTGTCCCCATCTTTACTCCTATACCAAGGTGAAAACAAAAAATCTATAAGCCAGGAGTAGTGTCAGCGTGGAACATCTTCCAGGCTGCCTTTGTCTGCTTGCTAATAATGAAAGTCTATTTATAGCTCAGTGCAGAGCAGGGAAAGTGTGCTGTGGGTGACAATGTGATATGGATTTCACAGTCCATCAGTTTGGATTTCAAGTTTGCAGTCCTCTCTCAGACTAATTGAGAAGTCAGACACTGTTTTGGGATGTTACAGGCAATGCAAAATAGGGCGCTTGGTGCTTGTTCCGCGAGCATTTGGGGTCAGGTTGGCTAGGGTGACATCAGAGCACTCTCAGATCAGTCAGGCTTTTCACTGTGGCCTGAGAAAACCCATCTCACAGAGAGAGGCTTTGCATGCTGAGCATCAATGTGCTCATGGGCTTAATATCTGTCATAGCCCATCACTCCATGTTAATAACCAGTAGAAGTCCCAGATTAGATTGCAGCCTGGCCCTGGGACCAGGCCCTGCAGACACAGTGGGAGCACAGTTACACCCATGCAGCAGAACCCCCCAGCCACCTCTCTTCCTTCTGCCCCTCCTGGACCTGACCATTTGGGCCACCAGAGCCCCATGCCCTCAGCTCTTTCTGGCCTTTCACAGCGCAAATGTGCCAAACACCAAGCGACAACAAAAGGAAAGGGGAGGACGTGCTTTGGCACAGCCCAGCTTCACCATTCCCCCTTTGCTGAACCAGCACAGTTGAAGGGTGGCATCAGGACGTAAATGGGGAAGTACTGGGAGAGAGATGTGGTTGCCTTCAGAGAGGAAATGGGATGAGCTCGGAGCCGGTGAGCAGCAGATTGCACCAGTGGCACAGTCTTGAAAAACAGCTCCTTCTCCAGAAGAGCAGCTTTTGAAGTTGAAAAAAAATGGAAACAGTAATAGAGGCAAAGAGGCTGAGTTGTTTTCCTGGCAGAGTGAGAAACAGAGCTTGTGTCTTTTCCTTCTCAGTCATGTCTGTCATTTTGATCCACTGATGAATGGATCATACCACCACCTTATAGTACCAGAAATACACTTGGCCTTTCTGTGGAGAGGCAGAAGAAATGATCCATAGGGTCTGTGCCCACTCTTATATAGGACCACAGTGAACCATTCCCCAGAATGTGCCCAACCTGCTGTGACCATGTGGCCATGTGGGTGGGTCTCATCACCTCTGCAGCTTCCTTGCTGTCCCAGTGCCACAAGGCTGATTGTGCTCAAAGCAGTGCAAGTGTGGACAAATTAACAGAAAAATGAAATACTCAGCTAGGATACTCCATGGTCCCAAATAGCTCCCAAACTCCTAGGAACAAGCTGCTATCTCTTTGGGGTGTTGGAACTTGAGTGCTGCTTCTTCTACTTTCTCTTGCTACAAGTCCAGTCCTTTGGGCTAAATTCCGTCCAGCAGCCTCTTTCTAGACATGTTTTCTTCCAGTGCTGTAAGAGAAATGTCTTGATGAGGCACTCCTGGCTGGTTCCTAGGCTTTTACCATTGCCATTTCAGCTGGCAGCCACACAGAAGGTGCTAAGAATCACAAATTACAGTGCCTTTGCTTATGTCCAGGCACTGAATACCACTCAGCTCTGGCAGCTCTAAGATGTGGTGTCTATGGAGTGAATACAGTGCTTAATTTTAAACCTACAGGTTTCAGAGGTTTAGTATTTGCTTTTCAGGCTTTTCCCTCTTGCAAGTCTGTCTGATGTTATTTTAGGCAGACCATATGGTGTCTTAGGGCAAGGAGAAAAACTACATGACCTCCTGCATTTTGCCCCCTCTTTCCTATAAGAAAAATGTTGATAAGTCTCAGTAGTTTCACATAAGAAGAATCTGTCCTAAAGCACTGCAAGAGCTTTTTTTAAGGATTAGTTCCAAATTGGTTTGCTTTTCACTAATTCTTTAAACACAAGGTATCACAAGCTCAGTTAACTGTTTATGACTGCAGCAGTGGCTGCTCTCAACTTCATGATCAATTCTTGAGGAATTTTTGGGTCCTATGGGATCCTGAACTGAGTTCTAATGCAGCTGGAGTCCCTGTTACCACTTTCAACTTTCATCTCCTTCCCTCCTCTCTGTTTTCAGTAAAGTTCAGACCTTATTCATTGTCATGTCTGTAATTCAGTCTACTTGACATAGTCCCAATATCTGATAATAAAAAACTTCTTGGCTATGGGAAAAGCAAGAAAATCATTGCTTAGCCTCTTGACATTCCCAGCTTTCTCCTCCTGCTCAAACACACCCACACAGAGTAATTTTTCTGCCTTGGGAGGAACTGCTCTACAGCCACAAGTTATTAGTTTCATTAATTTGTAAGGCCAGTTAACTGATAAATCCTCGGCACCTTGGATGGTGTTTGATGAAGAAGACCCTGACTTGCATCTGATAAGGGAAAAATTCTGGATTATCCTGCATCCTTGCTGTCTATGGCTTGCCATGAAGACATTAAGAAAGGAAAAAGGATAGCTAACTTAGTGAGGCTAAAAATACACTCTTAGAAAATGTAAGAAGCAAATTCCCAAACTGTTACATGTTCTGATAAGAAGAAGTCTAAATACAGAATGTTGTCTCTTGTCAAAAGCAGTTTGCTTCTTCCCAATTGCTGAGCAGCCTTTGGCTTCTGCTTTTGCACTGGGTAAAATAAGCCCTGGATCACCTGGTGGTGACTGTACCATGCCCTTTCTGTTGAAGAACAAACAGCCTGCTGCATGTGAAAAGTACAGCAGCACAGTTTTATCAGCTGTAAAATCTGCAGCTAGCAGGAGTAAGGTGAGTAACTGCATGGATTATTCCAGAATTGGGAGGATGTTGTGATGACCCTCAAGCCAGTGACATTAAGAGTCAAATTTTGCCTGTATGAATCCTGTACTTGAGTCAAGAGTCATCATTTGCATTGACTCTTCTCTGTATTAACAACTGTTACTTGATCAAAGTAACTTGGTCTTGTTCTAAGATATTGATATTCAGAGCCCTCTGCATATGACTCTCCATAGAAACAATTGAGTGCATCACATGATAATAAACAGTCCTGATTTCTTTATTCAAGCCTTGAAACTCTAGCCCATCACACTTTTCCACACAGAAATGAGTGCATCAGAGCACTTTCTGTCCCTTCTTTTGAGGGCTGCATTCAGAGAGTCTTCAGAGGCCATCAGCACCAACTTCATGTTTTACATATAGATACCTACTCATAAACAGAATTCTCTTGGACACTTTGATTTTAATTAACAGGCTGTCACTGGGACAATCAGTCTAGAGCATCAACAAGTATGTCATTGGGGCCATCAAACAGGCACAGGGCTGGGCAGTGTGATGCACAGAAATCAAGTGGCACCAGGCTGGTGCAGTGACAGAGCACAGTGCAGAGCACAAATGCGATAAAGGTCTCAGGATCCACACCAGCAGGACACCATGCTAAAAAGCTCTGTTCAATAGGTCCATCATTTATACCTTTGGAGTTTCTCCGAGATCTATCAGCTCAGACCCCATGGGACACCCCAGAGCTCAAGCAAGAATTTGTGGGCTCCATAGGAGATTGTTTCCCAGCCAAAACTATTGGTGCTGGCGTACAAAGTGGGGCAAACAGAGGTGGGAGTAGTAATTTTTTGGCTTTGCCAATTTGTTTCTTCCTCTGTATATCTTGGAGGATATCAGTGCCTTGTTGCTACAATGCACAGATGGCTTGGCTGCTCCATATCAAGGGTTTCTCTTGCTATAAGTAAACTCCCACTCCTAGGAGGTGTACCATGGGGAGGCAGAAGCATGCTTGTGGGGGACAAAAAATAGGCAAGAACTACTGGTGATGTTTGTGGTAAGTATTTTGAAAGCTCTTTGTTAAACTGTTGTGTGGAAATAGTGATCTGATGTATTTAGCACAGGGAAGATGTGTTGGCTCAGCCTCATCAAGGATAAAATAACTTCTTTAATCTACTCAAGATCTTGCTTTTTATTGTATTTTGCAATCTGCCAGTGATGAGGGGGGGAGGGGAGAGAGGTGAGGGGAAACCTGGGAGAGCTGGCAGTAATAACAGATCCAAGCTTTGACAGACTCTGGTGGAATAACTTAATTGACTAATGGCCTGCATGGAGCTGTAATGGGATCCGAAAACAGAAAGCTTTTAAGCAAAACTTAAAGCCAACAGCATCAATAATGGTGAGTGGAGGGCACTTTACTCCCTGGGTTTTTTCCTGTAAGAATGGTGACACAGCCCCTCACCTACTCTCTATCCCTAAAGGCGTTTCTCCATCTAGTGTCCCTGGGCAACAATTACAGCCAGTTTGAGCCCGGTGTCTCCTTCCTGCTCCCACATGGCTCAGAGATTTCCTCACAAACACCCAGGAACATCGAGTAGAGAGAAAGAAGATGGCTCCATGGAGCTGGCTTGGGCTGCAACCATCTCTGGGAATGGTTCCAGTCACTGGCTGCTTCTCTGGCGTTTGGGGATGATTTGCTTTGTCTTGTTATCATGGAGCACATGTAAATTTTGACCTTTCACTTTTCCTCATCCCTTCGAAACTCCTGCTCTCTCAAGTCTGACTCTTTGAAGTTGCTTTGCCAAGCTGATCTGAAAGTCAGGGTTTCAGGCTTCTGGGACAGGTCCTTGCCTCCATGCATTTATTTTAAAGGGAGATTTAGTGTTTAAAGGGGGGTATGTTCAGTATTTAGGAACTGCCTGTTGCTCCCCAGCATATCCTGCAAACTTCTCTCAGCATTATCCCAGCCCCTAGGGCACACATGTGTTTATACACATTGCAGGGAAGTCCAATGACGTGCTTTAGGCAAAATCATATCTAAACCAGGTAGGCCAACAGAACCTGTCATGTCACCTTCATCACTTGCCTTCTCTGCTGAGCTTTTAATGTGAGTAATTATACCACAGTCTTTATCTGCACCATTATTATTAATTTTTTGGATGACGATGTCGCCTCTCTTCCAAGCAGGGTACCCCTGAGGCCCTGCAGCACGCACATATGGTGACACATCTCTGTTCCAGCAAGGTAGGTGGTCAGGCTGTTCTTCCTCTTCTCCTTAATGTTCTTCTACATCCGTACCTCTTTTTGAAAACTGAAAGTTCCAAGCTTCTTGTCACATTGCCCTCTCAGCACCAGCTTTTTCTGCGAGGTCAAGCGCAGTTCGTTCTGCAGGCCTGTGGGAACTTGCTGGGCATCAGCAGCAGCCGCAGCAAAAAGTGTGGACAGATGGCTTGGGGCCGAATCTCCTGCCTGTCAATGGCTGGCAACTCCTCTGATTTCTGTGGTGCTTCAGGGAGGGCAGGGCACTGCCAGATTCTACGTTCAGTGTTGCTGGTTGCACCTGCCAGGAACAACATATGGTCCTTGGTGCTTCCAGAGAGCGTTGAACAGGAGATGGCTGCAGGTCCCCCACTGCCACTCGAGCCTTGTCTGGTCCTGCTGGCTGGCACCAGCTGAAACACCACACAGAAAGTGCCTTGGAGGGCCCCAAAGAGGGCATCCCACAGTCAGCCCAAAAGGCAGTGAAGTCATCAGGGAATCAAAAATACTGAGGCTTCGCTCTGTCCTGCTTAACATCACTTCATCAAAGGCTCTTGGGAAGCAGGCTATGTTTCTGATGGAAATGTGACACCTGAGGAAGGTGTACTTTCTGTGCCTGCAGATGAGAAGAGGAAAGCCATGGCAGAGCACGATAAGGGCAGTACCATTTTCTTGCAGAATGACTTTCACATCCTACTTTGGGACAAGTATTCCTGCTGAGTGTCTGTCAGCTTTACACATCAAATCAGAAAATAAAACTCTCTGTCCCCTGAGGATGCAAGAGGACTATGAGATTTGTTCATGGTACATGAATCCCAGCAAAATAGCCATGCCTTGGAGCTTCAGGAGCTCCAGATCCTTACCCTGGGATATGTTAGGATACTCTCAGCTGTGTTATAAAAAACTCATTTTAAATGTGGGGAGGCTTTGTCCCCTGGTTCTAATGGAATTGATTTTCAAGGGTCTATCAGAGAGAGCAGTGAGTCCTAGACTCTTGCCTGGATCATGGATGGACCTCTTGCATGGCTTGGCAGATGTCCTTGGAGGCTAAACTTCTGTCCATTTGGGTGCAGGGCAAAAAAAGTACTTTGTTATTCTGTTAAAATGATCTGATTCTGTGCTCCTCTCACAGGAAGCACAAATCTGCCAAATTCAGGGAATTTTGATTCCAAAGTTGCATTCCACAGCTGATGACAAGACAGCAATGTCATAACACAAGCACAGGGACAGATATTCTGAGGGAGTAGCAGCCTCAGAGGACAGCTCTGCTGGGACTGGCTCCTATTGCACACAACCCAACACTAGCAAGAACTGAAAAGCTTCACAATATGGGTAAAACTTGTATCAATCAAAGGAGTGACTGTGGCTCTGGGCACACACCTAAAAGAGCATTTGGTTGAATAGCATCAAGGAGTTTAGCATGAGATGACTGCAGAGCCCCAGGGGGACTGAGTTATGACTATGGTGTAATTAGTACCTAAGTTATCTGGTTTAGAGTTTGCTCACATACCTGTCTCCTGCCGTACTCACCATGTCTGTGTGGACTGCGTATCTCCATCAAAAGAAGCTGTGTGGCATCCTGGGATTAATCTCTCTAAAACTCACTGGGAAGAGAGTGAAATACTCTTTACATTTCTAGCTGGGAGGAACAGTGTTGTCAGTCTGATACTTTCAGTTCTCTAGTCCTGAATCTGCTTTATCATGTAAGTGACTCTCTGCAAAATAGCTTAAACTCCTGATTTCCTTTCCAATTTTTGCTCGTGTTAGACAGGGCACTTGTCTTTCTGTATTGAGATGCAGAACTTAGCATAATATGGTTCAGATCTCAGGTAGATAAAGACATTTCAGCATAAGATATTTCAGCAGATGCTGACAGAGATGATGACAGTAATGGTCTGGATCAGAGCAATGGAGACCCTTTGTGATAACTGACAAGATTTCCACATGCCCTCGGGTTGTCATTAGGCAAACAGCTTTGAAAGCAGCAAGGAACTTAACAATTCTAGAAAACCTGAAAATCATTAAAAAGATTAGTAAACAGTTAATCACAATTTTCCAATGAAAGGTGAAATGCTAATTATTTCCCCCTAATTATGCTAAAATCTTCAGAGAATTCAAATATTGGCATGACCTATAGTTTACTGAGACCCAGATGACACCCACGTACCACCTAATTAGCAATGACTTCCCACAGACGGCACCTCTTTGAAGTATTACATTTTCCACATGTTTTTCCATATTAACACTGCAAAAATAACCTTCCCTACTTGCTACAATAGGAGATGAGTCAGACACATCATTGCAGAGCACCAGAAACCTTCCCCGACCAGAATAATCCTTGTAACACTTGCTAATGAGTGAGAGAGGAGGGGGCCTGTTCTCATCTCCCTGTCAATGGGAGCTAAGTGTGCGTAGGGAGGAGAGAACACAATTAAAATAATTTGAATAATTTGCATTAGATACACATCATACTGAATACACACTAACCATCAGGGAATAATTACCTGATTTTATTAGTAACCAGGTCATGCTTTGGTCCATGGCCCTGCACCCACAAGCTATGACTTACCTTGGTTTCCAAAAGTCAGCAATGCTTCAGAGATATCCAAGCTGAGCCCACAGCTGCTGGGGAAAGCAGGGCAGGCAATTAACCATCAGTGTCAGGCCTTTGTGTGTCCCTCAGCTCAACTCTTATTTTCCTTCTGCCTTAGTAAGAGACAAGAAAAGTGGAACATCACAGACGCAGAGGTCGTGCTTTGGATTCATTACCTTGTGGAGCAGCATCTTCTTTTCCTATGTGAAGCCTGCAGAAAGGAAATAGGGGCTTCACTTTGTGTTCTCACTGCATATGTCATCTCCACAAGTTGTTCAATTTTGTATAGGATTTAGTCACCAATGAACAATGTGAAGAAATCATTCTCATGACAGCACAGAAGCACAGAGACTCTTACGCATGCTTGGGAAGCAGGGGGTAAACAGGTGAAACTGGAAGTCCCACTGTATGGAAACATACATGTCTTTGCTGAAGGCATTTTTTAATGTAAAAAAGATTGACATTTCTTGCAAGTTGATGTTCTTAGTTGCAGTTACCAGTAAAGAAAAATCTCTTGGTGTATCAGACACTGCCTAGGGAACTAGCAGGAAAGAAAAACTATGAGTGAAGTAGGCTAATACAGAAAGTTTGTGCTTACCTCCCCAAGCTGTCTCCCCAGATCTGGTTAATACAGGCAATAAATAAAACCACAAGGAGAAGGCACTTCACTTACACAGCTTTTGGCTTTCTAAAGTTACAGTCTGACAGACAAAGTGCTTCATGTTTTCTCCACCTGCTAATCCTAGTGGCAGTACAGGACGTGATACAGCAGCCAGTGCAACTGGGATTCTTCGTGCAAACATTTCCCTTCTGCAGAGGACCTTAGTGAGCTGAGGTAAACACAAGCAGGAATGGGGACTTGCACTTGATTCTGAAATATTATTGTCCCATAGCCTGGTATAGAGTAGATTCATCTGCATTAAATAAGATCATCACTGGTAAAACTCCACTGCAGGGAATGAGAAGTTTAAACAACAAAGTAGATTGTAGTTCAGTGTGGGATCTATCCTTGTTTTCTCATGTAAAGAAACAATACATGTAGAACTCATTCCAGGATTACAAGAAGGAAAAAAAAAAGGTAAGTCTCCAGGTGAGTGTTTTTAAAGTGCTAGACATTGGAATCCAATATACACATTATCTAAAAATTTAAAAAATATGGATTATTCATCTGGGTTTTGTTGTATTTGCTTGAATTTATCTCAACCCACCAGTCCTCGCACTTTTACCCTTTCAATTCTGTCCCCCATTGCATGGAGCAGAGGACTGAGTGTGTGTCTGTGTGGTGCTCAGCTGCCCACTGAGGTTAAATCATAATATCCAATAACATAAATCTCTGAGCTGTGGAATCCTGGGCACCCCACAGCCCACCACTCAAATCAGGTCACTAAAGACTGAGATCCTTCAAGTGATATTTCATAGAATTACAGAATGGCTGAAGTGAAGAAGGACCTCTGGAGATCTCCTCCAGCTCTGCTGAAGTGGAGCAGGGTGCCCAGGACCATGTCTGGTTTGGTTCTGACTACCTCTAGGGATGAAGACTGCACATCTTCAGACAGCCTGTCCCTGTTTCCTTTCTGACTGCCCTCACAGTGAAAAGGTTTTCTCTTGTGTGCTTTCTTTCTGTACTGAAATGTGCATGAGCTCCTCTGTCATAAAGCTGGTGAGTACCTAAATTCTTAGGGGAAATCACAGGGAGAAAAGCATGTAGATCAGTAAAAAGAGATTTCTCTGCTGCTTGGTGTCTGCCTACTTTATTCCTAATCTTGTAAATAGTTTCTCATGTGGTAACTGGAAGTCATTTGCTCTGTCAGGTTTCTGTAGCTAGATGTGCACTCTTTTGTAGGAAATAAGAGAACCTGCACTTTTAGGTAATAATCTACTAAATCCATTATTAATAAAATTTTTAAAAATCATATTCTCTAGAAAAAAAGGGACTTGATAGAAATTGAATCCTACCACCAAGGATAAACAACAGCACATTGGGCTTGAAGCTTCCTTTACCCCACAGCAAAGCAGAAGCAGAAAAATAAATCATATTTCACCTTACATTTGAGTGGCACTTGATGCTGGCAGTTGTTACAGATTTTACTAACATGGAAATATCATGCTGCTGTGAAGAAGGAAACACAATGATTATCCACAGTTATGGATTACAATGTAATATTGGTCCTGGAGAGCCTGTCCCTGTCCTGAGACAGGAAACCTCTTGGATATTTTTCACCCAGTAACGATATTTTCTTCACTGGGCTAATACTTTGTAAACAGATTGCTCTGAACAGAGCTAGGTTCAGCAGACAGGTTCCTCCATCTGAAAATTTCAGGATAGCACAGTCCACTTCAGCAAACCTGCTGCAGTTTAGAGTCAGTGGTGAAGGTGATAAAGGATGCATTTTTTATGCTTTTTTACATATTTGGCAAATGGATTATTGGATGTGTTATTGGTTTTGCTCTGTTGCTTGCACAGTCCTACTTTATTGAGTAATTTACATGACATATAGGAGTTGTATTCCAATAGATATTATTTGGAGCTATTTTTCATGTTCTTCGATTTCCTCTGTTATCTTCCATCAGCAGAAATGCTTACACCTCTTATACACAACATTCACTCACTTATTTCAATTTACCCCTCCCTCTACACAAAGTACTTAAAGAAAGAAACAATTGTTTTGAATAATTAGCATCATTAATCCTTGCCTGTTGATACCGGAATTGTCACTTCAGCCCATAAAATTGCTTAGATTGCAGCTTCCATGCAATGCATCACAAAACACTTTACAAATAATAGCTTAATGAAACATGAGAGAACAACAAATCATCACCAGAGCAAAAGGACATGTCATAAAATCTTTTTTTGAACAATGCAAATGCTATCAAACAATTTAAAACCAGATACAGCCTATGATCCATGTACTTCTCAGCAGAAGGAAATTCTGTGCATGAGGTGCATACCAAGTAAGAGCTTTTGAGCCATGCAGGTTCAAGCAAACTTATCTGTAGCAAATTTTCCTCTGATCTAAAAGGATGCTCATAGATTTAAGGTGGAAGATTGTGCTCCCATGTAGGATTTATTTTCTAAGAAATATATGATTTCTTCATATCTGAATATAAGCAGGATAGGAATTAAAATTTTAGCAGTGTACCTGGCTAAAATCCTTATATGTGGCCTTTAGTTAAATCTGAGCACATCGTTTCCCAAGTGGGGGAAGCAATTTTCAACTTATGGGTGTCCTGGTGGAGCCTCAATGCAAAACAGTCTGGGAACTGTACAATCAAGGACATCCTACCTGAATGTGTAGTGGCTTTAGCCTTCAAATATATCTCTGATCTGCTAAATTTCAGGGAGTTATTTAGAGCCCATGGGAGAAAGCATGCAGCTCGTGTTCTTCTGGATCTTAGATAAGAGAGAATGCTGAAAGTGACATAAACCTGCTCTTCTGTCTGTTATCTTGTGTGAAGGCAGATCTGAACCACAGCCACAGATGAGTTGTCTCTTTGAGTTTCTCTGCTTTGTTCAAAGAGGTGAAACAGCCAAGATTCAGTGACAATTACACCCTGGCTAAGCCAAAATTTCACCAGGATCCCTGATCCATTCTATTGGATAAAACATTGATGTGTAACTTTTTTATGGGAAGGAACTTACAAAGAGTTTTCAAATCTGAAAGATTTCTCTCTGGAAATAGAAAAATGCCTTTGATTTACAAGGCATGCTGAAAATACTTCCCAGAGGCTGCAGATTGGTATAACTGCAGACAACCTTGACAAATAGTCCCATGAAGAATTGCAATAATATCTGTGAAAAAATGCATGGATAACATTTCCAAATCCCACATTAGACATTGGTAGCCACCACTCAGCAATCTGCCTTCAATAAGATAAAGGTAATGGGAAGGAAGGATGCTCAGGATGATCATATTTGTTTTCCCCAGTCCCTGTTTGGTGTGATGGAGCCTGCCTTTCCTGGGAATGGCTGAACACCTGCCTGCCCATGGGAAGTGGTGAATTAATTACTTATTTTGCTTTGCTTGTACATGAGGCCTTTACCTATTAAACTGTATTTACCTCCACCCACGAGTTTTCTCACTTTTACCCTCCTGATTCTCTCCTCCATCTCGCTGTGGAGGAGTGAGGGAGCAGCTGTGAGGGGCTGAGTTGCCAGCTGGGGTTAAACCAGAACATTTTGACACGTAACTGGCTCCTCATCAAAATTATGTAACTTAAATGGGAAGGTGGCAAGAGAGGGCATGGGTTCTAAGAACATGTGGGAGTTCTTCTGCAACAGGGTTTTTTTGGTGTTCTAAAGCAATTTCTAACAGCACTATCGACCTGGAACTACTGTAGAGGAGCTGGAGTCGATTGTGAAAGTTGGTGCAACAGATGTCAATTTAATTGAATTTTCTGTGAAACTGGGAAACTGGACATTTTTATCAACATGCCAGGACTCAATCCTCTTCTTAAATTCCAAGGAATCATAGGACATAGAATTTGCCAGAAATATGCCAGCACAGCATGTCAGTAACAGAAGATGGAGGAGAACAAGCACCCTATAACCATGAGTGGGCTCAAGTACATTCAGAAGTGTAATACAATCTGGAGCTGGTGCTGTCCTCCAGAAGGGGTGGAGGATATGGGGGGAGCTGAGACATAACTCATACAAACAGATTTTCTACTTGTATAGTTTGCTATTATGCTCTCCACTCACACTGGGTACACTCAATAACTTTATCTACTTGAATTTCAGGAATAATGCCTCATTCCAAGCATAAAAGCAAGGTAACAGGAGATAAAAAGCATTTTAACAAAGTCAAGGACAATGAACTCAAAATGTTAATCTATGGTAAGGAGAAAATTCTCCCTTTTCCCGCTTCCCTTGTAATGGATGTGAAGAACACTGTATATGTTTGTCCTTTCATTGAGTACCAAATTAATTAAAATATTTTATATTCTTTTCAAATTACTTTTTAAAATATATGAGATTCATCATCCAAATTTAAAAAACAAAATTCTGGAAATAAAGAAAAAGAAACCATCTTTGTAATTGAAGTGTTTATGAAATGATTTGAAGAGCAACACACTGGAATCATAAGGGTATGGTGTAGGCACCTAAATCCTATCCAGCACCTACTTTATCTTGTAAACAGAAATTTGCTGGTGTTGATCCTTGTGTTTTACAGGGCAGGGAAAGAGAAATTAATATTGAATAAAAAGTTCTTGTTTTCCTCTCTGGAGTGAAAAGGCCATTGAATCTTCCGTCTGACAGTCAGGCAGCAGCAGTCTTTCATTTTACTTGCAGCAACTGGATGTCACATCACTTCAGGGGATTAGACTCATTATGAACTTGTACACAGAACTGAGAAAATAACCTCATCTATCATGTAACAATCCCAATAATTATCTGTGCACCCAAAACACTTCCCTTCCACCCACTTCTGCAGATGTTTCTACATTTGAAAATACCAGCAAATTCCTGTATTTTCAGAACAACATGGGCCAGCTCAGAGCATTGGCTCATCAAGCTTAATATTATTTTTGTTTTAGGGCTCAAGTGTAGGTTTTAAGATGAAAGAGCCACAAATCACCCATATGATAACAGGGGAGTTTCCTCCTGCCTTCTCTACCCATGGACTTACATGTGAAAACATGACAGGGAAATGAAAAACAGCTGAGTACTAAGAGGACTTCCCTAAGCAGGCACTGTGCAAGTCCCTCTGCTGGCATGGCCCATTCTCCATTGCCACTGGAATGATCCATCACCTGTGACAAGCAACTGGAAACAGGCCAGAATATTGACAAGGGTGGGCTGGTTTGCTGACACATGACCCCCAAACACACCACTCTCCTGCTGGAGGACCTCTCAACAATCATGAGTGGTACATTCCTCACCTTAACCATGGCAAAAGCTAAAAATGGGTCAGAAAATCCTGAAATCTCCTCAAAGCTCTTACACCCAGGGAATCAGTCTTTTTCCTGAGAAAGGGGTGTTTGAGCCAATAATCCTGGCTTTGTAGTGGCACTGCTACTTGCCTGCAAAGTCTGTGGAGTGCCTTGCCATCTGTGAAACAAATCCTGGGATGCCAGTGAAATCTTACCCTGACAAAGGTCTCATTGACATTGATGGCCACTTGGTCAAAGATGGTGCTTCACTGGGATGTGGGAGATGTAAAAATATCTTTATTCTGCTCAAATCCACCCACATTTGGGGTGACTGTTGAAAGGGAAGTAAAAAATGGGGAAAATATTAAATAGGGGAATAAAATTAGAAAAAAGAAACTATATGTGATGCTTAAAAAGCAAATGCCTATCTTTATGAGAAACCTCAGAGACTGTTTACTTGAAAATATAAAATTTGTTGTTCTCTTTAACTAGCTGTTAACTAGTAAATATAAAATTATTTAAGTTTCAGAGGATTGAGATAGTCAATTTATGCTCTTCGTGTCTGACACATACAACTCCTTTGCAAATTGGCAGCATACAAATGTTTGTCTACATTAAAACCACCTGAGAATTAAAACCTTCTGTGCTATGAATTTCTCCAGAATTAACAATATTTTTAATCCTCACTTTCCTCCTCCATCTTATTCAATGTGGAGTGTGCTGAGGCCATCATGTGTTTCTAACACTGGTTAAAATATCTGCAGAATAGTGAACCCAAAATTTCATGGACTCACATCACACAAAGTATCTTCAAAATGAACATCCCATGGAAGCTGATAAAAATCATTAAACCATATTGAAATTGATAAATTCTGAAGGGCAGGGTTTATAACCCTGTTTGTACACTGCATATGCCAAGGAGACATCTTCTTCCAACATCTACAGCCTCTCCTGAGAGGTTTGGCTGGGCTAATGTGGCACTTTCAGTGAGATCAGTCAGGAGTGAATATAAAGTCTGGTCTCACCAGCAGAAGAGTCAGGGGCAGTTTTAAGTAAGCAGAATGCAATTGAACATGGTTATATTGCTATGAGTAGGATGGATATAGATATTCACATCTATTTGGGGAAAAAAAGACTCAAATGGGTGTTAAAAGCTACCAGTCCTGGCCATGGACATGAAATGTGTCTCAGTGCTTATTTAAAAAATATATATGGGAAAGAGAGAGAGAGAGTGCTATTACAGGCAGGCACTGGGGGTTTTTTTAGCTCTGGCATTAATTTTTCACCCTGTGTTCCTTCTTTTCAATTTCTAGGAAGAAAAGAAACAGATATAACCATGCAAATGTCCCTGTGCTCTGCCTCTGGCTGTAAGCTGAAGAATTAAAAGCTTGACAACGCTGAGTTGTAGACAACACCCCTTCAATACTTTCTGGCTCAGTGGCTCTGTGAAGACCTCTTTGAAGGTGCAGCTCTTCAAAAAGACTCTGCAGCAGCACAACTGAAATGTTTGCTGCTAAATATAGAAATGCACTCGCTTTGAGCATGGCTGGTTTGCTTCAGGTTCACCTTTGGAGCTGCATTTATAGATACAGCATGGATTTTAAGGAGAAAAAGTGAGAGGTGGGAGCAAGAAAGCGAAGAATTAGATGCCTGTTGAGGGGGAAAAGGCTCTGACTAGTAAAGCTGGGCTACAAGTCAACAATTTAATGCAGCCATGGAAAGGAAAATACATGATAAGATGTATTAGTCAGAAGAGGGGATTAATTCACCATAGCCAGATGCAAACCCTATGACTTAAAACACTGGTGAAGTACTGAGTGAATGCACTGTGTGCAGCTCTCCACACCAAATTTGAAGGAATACATGTTTAGAGCAGAAGGAGTGGAGGAATAAGAGGAATTATTATGTGGGTGAGAGGTCAGTGAAAGCTGGGGTTGGGGTCTGATAGAATCACGTCTCAGGGCAATAACCATTGATGGAGCAATCTTCTTCTTTTAAACTGTTCCTACCCCTTTTTCCCACTGGAAAACAGCCCTTTTCAGATAGCTGCAAACAGGGGTGATAGTTCCCTGTGTTATTTTTCCTTTTGAGGAAGCCTTGTACTCTCAGCTGTGATTGTGTCTGGGTCTGGCAGCAGATATTTTAAGGCAGGTGAAAAAAATGAAGCTGTTTCAAGCATTCACATTTCTCACCACTATTTCATATCACATCCCCTTCTTGGGCAGCAGCAGAGTTTTCAATCTGTTGAGAGGAAGAAAAAAGGATGAGGCAGGTGACCTCTGAGAGAAATGAAAAACAGAATTTCTGGGCATTTTTTTTCCTGTTTAATAGAGAAACCTTGAAAAATCAGAGAGATGGGCAATCACCAAACACATGAAGTTCAACAAGGCCAAGTGCCAGATTCTGCAGCTGGGATGGAGCAGCCATGGAAGTATTATTAAGGAGTGTTTTTACTAAACAGTGTACTTCGTGGCTGGGTGGTTGTTTGGGTGGGTTTTTTGATTTTTTTTTTGGTCTCTTCACTTCTTTAGCTTGTTTTGGTATTTGTTATGAACAAGAAGTTCCATCACAATTAGTTGCCTTGGCTACTAATGAATTTCTTTATTCATATATATCTCCTTGTGTTTAAACATAGCACCTAATCTGTCTGCTTTGTGTTGTTTAATGTGACAAGGCCCTAAGCCACAGTGAGCTGCTGGTTGCAGCTTTGATTACACTAATGGCATCTGCAGTTTGCTCTTGGAGAGGTGGTGGTTTTTCTGGGAGCAATATTTAGCAGAGGGATTTGATGAGATCACATTGAACCTCTTGGCAGTGCAGCATGGGAGGAACTATTCTGGATCTGCTGTATGATCAAAGAACTGAGGGGAGCTATGTCTGTGTGCAGGTGTCTGGTACCTGGAGCTCACAGGGTTATGGATTTCTGCTCCGAGTTACAAACAGCAGGGAAAAGGAGATGGTCAGCAGTGCTGGCACCCCTCAGTGCCAGCCCCCCATGGTGTCTCCAAGCAGATCCTGATCTCTGTATAAACAGCACAGTCATTTCCAAGGGGAAATCAAGTTAGCTGACAAGACCTGTGCGTTCTCTGTGATTAATTCCATGTCACACCAAATGTCTGTAACCAGGCCATTGTGCTGGGGCCCTCTGGCCAGGCCAGAGGTTTTAGCAAACAATCAATTCCTTGTCTTAGAGCTGTGTACTCAAGGGAGCAAATATTAATGTGATTAATGTCCAGGTTACCTTGGTGTCAGTTACGGGAAGGAAAGATCACTAAGGAGTTATGCCTGATATTTTCAGTGGAAGAGAGACTAAGGGAAGAGTTTGTGTATTCATGTGCCTGCAGTTAGTTTTCTACCTTGGTGAAGTGACACTGTAGCCCTAGAAGGGAGACACAGATGTTGTTCCAGCTGAAGTCAGTAGGAGCCAGGGAGTCTTGGTGCCTTAGAAAATGAAACTCTTTAGTCTTAGCAAAGGGAGGTGAAAACAAATGAGACAGCATCTTTTCTTCAAAAGGGTATGACAAAAGTTTCTCAGCTGGTGCCTGGGACCTCCTGCCAGCAGCACCTGTGTCACCAGCTCTGTGCCTTGGCTTTGTGCAGCTCCAGCTTCACATCATTCGAAGAAAAATGTGAAAAAGCCTTCTGTGCAGTTTTTGTCTGCTGGGTGAAATTATTACCACTAGAGTAGGCAGGAGCAATGTAAAGGCTTTCCTACCTATGTGACATTTCTGTATCACTAATACAACTCATGCTTCATGCTTGGGAATAAACACAATGTTTTGGTGAACAGAAGCAGAGGCTGCAACAACCAGACCCTGGAGCAATGTTCAAGATGACATCTGCTGCTTCAGGTAAGGCCTGGTTTTCTATCTGTCCCTTCCAGGCTAGGTTTGGGGAAATTGTGCATCAGGTAGAAGCAAAGCCTTGAGGATGTAGAGGCTTCATACCTGCTCCTCTTGTTTTCCTCTCTTCACTCCTTAATCAATAAGGATTAAGGGACAACAAGGCCCTTTCTCTGGGCACCTGGTTTGAGCCACCTGGTGAAGCAGGTGCTGTTCTTGCCCCCATTGGAAGTTGGAACTAGATGATATTTAGGGTACTTTTTTAACCCAAACCATTCTATGATTCTATGATTTGGGTGCCTATAGTCAGATAGGACAAAACCAGAACCAAAGCATATGTCAGTCTTTATCCTGTGGCATAAATATGTTTCTTCTCTGAACTGCTATGAAGTGTAAATGCACATAATTGCTTTTAAATGGATGTTTTTTGCAGGTATAAAAGAAACCTTAATGCCTGCAGCATTGCACTTGTGGTGAGCAGCCCTTTCAATAACTAAACAAGAATTTATGTATGTATCCAAGGAAAGAGGGCGAGTAATAAGTTAGTGACAAGCTTTTGGGGGATTAATATATGAACATTAGGTTAAACATACTTTAATTTTAAAAACACTCAGGCTGCATCTTTCTATGGAGCATGTTATTAAAATTGACATGATAGACTATTAACTACAGTACAGAAGTACACTCATGTCATAATTCATGCTTTATTATCCAACTACAGGTAAGTACATAAAAATTCAATGTACTGTATTGCATCTTATTTAGATCACCGTTCCAGTGAAATATAAAGTGTCACCGATAGATTTGCTCCAGTAGTAATTCCATAGTAAATTACAAACAAACTCAATGAAGCAAATTCTCTTGCAATTTATTTAACATGATATTTTTCATTTATATTCAATGTACATTTTTGCAAATATGCTGCATCTTTCAAAGAGAAAAAAAAACCCAACCAACCCAACACTTAATCTCTCAGGAGGACTGGATTAAATAGCTACTGACCTAGAACCTCTGCATTTGAATAAGCTTCACGAGAGTGCCCTTCATCTATTGTGTTTAAAGATAAAGACTACATAAGAGCACACATAAGAACCACCACAACAAAGGGCTGCCTGGCTCATGGCCCCAGGGAAGTTCAGAGGAAGGATATTTCAAACATAACAAGTGCCAAGGGAGCCTTTCCCTCCGCGTGTGCAGCAGTCAGTAACCTGACTGACTTCATCCAGATCATTGTACTCAGCAGCTTCATGTACCCCCTCTAAATATCTGTAAACCCCACATGGACATTTTCCCAGTTTTAGGTACAGCTATGTCCTGTGGCAATAAGTTGGTTGTTTGGTTATGAGCTTTCTGGAAAAGTACCTTCACTGTTTTGCTTTAAGTCTACTGCTTCACCATTCCAGGTAGAGGTTTTAATCCTTGTACAATGAGAAACAGAAAATACATACTACCAATTAATTTTCTCTTACTCATGATTTTTTTTTCTTCAGGTTTCATGTTTCATAGAATCATAGAAACACAATTATTCAGGTTGGAATGGACTTTCAACAACTTCTCTTTCCAACCCCTCTGCCATGGGCAGGGACACTTTCCACCATCCCCGATTGCTCAAAGCCCCATCCAACCTGGCCTGGAACAATTCCAGGGATGGGCCACCCACAATGTCTCTGTGAAACCTGTTGCAGTGCCTCACCACCCTGTGGATAAAGAATTACTTCCTAATATCCAATCTAAATCTACCATCATTCTGTTTAAAGGCAGTCCCTTTTGTCCTGTCTCTCCAGGCCCTTATCTAAAGTCCCTCTCCATCTCCCTTGTGGCCTCTTTAGGCACTGCTAGGATACTGTAAGGTCTCCCCTAAACTTTTTCTTCTCTAGGCTGGATAATCCCAAATTTTTTTCTGTTAAATGTGTACTTTTGTATAATTCAAGTATTCCTCTTGCTGTTCCTGGAGTTCTTGGGAGTTCAAAGGAGATGCTATGAGGGCAGACTTTGGCACTGATTGTCCATGAAATAGCTGCAGTGCACTTACAGATAAAAAATAGGTTTTCTCCAAGAAGTGCTGCACCAAATGGAAAGATGGCTATATGCACAATTTTTCAGCCATAAAGAGGTGATGTCTTTATCATATTCCTGCTTTAAATATCTAGGTAATATAGTCTAGGTAACAACACTACAGTTAAGAAAGGATTAAATGAGACCATGAATTTGCAAAAATTGTTGTCCCTAAAAATACATCAGCTGAACAAAAAATTTTACAGATCAAAAGAAATATGAACCCCCCCCCACCCCTGGCCCCCTCCAACACCCTACAGAGGAACCTGAGAGATCAGCATCAAGGGCTCATCTTGATGTAGATGAAGCAGCAAGATGCAGTTTTGGGGCTACATTGATAAGAGCCTTGTAAAACGTGCCCCACGAATCATCACCAGATACCATAAATGGATTTTGGCAACCCTGGCTGTTTGAAATAGCAATTTTACAAAATAAATCCTGACTTTATAACTACTGAGAAGAGCTGAACTGATAAGGTAAAGCCTGCTGTCCCGTCTGTGGCTGTTCAGATCAGCCAGTTGTAAAGTCAGCTGCAGTGCTGCTTTCTGAGAGCTGTGCAAATTAAATGCCAAAATCCCAATAGAATTCCATTTCAAAAAGGCATTCCAGCTTCTTTGGTTGTCTGGAAAATCCCATTCTTTACAGCAGTCCTACCTTTGGCTGATTTCTGTGCTATGCTGAATGCAGAAATGAGCTGTGCACATTTATTTGAGAAAATATATAAAAAAGTTTTCAGAAAAGTATGCAGACAACTAGTTAGTCTCAGTCCTTAGAGACATGCTTTTAATGTTCATTTATTTATTTAAAAAATGTTCATTTGTGTATGTACAGTAATATCATTATAACCCACTCAATTCAATTAGCAGCACCATGAAAAAGGGATGGAGGTTTTTGTTTGATTCAATTGTAAGCAAATGAAGCAATAATAAACCCCCAATTACTACTGAGGAAAATAGGCTGAAAGATTTTTTTTCCCAGCATTTCACTGTAAACAAAAATGTGTGGCTGGCATTCAAGAGGAAGGAAAATACAATTTGAAGACACTTTAAAACTTCAGTGATTAATGTCATGCCAAGTGACTCATTAAAATTCCCATAAAAATATGACCATGGAAAAGAATTCTCTTCTGAAGAAAAATCAAATGTAATTAAGAAGAGGGAAAGAGAGGAACAGGAGAAGAATTGCCAGCCAAAATGAAGCTAAACTCATCTGCCACAGAACATGTTTCAGGGGGTACAACCAGACCCTTACCAGATCAGGCTGGCACTCAGGAGGAGTTCACCAAAGTCACAGTTTTGACACAAACAATTCATGTCACATCTGTCAAATTGCTTATTGGTGTCCAGTGTCTCAGGAATGAAGTGGAGATGACGACAATTCCCTTCTCCCACCTTGTAGGTCTTGCTGATTTTGATTTGCTTTTGGTGGCAAATGTGTAGGAGATTCAGGACCAGGAGCCGGTAAGGTTCGAAGCACCTTTCTTGTGGTGCTTCTTTTGGTGGGGCAAAAAGTGGCTTGGTTGCAAGGTGTCAGAGGTGATAGGACCTCTTCCTGCCAACAACAGGTTTTGATGGTCAGATCCCCAAGTATCACATTCCCACTCCTATAATACGAGTTTTTTTCATTTTCCATATATTCAGAAGCCTGTCTTGCAGCATTACAGCTTGAACTGATGCTGGGCTGCTGACCTGCACTGCTGCTTGTCCTTCAGGGCTCTCAGCCCTCCCTGACGTCAGCGCTGCCAGGGAGCACACGGCAGGAGCAGGTTTTGTCAGGAGCCTGGCACTGGTACATCCTGCTCTCAACACTCAGATTTGTGCACTACAGCCCCCAGCAGTTGGTAGAAGGTTTGACTTTAATCATGTTGTTCAGCATACATGCTAATTCGTGTCTGACTTCAGCAAGCTGAATTCTATTTTTGAACCAGGAAACATATCTTATTAAGGTGACAGGTGGTCTGGCACAGCAGAGACAGGTCTGTTGCTTGTTGCATAAAAAATGCCCAAACAATAAAAATTTATGTTGATTTCAGTATTTCCTCCTTGTTTTGTGAACTCTCCAGTCTTACCATCCTTGGAAAAATGATGATTACATTTGATTTCCCACTGGTTTGTTTTTTTACTTTTTTTGTTTGTTTCTGAAGAGAAAAAAAAATCTATTTTGTAAGTGGTATCATGTATTGCAGATGTCATGTGAGGATTCAATATGGGAGAAATGCTTATAGAATTCAGATTGCAAATAGGGAGGGGAGAAGGAGAGGGACAAATTGCTATTTATAGCCTACATTCGATTCATCCGGGATAAGTGTTGTGACTGATTGTGTCCAGTGGCAGTGGACCTTGGCACTTGGACTGGAAAGCCTAAACTGGGCCATCCACAGTGCTATTGAGCAGATACATCATGACCTTTGTATGTCTAAACAATAGACTGCCTGATGTGGCCCTAGGACTCTCAAGCTACAACTAACACCAGCCAAGGTCTGTTGTTGGCCACTGAGGTCAAGCACATGGCACAAGCCATGCTCTGAGACACGTCTCTGCCTCCAGAAGGCTGTTTCAACATGATCCTGGCTGCGATGGTCCCTGCATCCTTCCTGGGCACTGGCTGGGAGAGTTTGTTACAGGCTGCAAGCCCACTGGGGTCCTGGTAAATGTCGAACTGCCTGGAATGATCGGAGCACTGAAGTGCTCTGTAATATGAAAAGTCATTCAGCTGGCACACCAGGAGAAGTGGCAGCTTAGATACTGATCTTGAGGCCAGATATGGTTGACACAAATAACTCATGCCCCTTGTAAAGTGAAATTTTCCTTCATTAAACATAGATGCATGCAGTGCAGCGTTCAGCGGTTTGCTCTTTTATATCCAGGCTCTGATTGTTTTATTTTTATCCTTTAAGAGAAATCAGATGTTAGAGAGGAAGCTATTCTTAGGCTGACTGTGCAAGTGATCAAGCCAAGCATATCCATAGCAGACAGCTGCTGGCAAATGCCAGTCTGGGGTTGTGCTTTCATTGCAGAAGCAGCAGTGTGAGTGCTGGGCATGCAGACATGGCACCCTTGGGGAATAACAGAGGAGCTGTCATCATGCTTGTGGTTCTCATCTCAGGTCCTAGGCAGTGCAGGAGTCTCTTTATACCAATAATTCATATGAGAAAATTAATTCCTTGGTGTCAGTGCCTTCTCTGCACACCCCTATTGTGGAGGCTGGCTGCACCCGTGCTCACCCCAAGGTGATAAACTGTGCCTGATGATGCTTCCTCAAATTAGTCAGAAGTCTCTGCTCCACAGTGCCAGGTTGGTGAGCACAGACCCAGCAAAGACAGTGGAGTCAACAATAGTCTGATGGTGCTCAGGCTCTGTTCCCCACTTGTAATTGCCTATGTGTCACCAAGGAAAAGTCTGTGGCATGGTGGAGACCCGCTGCTCTTCCCTGCTCTAGGCAGGAGCAATGCCTTAGGAGCTGGTGTGGGCTGCAGCCCAGAGAGGTGGGGAAATGAACTCTGTCACTTTGGGTCTGAGATGGAAGTGAAATGCTCATCAAAGGCCAGACTTGTGGTGGTAATAGTTCCAGGATCCCTCTGCTGCTCTGGGCTAGATGTTGTTTCCCTGTAATGAAATACAGAGGTTAATTGTTCCTTTTGCCTGTTTGGGGTACACTCCATCTTTTCTTGTGTGCCCATACATTCTCTAGCCCAATGAACCTTTGTTCTCATTCTGAGATGGGGCTGGATGGGCTCTGAGCAACCTGGTCTAGTGGAAGGAGTCCCTGTCCATTGCAGGGGGCTTGGAACAAGAAAATCTTTAAGGTCCCTTGCAATCTAGGATTCTATCAGTCTATGATTTGTGGTGTTTAAGTATTGCTGCACCAAGAAGAAATCCAACAACGAATGTGAGAACCTGTCCCCAGGCACTGGGAATGGGCTTGGTTAACATCTGGTGTCTGGCTGACCCAGCCTGTCCCACCTCAGGGCTGTGAGACCAAACACCTTCTGCACACCAGGGTGCCATGGGACAGTCTGTCACTGTGTGCATGGAGCAGCACAAGGGATGTTGGGCACGGCCTGGGAGTCTCAACACTGAAGCAAACAATTGGTACTGGCCCTCAGAGTCTATGAAAATGAAGTGCTGTTTGTTCTCTTGCTCCTGAAGAATCACTGATGACATCATGCCCTGTTTCTGAGCTAACCATAATGAATCAAGTCAGCCTAGGTGAAGGTAATTAAAAATATTAGTACTGCAGCAAGCCCACACAGGGCCATATAAAGGGTCTTATATATTTTCTTACTAGAGTTTTCATTGCTTTGGCTGCTTTTTTTTTATTAAACTCATCACAGCAGCAAATCAGGCAGGTAAATGTGGTTGTAAATCTGCTCAGAGACATGTTTAGCTTATAAAATACAGACTACTAGCTGTGTAGCTTTGCAGTATTTCAAAACCATTGTTACCTTTTCATAAATTTAAAGGATTCTAGTTTTATTGAAATATCTTTTTTTCAGCTGAAGATTTTCAGAGTCTCACCTCCATGGATTAAAATCTTCTGCTAGAAACATGCAAAAAGGAGAGGGAAAAAGAATGACAAAATAGGTAAAAAAATTAGAATAAAGGAAATAAAGAATAGAATAAAGGAAAACAGAATAAAGGAAAATCTGAAATAAATTGAGTTTCTTTACAGCTGAATGTTTAACAGTGCTTGTGTAAAGGGCCATTAGTGGTGAGCAGAGTCTCATCCTGTCAGCACTTCATTGCAAATGGTTTATCTGGGTTTGACTGTGCCCCAGTAACACCTGTTTGCTTTGTGTTGCTAAGTGGTGAAATCCTGGGGCTCAGACAGGGCCCAGGAGGCAAGTGCTGAGCCAAGCCCAAATTATTGATGAAATTTGCTTTAAGGGTTGAGTGAGGAGGGATCCAGTGGCAGCAAACATGGGGAGCAGCAGCTCTGCAGTGCTGGAAGCTCCCCAGGTCTGAGTCCATAGGGCACAGCCGTGGCTGTGCTGGTGTGTGAGGACAGAAGGACAGCAGGACAGAAAATGTGTGAGGAGCCAAACCCCATGGAGGACAGTGGAGTCTTCTTAGAGAGGAGAAGAGAATGAAGCCACAAAGATGATGACCAGTCCATTCCTACTGCTCTTCATTTATCACTGATTTTGAAAAAAACATACATTGAAAAAAATTTTATTATAGAAATGACCAGACTCCTCTAAGTTGCAATTTTCCTTTGGAGACTGGCAAAAACAAACAAACAAACAAACAAAAAAACCCCAATTGGGTTGGGTTTTCTCATCTTGAAGGAAAAGAGTCTGAAAATAGAAATTACTTTTGCTGCAGAAAGTAACAGAATACACTACTCTCCTTCTCAGGGTATATAGGGCAAGAAGTAGAGGGCTTAAATCACAGAAAAATTTTAGATGATGAAAATGTTTTGTAACAGTAAGGATAACAAAGAAATGGGAAAGATGGGTACAGTGTGAACAAATACTGAGTGGGAATAGCTTATGTGTCCCCAGTCCTGCTTTAAGGAGGAGGCATGGATTATACCTGAGTTTAGTTTTATTTTCTATAGCAAATCTTCCTAATTTGCAAGGCAATTTGGTGTTTGGCTCCAAGCATTACTTTTAAAAGTGCCAGACTAAGAGATTCTGGGCATTTTTGCTAATAGCTTCACAACTAACTACATTAATAGGAGTTAATCATTAGTGTGTCTACTCAGCTGACAATTTACTTACTGGCTTTTGCCTCTGGAGGGTGTGATCCCATCACACACCAAGGTCTGGGTGCTGAGCATTAGCAACTCCCAAAGCCAACAGGAGTCAAGAGTCTTCATTCAGGTCCCTGACCATGCCTTAATTTCCATTAAAATCCTTAAACTCTTTATTTATGTCTAAAGATAATATCATATGAATCTCTTAAACTGCTACCCTGCTGATGACACTTTTGGGAAATTGCCAGTAGAGATGTATTCTTGCCCCTTAACTGGATACAAAATTGTTTTAGATTAAATTAAATTAACCTCAGTTTCTTCACCCTAACAAATGCTATTTTAACCTGCTTTTTATCCAGCCAGGGCCTTACCCCCATACATGTGAGTACTGGTTATTCACATGACCAGTGCTGCTGAAGTCACTGGGTTACTTGTATGAGTCTTGCTTCCAGAAACAAACTTTCAGGTTCTTTTCTCTCCACAGCCTTGCTTCAAAATGTAATCTTGGTTTTGGGTTCTCAGTCTACAGCTACAAAAGAATATGCTCTTCATTTTCAAAGGAAGCATTAGTCACCTCACTCACCTTCTTCCTCCAGTGGTTCCTGGGGGTACTTATTTTGTGTTGGATAAAAGACAGAGATCATAAGTTTTTTCAGTTCTCAGGCCTTCCTGCATGGTCAAGTTCCATCTTATCTTTCAGAAAGCCTGGGCAATATCTGCCACCTCTTGATCTGTAATGCAGGGAATTGGCAGAAATACCTTTATTTAATTGGATTGTCTGATTCCTCAGAGTCTGACTGGTTTTGGTTTTTCCTTTTTTTTTTTTTTCCTTTTTTTTTTTTCTTTTTTTTTGGTGTGAGCCTTGTTACCTAACTTCAACAGAAACTTTTAACCACAGTCAAAGGGGCTCCAGGGGTTAAACTCTGTCTCTGTGTCTTTCCATTTTCCACTGTTTTTTATTTAAAATCTTCCTGTTTATTTCTGGTGGGACTTCTGCTCATTAAACTGACTTTGCAACTTCTGCAACTATATTTCTCTGGGGTCTTTTTACTGTCAGCTCTGGAAACCACATTCACAGGTAGAAATCATCCTCCCCCTCTATCACCATATCTACAAGGGAAAGTGCAACATTTTATTTACTTCCTGAACTGGCTCTTCTGTCTTGTTAAATGAAGCCTTCTTCCATCACCTTGTAACCTGCACTCTGCATTTGCATGGTTCCATACAGACAATAAAAGCACTCATCTCCACTTATCTGAGCCCTGCTATAAATCTCCACGTAGTGGAGAGTGCAGCCTTTTGGCAGAAGCAGCAGCACAGTGCAGCTGCTCACTGGAAAAGAGCATTAACTGCTGCCCACGTGCCTGTTCAGCAGGAGCTGCTGTGAATCAGCTTGTTATCCAAAGCCACCTCTCTGCCTCGTGTCTGAAAACCTCTGAGATTCCTGTTAAGAGTCAGGCAGAAGTTAGGAATTGATTGGAGACATTGGAAGAGAAGCTGAAAAATGTCAGGTGATGTCTTTGGGGAGGGAAGTATTGACTGGGAGGAGGCAGGGAAGGTCATTGATTCAGATTTTTACCTTTTGGTAAGAGTTTTGGTCTGGTTCCTCCCCTTCCCTTCACATATCCCCACAGACCTGAGCTGCTGCCAAACCACTTCTCCATTGCAAAGGTTCTCCATTCTTTCTGCTCTAGATGGCAAAGGCACCTAAAGCTGAATAAGTGCATTTTCTTTGCCCTGTGGAAAGGGTGAGCACTGGTCAGCCAGTGCTGACTCCCTGCAGAACCCTGGTCTGGTGTTGGACACCCTGTGCACAGAAGGCAGGAAGATGGAGAGAAACACTCAAAAAGTTGAAGGATTTCCCCAGTCAGAAATACCAGGTTCAGAAAACTCTAGAAGTACTGCAGACCAGGAGGGTGAGGCTGGGCCCTCAATTCAGAAGATGCTGTAAGTTTGTGCTCCACAGAGGAGCCTTTCCATGGGCACAGTGTGACTGTGATCTCTTTCAGTCTCCTTGATGTTCCTAGAATATAAACCAAAATATTGTAATTACCCCAAATGTTTTTCCTGTTGGACACCACAGAGTCTGCTCTAGGCCACAAGAAGTGTCTGATGTACCAAACCCTTTAATGCCACCCTGGAGTGCAGAGCCCTGGGAGAGGGTCATTCCCTATGGCTCTGCAAACTGTTTTATGGAGTCACTGGAAAGATTTCCTAGTAGGGAATACAAATCTTCTGACTCCCCATCCTGATTTAGCAACTCTCCACAATACCTCCTTTCCCTTTTCTGTGTATGCTCCAGCAACCTGGGCAGGTGGAAAATTCCTGGGAAGTACAAAGTTACAGGAGTGAGGCACCTCTGTGGGAGGGAAAGGAGGGTGCTGTGCCCTCGATGGGCATCTGGCACACTCTCCTGGGGCCAGCAGTCAGCAAAATGTGGCAGCATTGGTCTGGTTTGAAAATGTCTGCTGTGCTCTGTGTCCTATATCTCACCCAGTCACCTCTCCTTTGCCTTGCCTGGGGAAAGTGTGTCAGCCACAAAATAAACACACTCACAGCTCATAACAACCCACTTCTCATTCCTGTGAGATCCTCCAGCAATCAAAAATTCACTTCCCCAGCCACAAGGGAATATTCATTTCTGTCATGTTGCAGATGGGGAAAATGATGTGTGCAGGGGTGTAATGGGAGGCTGATCATGTGTCTCCCTCCTGCCAAGGGCTGTGCAGGGAGTTACAGCTGAGCAAAGAGAAGGACCCGTTTGCCTTGCTGTCTGTGTACTCACAGCTCCTGCTCGTCCCTGCTCTGGCTGCTTCTCCCTGCACTGCTGAACATGTTTGTCTCCAGCTTCTTGTTGCCCTCCCACTTCTTCTTCCAGCCCATGTACCTGTACCAACTCTCACAGCACCTTCCATACAAAATTCAACTGTCCTGAACTTGTCTGCTACATTCCCTTCAGTTTCGCATTGGTTTCCTGCATGAATTGCACAAAGATCCCCAACCAACCAACCAACCAACCAACCAACCACAATCAACCCCAATAAAAACCCAACCCTGTTTCTCTTTGACATATCCCTGTCCCTGTCTTTGGAACCATTCCATTTCAAAAGGAAAATCTCCAATGATCAGCACCACCAGCAAATCCTGCAGTGAGTCCACCTCCAGCCAGGTGTTCACCACTCAAATGAAGATCATGTGTGCCAGTGAAGAAGGAGTGGGACTCCAAAATGCCCTGTGGTGACATTTGTCTCTTCTTCTAGATCATATTAAATATTAATTTACTTGAACATATAGAGCAGGCACTTCCAGACACTTTGAAAATGTTAATACAATTAATTTGTCATCCTTCATTGCTAGAGATGTTCTTATAGCTCTGGCTAATAAAGATCCCTCTGAGGAAGCAATAGTTTGAATGTACCAGATGGCAGGGCTGTGTTGCATTTATTAAATAGCTCCAAAGGGCATGTGTCCAGAAAAAGATGGTTTTGCCAGAGAAAAACTGTATCCCAACCTCTCAGTTCCCTTATGAATAAACATCTCCAGCACAGGGCCAAGCAGCAAGGCTGGGAAGGTTCTCTGTGTGGGAAGGTGAGTGATCTCCAGAGCAAAGATTGTGTTATCCACTGGTGAAAGTGTGATTTAAGAGGAGAACCTCTGCACTATGGACCTTGCATCTATGTACTGCAGGACAACAGATGCGTTAAAATCTCTGCCACATCATGTTTTCCAAACCATCACTGGGAGATCTCTGCACCACTGCAGCAAGTGGAGACCTCAGCTATGGAGCAGGACCCCTCTGTGCCAGGTTTTGCAGAGCTCAGACTGCCCTAGAGGGTTTATAGGCAGGGCATTGCAGTCTGCAGGTGCTGCTGAAACACTGAGCTAGATGGTTCAGACACTGACTTCAGCTCATGAAATCTGGCAGGGCTGACCCCCAAGGGTTTGGCAGGGCCCTGGACACGCTCTGGGCACTGTGGATGTGTGATGGTTCTTTTGCACTAGCCAGTGCTACATGGCAAACACCTCTCTCCTGTTACTTCTCCACAAACCACCATAACATCACCAGCTCCATCCCATTCTGCTTTTGAGAGCTTAAAAGGTCAATCTACCAAGAATTATATGGTTACAGTTTTAAATTTAGTGAGGTTCCCTTTTGCATCCAAAGGTGGAATCTCTCTGAAAGCAGCAACCACGACATTTTTCCATTAAGTTCAAGGACCATCTAAAACCCTGAGTGAACTTCCAAGAGAGAGGTCAGTGGCAAGGTACAGAGAACTCCAAAGGGTAATTAAGTTCATCCTAAACTCTGAATCCCTTCTCTTTCTATTGAGGACAGAGGAACACCTGGACAAATACCTTTCTAAGACAGGTTGAAGTGTTTTGCAGTTCACTGCTCTTACAATCTGTAAGGCTGCAAGGGTGCAAAGTAGCTACACTATGCCTACACTGTGGGGAAACCTCTCTATTTAGGCTCACAAATGGTTTTGCTTCTCATTAAACATCTCATCAAAAGTGAACTGCATTAGCTGCTCTTGAGGGACTCTGCATTAGAAAAATTCTAGCCCTAATGCAACGTCAGCTGTTTGTCCTCAGCCAACCAGTTGCTGTACTTACAGAAAAGAGATTGCAGCTCAAGCCTTCTTCAATCTAATTTTAAATTAATTGGCACATGGTCCCTTCTGGTCTCCACCCAGAACGCTCCCCATATCATGTCCTAATCAGTGTCTGGCTGCTACTCCCTCATCTTCATTAGAGTGACACTCCAGTATTCCTGCAGCCACCTTTTGCTGTCTTTGGTTTCAGGCAGTGACATTTAAGCTTTAATCCCAGAGTTAGTGGTCATTACTTTAGTCTTTAATCATCATGAGAGACTAATGAGAGGAGATAATCCTTGTATAAATCACTGTGTAACAAGAAAAGCAGTTGATTTTTTAGAAGATCTAAAACTTATAAGACATTCTTGGTCATTCTTGGTCAGATCCAGAGGTCTGTTTACAATAATTTGGACTGAGAAAGGAAGAACTCAATTTGGTGTCCTGAATGCCCACAGCTAAACAATTAGACTTTTTAATAATTGTTTCTCTGTAACAGCACCTTCTACTTGAACATCTCCTATCTTTGTACAAGGTGTGTGCTCTGGAGCCATTTACTGAAATGAGTTTTCTGTTTTCCCATCCCTGACTTGATTGATGCTCTAATCCTGTTTAACATGGAGAAGCTGAAGTTCTTCAGCAGGAGCACTTGGTGACACCAGCACCCTGAGCTCACAGCCTCATGGCCATGAGGTTATTTATCGTATTTGTGCATGCTGACCCCAAAGCAGCCTGGCTTCTGCCCACCCAGGCACTTCCTCTCTCCCAGTGCAGCATCTAGGGCCTGAGAGGTATTGGAGTGAGCAGCTTGCTGGGTTTTGTTGGGAAACTCTCCCCTGTGCTCACACCTTCCTTTGTGGCTTTCGGGAGAACCCAAGGTTGTTCTTGGGATTTCTGGGTGCTGGAGAGTGTGAAGAGCATTTCATGTGAAGGAATACTCTAGGTTTAATGTGCTTGAGTGTGTATGTGCAAAGATTTTAGAGGGTCCCATCCTCTGCTTTTAGTAAACTGAAGCACACAGGAGCCTGGGTCCCTATGCCTGTGCTCAGTAGGATGTCATAAGCATCTCTGCTTTAGGCAGGCAATGGGGTTTAAAGCCATGGGCTTAAGAAATCCATTCCCACAATTTTTGTGTCAGGAAAGGGAAAGGGAGCTGTGCAAAAGGTAAAGAACAGTTTTAGGGCCTGTTAGCCACAGGCAGTAACACTTAACCAACACTATAACCAAGACTTTGTCTCCTGCTCTCCCCTCCTGCCAATCCCACACTCCTTTCATGCAGTGACCAAGCAGAAATCCTGAAGATAGCTCCTCCCTCTTTGGGAGCTGGTCCTTTCTCTGCCAGTATTTCTTCAGGCAGCATTCAATCCCCCTTGGCACGTCCCAAGCCTCACTAGTGTCAGCATTGCATGAGCTTGATGGGAAAAAGATACTCCAAACTCTGAAGGCTGAGAAGCTAATTACTTCAAAAGTGTCTTTCAGCCATTATATTCCCATTAAAATAATAATTTATCACTCTTCATTGTACTCTTAATGATGCTTGAAAATAATGGGCTTGAATCAATACTATGCCCAGTGTAAATGTGGTGGAAGAGCAGGGAGGATCTTAGCAAGGCTGATTGCATTTCCATTTTTTTTGGCTGCTCTGGTGTTTTGACAGAGTATCTGCATCCAGCACAAGCTCCTGCCTTCAGGTTTATCCTGCTAAGGGGCTCAGTGAGCCCCTGGAGCTGCATGTCCAGTGATGAATATTGATACATCCGGGGCACTTGAGCTAAGGGCACATGCAGTGAACAGCTCATCTGTATATATAAAAATCCTCCATTTTTGATAGATTCCCCTGCTACTTTGGTTATTGACTAGATTTAAAAGCAGCAGCAGATCCTTGGAGCAGCTGGAATGTCTGGAGTGTGAGGTTTCACACAAAGTCCACCTCCCAGCTCCCTCTACTTCTCTGTGTGCAGTGAAGTGTCTCTAGAAGGTGGTGGAGAGTCAATGTGCAGAGCAGCAGCTCACAAAAACCCAGGAATATTTCTGCACTAATGGCACTTTTCAATGCTCTGATTGCTTTGACTTTGAAACCTTCCTCTGCAGAATGGCTGAGAGAAACACATCCCAGAGCAGCCTGGACCCCCCAGCAGAGCTTTGCCTGCTTGGCACCAGAGTAGCTCCAGCCAGGGGCTGTGCAAGAAGCCCCCAAGCACTTTTGGAGAGTATTTTGCAAAGACACAAGAAATTACACAGATTTATTCAACTCTGGCACAAACCCCACCTCTACCCCCAACTATACCTTTCAGAAGATTGATTAGGTTTTGCTTTACCAGTTTCCCATCCAGCCCAGTCACATCAGAGTATTTTCCTCCTTCTTTCCACTCCCTGACCCCTCATTTTTGATTCTGAGTGTGGCACTGCAATGCTAATGCTTCCCCTGATAGAAGGCTTGGAAAGAGAGGCAGCAGAAGTGGATGGTGGAGGAAGATCTGCTGGATGAGTGTCTTGGTTTGAAAAGACAGGTGTCTGTTAAGGAAGGCAGGAGCCTCCCCTGAAATGGAAAATGTAAATCCCCTCCCTCTGAATTGTTATAATTTTTAAGTTAAGGGGCTCTCAGGCAAAGATATGGGAGCAGGAATAACAGTTCTTTATTAGGGAAAAAATAAAATAATAAAATTAAAATAAAAAAACTAAAATAAAATTAATATAAAATTAAATTCAAATAAATTAATTAATATAAAATAAAATAAAATAAAATAAAATAAAATAAAATAAAATAAAATAAAATAAAATATGCAATAATACAAAACAACACTGACAGAGTCAGAATACGACCTGACACCCAATTGAAGTGGTGGCTGCAGTCCTCTGGAGTGACAGATGTAGCTCTGTTGAAGCAGTGATGCTGTAGAAGGGTGGAGTTTTCCTCTGGGAATCCAGTGGGAAAGGGCTGTTCCTCTGAGAATCCCGTGGAGACGGCTGCCCTGGAGTCCCAAAGTCTCAGATTCTATCCAGGCAGGAATGCTTGGCTCCTCCCCCTGGGCAGAGCTTCTCCCAATGGGATGATGGAATTTTATCAGCCATGCAGTGACACTCAATGGGCCATTAACAGAAGATATTTCCCAGAGGGAGGATTGGTTGTGGAAGAGATAAAGAAAAACTGCCCAATTAAGAGATGATAACTGTCACACCTCTAACAGGTGGCAAATAGAATGCACTTATTTTTCAATCCAGGACACTGAGACACCAGAGCTTGGAATCTGGAACACCAGAGGCCTCCTGACAGCATCCTATGGGAGAAGAGACAGAGCTTTAGTTTATGATTTACCAGACTGAGGAATAAAAGTGATGCTGTCCTGACTATCTGGTCTGACCAGTCATCCTCCTTAGCTCCATCTCTATCAGCAAGAAGAACAAGGCAAGGACTATTTCTGCCTTTCTGGTGAGCAGCTGAGCTTTGCTTCTGTGGGTGAGCAGCGTGGCCATGTCCAAACTGCTTGTTGGAAGTATCCCTTGCTCCTGCTAGCTCCAAAGTCAGCACAGCTTTGACTGAGAAAGGGCTGTCAAAATTCCAATGGACATTATGGCAACAAGTAATCAGGGATGGGCAGTGTTCAAGTCTTTGCCAAGGCCACGTTCAGTTTAGCCCTGCAGTTGTGGGGTGATTTGTTGGTCTTCAGCATCCTTTGTATGAGATCCAAACTGAGGACTTTTTTTTTTTTT
>VWZV01007764.1:104954-160526 GCA_013397155.1 Irena cyanogastra
AAGGAGATAATTGGTGATTTATTAACTGAAGGCTCTGACAGATACAGACCTTCACCTCACACTCAGCCTGCAGAAGGGGCCTTTGCATTGTGCTCTGGTCTTGTCTGTGTGTGTGAAAACCTCCAGATGGAAGGTACCAAGAGTGTTTGGATTCAGCTGTGTGGTGGTGGATATTCTCCAAACCTGGGAAACGATCTGGGCAACCAGCTGCAGCTGGATGTGGAGAATTTGAGTGTACAGGCAGGCAATCATGACTCTATACTATATATATATATATATTTAAATATATGTAACTCCTAGTTCACATATTCCTGGTTTGGTTGACCTGCTTTTGCTTAAGGAAAAGTTAAACTGAGGGAAAGATGAACAAATTAAAGACTTTAACTTATCCCTGCTCAACTCAAGTTCTGTCCATTACATGACCTGATGTGCTTTAGAAACCTTTGAGCTAAAATCTGGGTTCAGCCAAAGGCTTCCTAGCAACACCAAGCCAGGTGAATGACACACAGGATGCTGCTGAGGCTTTGACTCAGCCAAATGGGAGTAAATTAGTTGCTCTGCTATTCATGTGTGTCTCTTCCCCCAATTTCAGTTAATTGAATGCAGGGAACAGTGTATTTTAAAAATATATTTATTTAGGCCTTTAACACATTTTGTTGAACATTGCTAAAATCAGCTGTCTCCCATTTCATAACTAGCTGCAAAGGAGTATTCTGTATTAGCAGACTACTTCTTCCCACATCCACAGTTAAAAAGCAAATGAACCTATATATCCACATCTCCAAAGGGAAGGGTTTTTTCCCATGTGAAATCTGGTATCCCAGATTTTGAAGTACAGCTTCACTGAAGCTAGAGGAGAAGTTTTAGCAGGATAATGAAATATTTATTCCAGGTTCAGACTTTAAAGTATGAGTTATGGTTTCTGGAGTGTCCAGGGATACTTTGTGATGGTGAGTATTCAGGGTAAATGGGGTAGGGATATCTGCTTCATGCTTTCATATCTTACAGCCTGATTCCTGCCTTCTTTTGGGAAATATCTTTGAGCATTATGGGAAAATGCATATTGATGAACTTCCCAATGTATAGCCAAGCTTGTCTGCATTCTCTATTTCTTCATTAGTCACTAACCATTTCTGTAAGACAGAGCATTAGTTCCCAGATCATAAATTCAGGAGAGGAGGTGGTGTCCCTCCCTGCTCTGCAGTGGGATCTAATGGCTTCTTTGCTGCAACAACAGAGAAAGCATTTAAAGTAATGTCCCTTATGGATAGTCTCCAGCACATGGAATGATTTTTTTTTTTTTATTTAGCACTCAGCATATTTAGCAATGAAGGAGAGAAAAATTGTGAGCTCTTCTTTTAGAAAGATCATGGTTTAAATAAAGCCCAAAATCATAGCTTTTATTTTTTTTTGTTCTTGTTGTGCTTGTTGCTGGAGACTGTGGAAAGCAAAAGTGATCATGTGCAGTTGATGAGTCCTCCCTGTCCTGTGCACAGCTTACCTCACCCTAAAAAACATCTCTGCAGCATCACCTGCCTTCAGCAGATCCTGTGACTGTGGTACAGAGCTGCTGTTGTTTCTGGCTGGAGTTACACTTCTGATGTCTCTGTGAATAGCAAAGCAAATACATATGGGAACAGCAATGTATAGAATCCCTTCCCTGCCATGTTAAAGCAGTGGGAGCAGAGAAGGTAAAATATTTAGACTCCAGATGTCTTTATTTGCCAAAATAAAAATTCTTGCTGTAAAATATCTATAAAATGTAATTAAAATTGCCATTTATTTTTCTCGCCGTTGCTAACATTGCTGGCAAAATTGAGTCACTCAGTGCTGCCAAATATAGCATTCCAGGTGTAAAACACTCTCAGATGTTCATGGCATTTTGCACGTAAATACTGAGTCATTGAGAATGATCTGGTACCATCCATATGCCTGATACAGAAATACTGCCATGAGTGGGAGATCAGTATACACACACAGCAGGATAATGTTTGAGAATGAAAAAAATTGTGTTTCTGCATAGTTTCTAATAGAGTTAGACTTTTCATGTACTGATACTTCTCCTCTCCAGACTTTTGCAGAGGAGGGTGACCACAACCTTCCATCCCCCTACTAACTGCTCCATCTCTGAAGAGCAAGTTGGACATTTCTTTGTCACAGTGTTTCCTTTTCCAATTTTTATTTTTTTTAACATAGCCTGTGTGAGGGAGTTGCAAACCTGAACTGTTGATGACGTCTCAATATACAGAAGGTAACAGCCCAGTGCCTGGTACCATTCTCTTCCAGCCACCTTTTCAATCTGCCTTTTGGCTGCTGCTGCACTCTGCACCAGGCAGCAATACAGGCTGTGTTCTCAGGCATCATAATTTCCTGGAAAAATGGATGTGTTTGTGGAAAGCATATGGCACTGGTGCACCCTGCAATCATGCTTGCCCTGGAGAGAGGCAGTGCTTGCTGGAATGTAAGCCACTGAGATGAATAATTTCTGCCTGACAGAAATGAGTGTCCTCACCAGTCACAGGAGGAAAAAACACCCTCTCTTGCCACGAATGTGTGAGTTTGGTCTCAGGCTTGTCCTGGACCACACACTGTGGGCAGTCAGGCTGTCCTGTGCTCCAGTGAGACCCAAAGGGCCTTGGATCAAGCTCAGGCACCTGCTCTGCCTTCTTGGCACCCTCCTGTCTTCCCTTCTCCATGTGATGGTTAATCCTCCCATCCTCCCTCCCACTCTCCTATTCCTCTCTCACTTGAACCAGTGACAACATTTCATCTGCAGACTTTGTCTTGCTCAGTAAAGCAGTGGATGGCCAGGTACATTATACCTGTTTTAATGGAAAAAAGGGTTTAAATTCTTGTTTCCCTCCCTGTCAAGGGAAATGCACAGAATTGTGCTAGTGCAACATCCATGACCTGCTTGCTGTACAGTTTTCTTTGCTTTCTCTCTGCTTTCTTTTGCCACATGGCATTTCTTCTTGTTACCATCTTTTGCATTGCATTGTTTATTCTGAGTCTCCACATCACTTCTCCTTCCACCAATTCCTTCTTTTTTTACCAGGTTTCACTTTATGTTTATTCTTTTTCTTTCTCCTGCCCATGCATTTCCCTGATGTCTTACCATGTGTAAGACAACTTCACTAGAGGCATTTGTAAGTGCTACCAAGAGTTCACTAAATTGTAGTAAGGATGATAGAGTCTATATGGAAGACCATTAAACTGGAAACATGATTTTCTTATTTTGGGTGAAACACAGGAGCACCCTGTTTCCCTGTTCAGTTCTGTGTTCTCATCTGTCTAACTCAACAAAATTAAATTCTTAGAGACTAGGCTTGAAATACATTTATAAAATAAGTAGAATGAGAAGGGATGGATGAGAAGAATTCACCTTTCCACACTACAGAAAGATTAAAATTTGGCCACTACTAGCAGAATTTTGCGTAACATCTTAGATGCTTCTTAGCTTTTAATCTACTGCCTTCTGGGGCCACTTGTGTAAGAACTCCACTGTGCTTCATGACAAAAAAACTGTTGCCTGTTTTCCCTTTCCTGTTAGCTGGCCTACCTCTGTGCTCAAAACCACCCAGGTTTTCATTTCCTCCATGGACGCTGAGAACAGTGAATCAGAATTATCTTGATATCAACCTTTTGGACACTTGAAGGTGATTAACACACAGCCACAGACAAAATGATTTCATTCTTTCTTCATCACCCATATTTTTCAGCACCTGAATCACTCCTGTTGCTCTGGGTTCCCTCCAAATTGTCAGAGTCTTTCCCACAGAGCAGTGCTGAGCACCAGACACAGCTCTCTAGCTGGAGCCTCCACCCTGTCAGGTTCAGTGAATAATTCCCCCAGGGGCCCAGGTAAATGATGGTGTCTGAGGAGTCCCTGAGTGCCATGTACCTTGTTTGCAGCAGTGTCACAGGGTTTGAGTACAGAATTCAGGCTCTGTGAAATCTGTTTCTGTGTAGATGCTCTGGCTGCTCCACAACAGTTCCCTGCAGGGACTCTCCAGGCTTGCATTAACAGCAAGTGCCTGATTTCATTCAAAAGTGAAGCTGTGAACAAAGGTGGAATTCAGCCCAGATGAAGCCCTACCTTTTTGTGCCCACAGACAGCTGTCTGCCTGTCAGCAGGGTGTCTTAATTTAGCCACTCCAGAGGTAAGGCAAGGATTGAGTGCCTAAGGAAAGCATCCAGGACTGTTGGAGCTGCCCAGGGAATATCACCTCACCTCTGGACACCAGTGCCAGCAGGCAGGATTTTCATTAGGTTCTGTTTTGTGTCTGTGGAAGCAGCTGAGCTGAGCCCTGGTGCCTGGTGTAGGGTGAGCTGAATCCCTTGCCAGGACAGACTGTGTGCCAGCAGACTGTGTTGACTGAGGAGCCATAGAGTCCTGTGGAGGTGTTTGTGCTACTGTGCAAGTTAGATTTCTGAGATTACATTTAATTTAGCTGATGGAGGTGCCTTCAGGACTGAAATCTGCCTCTCTTTGAGATGCCCTTGATTCCCCTGCCTGGCAACAGCAATCTGCAGTTTACAGATCACAGGGCATCATCCAAGTGCTAAAAATATGCACAACCCCATGGACAATGAATAATTGCCCCATTTGCTCTGCTCTGTCACTATAGTGGTTGGTTCTCCACAGGGCTCAGCTCCATTGTCCACACATGTGTGGTTTGAGCTGCCTCTGGATGTTTTTCTGTCCAGGAATATGTGCCTGCTTTTTCTCTGTGCACAAGGAAATGTTCTCCTTCCAAGAAATGCATCTGTTTCAGAGTTATTTTTAATGCTGAGGCTGCATCATTCCCTTGGCACCACAGACTGAGTAAACAGGTACATCTCAAGGAAGCAGCACTGGTACTTTAATCACCATTACATTAACTCAGAAATGCAATAATCTGGGAAATTAGGCTACAAATGTTAAAAGAAAAAAAAATCATTAAAATTTAAACTAAATTAAAAAGTTACAGCCTACCCAGAGGAAGTTGCTGAAAGTCATGTAGCTACATTTCCACAGCATGAGAACCTGGAGAAGTTAAAACCTTAACAATGATGGTGGAGCACATTTGTGGGAAATGTCAAAAATTTGTACTTCCCCTTACTAAGTAACATTGTCCTGTCTTTGGCTGGATGGAAGCAATCTGTTTTTGACAAATCAGTGTTGGATGTTTCTTTATCACTTTCCTTGAGGTACCTATGCATCAACTATTTCATTATTTGGTCTGTTTTCTTTCCAAGCATCAAAGTTAGGCTGACTCATCTGGATGTCACCTTTTTTTCCATGACAGCACTGTTTGCTCTTTTTTTCTATTCTGCTACTTTTCCTCCACAAGATCTTAAAGACAATCTCATATCATGCAGTGATTCCTTTTGGTAGTTACTGATGTACCCTGCAGCACAGCTCATCAGTCCCCCCTGGCTTGCAGGCACTCCACTTACTCAAATATTATTTAACTTATGCTGACCTGCTCTTCTTTCTCTGCACCATTAATTTCAATCAAGTTGATAATCTGATTGTAGATGGTTTTTGAGTTGTTTTTTTTTCTTTTTCCCTTTTCTCTAGTCTGGTAGAAGCAAAAAGGCACTGTACCAAGTAAGAAAGATAAATCCATCACACAGATGAAGCAGCTCAGGCACATAGTTAGGGACTTTCACATAGCAAGAGCTGGTCATGAATTACAGGGAGAAATTCTCCCCAACCTAGATGGCTCCATTCAGCTGGAAAGTGTTACTCTTCCAAAGCTAAAAATGACATAAAAATCAAAGGGGGTCTAATATTTTAACAGTGCTTGAAAAGAAGGGAGGAGCTTGGGTAAGTAAGGCTAATGTGAGTCAGCAAAAGGCTGACAGTCTCCCTGTCTCACAGAAAGTCAAGGAGACAAAGGTGTGGTGACAGAGTGAGACTTCTACCTCTAAAGATGAAAGGATGTGAGTTTATGAATGTGAACTTAATACCCTTGCACTTAGCCTGACTGTGGTTGTCATACTTTGTTCTGAAAGCTTTGTACCTTAAAGGAATAAGTAAACAGTGTTTTGTGCTGAAAGCAGTTGCTTTTGTCACTGCAGATCTATGCAGCCAGAGGCAGCTAAAAGGCAATTTTACAGGGTCCAGGTACTTGATGGACCTATTTAGGTAGACAAAATGAGAACTTGCAGGATCTGAGGAAGATTTCTGGCTGAGGAAGGATACCCAGAAAAGCAATGCCATTGTTTTTTTGGGAGCATTTCAGGGAGATGGGGAAGGAGTCAAGCCCTTCACCCACTTACCATGAGACTGAAATCCAGAGACAGCCCAGCTGAGAGCTCAGACTGATAAAATTGCACATGTGTAGGGTGAGTATTCAGGTAATGGACACTCTTTATGCAAGAAAGAGAGAAAGAATGACCTTGCACCACTCTCTCTAATCATTGTTATATCTGGAAATCATAGAATCACGAAAGGGTTTGGGTTGGAGGGGACCTCAAGGATCATCTAGTTCCAAACATCCACAGTTGCCCAATTGTGATTTGCTTCAATGTGGATCCCTCTGTTATACACTAGATTGAATTCCTCACTAAGATATTTGAAGACTGATTCATTTGTTTCATAAAGACTCAAAGGTAATACTGGTGAAAGTTGCACTTGAGGCTGGGACATCTCTGTATCTTTGATTATCCCTTTATTTACACTGTTGACTTATTGGTGCAGAGACTGTCTAGGTGTAAACATAAAAGGATAGCAGTTTTGGGCCTGGAAAATAATATAATTAAAATTTTTAAAAATACTGTAAATATTTTCATAATCAATTAATGCACATCAGGTTTCAGAAGGATAATTTGCCTGGTTCATTATTTGCTGTTCATTATATGAATTTCCTGTCCTTGTACTATTACTCCTCAGTGCAACAGCCTCATCTTAAATCCTACAGAGATTATAAACTCTTCAGTTCAAGGGAGACTTTGATTAGACACATATAAACCAGCAAACATTCTACTGGAGCCAAGAATTTCCTCTCCTCACTTCATTATGTAAACAGCAACAATAATAATGATGAATTGACTAAGGATTGTAAAATGGAAAATAACTCGGAGTAACAGGTTGAATTTAAAACTGATAACATGAATTTGATTATCAGCACAAACTCCTTACAAAGACACTGATCAGGATGTGTCACAGCCTCCCAGGAAAAGTGTTAAGCCACCTGTCATTTGTGTTCTTTTTGGTCAGACTAGATAATATTCTGTGTGGAACAATCAATCCTGTATTAGTCCAGTGGGAATGGATAGTGATTTTCATCTGTAATTTCAATTTCAAAGATGGATAGAGTGTATTTCTTTGTATATAAAGTGCAGAAGTTTGTGAAGGGAGTTTTATGCATCTCCTGAGACAGAAGAGCTTTGGCTGGAATTAGAAAAGCAGAGGGCAGGGGCAGGAGGGAAAAATGATGGAGATGCCAAGAACTCTTTATATTCAACTACAGCTGGATCAATTGTTGGTCTACTGTTGTCCTGATAACAGAATCGAGCTGGTAAGGGATCAGACCTTGGACATTTTGTCTAAACAATGTGAAAAACAACAAGTATTGAGGAATGAATGCAGAGGCTCAGCCTGAAGGAAGCACAGGAAATGGAAAAAAAAATCTCTGGCCAAGGATGTAAACTGGATGAGAAAAAAATAAGCAGAACCCAGTTCAAGCTAGACTCAGGCAAGGGAGAAAACAGGTGAGAAACACAATCACATCAAGGTAAAGTTCTGGAAACATAAAGCAGTCCTGAGACTGTCAGGAAAAGCTGCAATAGGGATTTCTCAGGTCTTTTGAGATGGGCACAGAGAAGCTGTGCCCTGCTTACCTGGAGGTAAATCCATACATTCTAGTGGAGTAGAAAAGTATTGATGAAGAAGGTGGATGTCTGGTTTTGAGGACCAGAGCACAATTAAAAGGAAAAAATGCACTTTTCATCTCCAGAACACAAGGAAGTTTGTTTGTGCCTGTTGATGAGCAGCTGTGGTTTGAGATCTGACCAAAGATCAGATGTGGATGCATCTCGTAGATGTCCAGCTAGTCCAACCCTCCACAAAAGATAAGGAAAACAGCTCCAGTGGGTAACTGCCATACAGAACATGTGTTTGAGAGTACTAAGAAAGAGAAAAATATCTGGATGGGGCATGTTATAAATCTTCAAGGATCCCCACAGTGATTTAACTGCTGTTTGCACACTCATCAATAATGCCTTTGGAGTGGGATTTTTTTTTTTTTGTGTCAGCTCATAGAGTCCCAGAGTCCTCTTTCTGTGTGAGAAATTTGGAGGAGGATGGGTGCTTGTGGGTACTCTCAGTGTGAACATTGATGAGGCACTCAGATGGAAAGGATGAGGGCTCAGCTTCAGTCTAGTGTGCCTTGGAGGCCACCAAACAGCATTTTACCAAACAGGTAAACTGCAGAAAACAGGAGAAAGCTGGAACAAGTGAGCATCTGCTTGTGCTTGTTAGCTGGTTTAGTTAATAAGAACAGAGATGCTCTCCTTCCTCTAATTAGCTCGAGTGTGATATCTTAATCTTAGCATTAAGGATAATTAGCAGCAAGTAATAGTTTCAAAAGACAGCACAGTAACATGGCAAACAGAAGAAGGTCCAATTTTTACATCCTTTTACTTTCTCAAAACACGGACTGCGATGTGGTTCAGTGAGCCCACAGAAGGGGAAGCTGTCATTTCTAAAATGAGACCTCACCACACCAGTTAAAGCAGCATTGTAGGAGAAGGAAAGCCTGGGGACAACAACCCATCTCCTGAGTATGTCACATACACTGTACCAGCCATCAGAGAGTCCTCAGGCATTTTGACTGCAAAGGACAGCATTCTTTTAGAGCAGGGAGGAAGTTATCCAGAGCTGCATTACCAAACTGCAGTATTAGGTCAGAAGAAGCCATGGCACAGGATTTGTGTCACAAGGCTCTGGTCTCACTCAGTCCTTGTGCAGAAGGGAACAGCAAGGTCGTGCCCCACATCAAAGGTTCGGTGAAAGCATCCAGGGATTCATAAAGTTGTTGACTCTCCTACTTTCTGCAGGTATCCACACAAGAATATGTAAAACTAAATATTAGCACAGCCATCAAGCCTGCAAGGAGCTGCTTTATGGAAGGATTTCCCTGGCCAAACTGCCCAGCAGCCTGCCCAGTGCCCTGGAGCTCTGAGCTGTGCTGGGAGTCAGAGCAGGGATGTGGATGCAGCCCTGAGCAACCTGCCCCAGCTGACCCTGCCTGGAGCAGGGACATTGGATCTGATGGTCTCTAGAGGTCCTGTGATTCTGTAATTCTGGGTGCGTTCATCAAAAAGTTCCAGGGACACTTCCAAATCACAAGCTGGGTTTGATTTATTATTTACTTATTTGTTTGTGTGGTTTGATCTGTGGCATGAGATTTGTCAATTAAAGATTTTTTTTAATACCTTGACTTTCCTCTCATAAGAAACAGAAGAAAAGTGCCAAGAACTTAATAGGTCCAGGAAACCAAATGTAATTTTTGGAGCTCAAGAAGTGTTTGGACAGTACTCCTGGGCATGTGGTGTGACTCTTGGGGATGGTCCTGTTCAGGGCTGGGAGCTGGACTTGATGATCCTTTTGTGCCTTCCAACTCAGCTTATTCTTTGATTCTGTGAATTCATATGCAGTTAGTGAGCCAAAGTGTGTGATGTTTAACCTTTCAGTTCAGTGAGAAGTTTTTGGTCAAAGACTTGGGGAGCTGTTCTGTGTAACACTTTCAAATTTATGAATAGAAATTAAAGTGCTGAAAAGCCAGTGTCTGCTTCATGGCAGCCTGCACCCACATAAAGACTAGAGTACTGTAGTGAGACAGAAACAGACAGAAGAATAGTTAGTTAAGAGGATTATGAGGTGAAGTGTTCTTTTATTAGGTTTGTAATACAAGAAAAGGCATAATTTATAAGGGCATGTAGTGACAGGAAAGGGGGAAATGGTTTAAACTGAAAGAAGGTAGGTTCAGATTAGAGATAAGGAAGAAATTCTTTACTGTGAGGGTGGTGAGAAACTGGAACAGGTGGCCCAGAGAAGCTGTGGATGCCCCTTGAAGTGTTCAAGGCCAGGTTGGATGGGGCTTGGAGCAGCTGGGATAGTGGAAGGTGTCCCTGCCCATGGCAGAGGGCTGGAACAACAGGATCCTTGAGGTCCTTTCCAACCCAACCCAGGCCATGATTTTTTGATTCTATGATTTACTGACACACTGAAATGCAACCACAGAATTGTATTGCAATGAGAGGCAGGTGGTTACACAGGAAACTGAGATCAATGCTAAAAGTACAAGAAAGCATGGCAGTGCAGCATAAAATTCTGGCAAACCAAGCTTCTGATTAATCCATTAGGTTAGAGAGGGTCTTCCATCGTGATTAAAGGCTGCAGACATACACTTGGAAAGTGGGGGGATTTTAAAATCCTTCTGCTCATCCTGTGCCTGGGAGCTAAGCAGCAGGAGAGCAGCCAAGGAGCAGCCACCTGATGTGAATTCAGGGATGCTTTGGTGCCACAGCTGAGCTGATGGGAGCTGCCAGGGCTTATCAGATGGCTGGAGCCTACGAGTGGCAACATCCCAGAAAATGTCTTCTGCTAGAGTTTTCTGTGGCAGGTCATGACATATGTAGAGCAGGAAGACTTTGCAGCCTGGTAATTCTGATTTCTGCTGATACAAGTTAAAGGACAGACTTTGCACTTTACTATCAGTCCAGACTGATGGCTAGTTTGTCTTGCTCAGGCTGAGTGTATTTTAACTTTGTTTTTTTAACAATTGTAATTGTCTAGCAGTCAGGTAATTATGGTCCATGTCTGTTTTAGATCAGCTTCAGTTCTCAGAGATAAAAAAGCTACAGTGCAAATTAAACAGCCTGTAAGTTTGAAATAAAATGTGGTGTGAAAGATTACAGGCATGGGATGGTAACAGAGATCCCAAACTTTGTAAGCACAAATATTAAAGATCAGTCAGTGGTCACTGCAGAAATGCAGCCCTGTGTTGCTCAGGTAAAAGCTAATTTTGGAGATAACAAAAAGAGAAAAGCTGCATAATGAGCATAAGTAGAAAAATACGTCTTAAGAAAATTTATAAAAATAAACCCCAGCAGACCCAAAACTGAGGAGGAGCAAAGTATCAGCATTAACATCACACACCTCCCAAAGGAGAAGGTGAAGGAAGCCCCACCACAAATATGATACTGCCTGTGACAGACATCTCAGGGTACTGGCAACATGTCACAACTCACCTCCCATTCTTCCTGAGTAAGGATGAGAGGGTCAGCCATAGGAGATGGACAGGCACTGAAAGAATGAGCACAAATATTAAAAAAATTGAGTTTTGTTTTGGTTTAAATGATGACCCTTTTGACTGAAATAACAATGGATTCACAGAATTCCATGTCCCTGTGATGTATGCTCCCTCCTTTCCCATAGCAAGACTCTGAGTGTGACAGCTCAGAAGTCCATCATCGATCTATAAAAAGTACCTGTGAGCATTCTGGTTCTTTCTCTCTAGTTCTTTCTTTTCCAGTTCCCTGGGCCTCACACTGGAGATGTGTGGGTTAAGTAATGTTCTGGAGAGAGACTGTATGGGAGATTAAATCTGATCTGTCTGTTCTGGGCAACGAGGATATATTGTATGAAGCCTTAGCCAGCAAAAATTTACCTGTGCAGACACTGTTGGTATTTCTGGCTACCTTCCTGTCTAATTTATTATTTACCATAAAAATGTGAACTTCAGCTAAGGAGAGTGCCCTCTGCTTTTCCTCTTCACACCTGCTTTCAAGGTTCTCAACTTCTCTCTGCAGCAACATTTCAGCAGGAGTAAAATGTTTTAAAAAGGAGGAGAATAAGTGCCCCTTCCTTGTGCAAGCAGTTCAGGAAGTCAAACCCACATAAAAAACTGTCATTGACTTGAAAAGAGAATTTGTGTATATATCATAACTGTTAACATAATTGTTGTATATAGGTGCAAAAGGTCACCTAGACTTCTTTTTTGCAGACAGTAACAAATCTGTAATTTAACATGCAGTGTGTAACAGATGCAGCTGACATTATTTCTCATTTTCATGAGAATACAGGACTCTGATTGGATTTGTCACTGATGTCTATAAAGGTTCAAATGAAGGCAGAAAACAGAAGAGGTCTGCTCTGAAGAGCCTCTGCTTACATAAGGATGTTGTTCGAAGGCAATGAGATCCGAAGGTGTCTCTGAAAATTATGCATGGTTTTCTCTATTGTATGAAAGCAGCCCATAAGCTGATTACCCCATCTCCATTGTGTTTCAGTCTTCAGTGCAATTTGTCTTTTGCTATTCCTCACATATACTTTAGAACAAGATTGTGTATAATGTTTCTTTTGAAAAACTGAATTTTTTATTTTTGTTTTCTAACTTGTCTTGCAAAAAACTTATTTTTTTTCCCATGTAATCAAGAGCCATACCCACTTATGCCTGAGTCAATTTCTGAATATTTTGTGTTCAAAGGTGGCTGAAGAACCAGGACAGAGCACTGGCTTGAGAGCCTGAAATGTATCTGAGCACTCATTGCTCTGTGTGTGTCCACACAAGCACAAGCAAGAGAGTGAGTGTGTGGTTATCTCATGAGGGAGTGTTTTACTGCTGATATTTCTGAAACAGCTCAGAGGAGTCAGCAAGAATCACATAACCAAAGGTTCATAGAATGGTTTGAGTTAGAAGGGATCTTAAATTTCATCTCATTCCAACCCTTCTGCCAGGGGCAGGGACACCTTCCACTAACCAGGTTGCTCCTGGCTTAGAACACTCCCAGGGATGGGGCAGCCACAGCTTCTCTGGACAATCTGTGCCAGGGCCTTGCCAGCCTCACAGCAAAGAATTTCTTAATGATATCTTTTTGGCTGGACCCAACCCAGCACACACCTAATCTAAATCTCTCCCCCTTGTCTATCAGTCTCTGCCCATGTAAAAGGGCAAATCCTTCAGTAACCCTCTGCACTGACCCAGAGATGGTGACTGCTGTTGCCACAATGCTTTTCAGACATTTTAAGCCTGTGGTTTTGGGTTTTTTTTAAAAAGAGATAATTTTAATTTACACATCCATGTTAATCTAAACATTAATGGTAATCTACACAAGCTGGGGTTCCCAAAAGGTTTTGGTGAAAATGTATTGGCAAATCTTAATTATTTTTGTTTGACTCCCAATCCAGAGAGTCTGTTCCAAGCTTTGATTTAGGAGGATTTTAAACATTAATACATAATGTTGAATTGCTTACTTCACCCCCCAAGCTGTTCTCATTAGAAAGAACAATTGATTAAAATAACTGCTTAGGCATCTCCATCTTTCTTTTTGCTATTGAAAACCCCTCACCTCAGCAATTCTTTGCCAAAGCGTAAGCACATATCTCTCATCTGTTCACTTCAGTGTGAGTTAGTGAACTCTGGGCAAAAAACAGAAAAACACATCAGGGATGAAAAAGTACGTAATTTTAAATGAAAATATAAATCAATAGCCCATTTTCACAGGGGTTGAATAACTTTTCTTATGGACTGTTATCTGTGGAAAGGACCCTGGCAAATTAAATAAAAAGTCCTGTAGCAAAGAACATATTCTCTTAAACAGCTAGTTTCCATAATGCTGTGCTTAGCTCAAATCATAATGTTAACAGCAAAATGCAGCATTTTATTTGATTTTTATTTCTGGAAAACTCATATATCCCAGTTTTGTTGCTTTTTTAAAGTGACACTGGGACTGCTGAATCTTTACAGCCATTAAACATCACTGTCTGGAAGGATCTGTTAAAACATATCTGGGGAAGTCATTCTGGTCCTTCTGGGAGAGCAAAGCCCTGGGAGCCTTCAGGAGCATCAGCCCCTCGTTGGAGGCAGGGCTGGCTCAGGATTGCATTTTCCAAGGTTATCATGTGCCATCCAGCTCAATCAGGATAAAATAATAATTAAAACAAAAACAAAACAAAACAAAACAAAACAAAACAAAACAAAACAAAACAAAACAAAACAAAAACAAAAACAAAAAACCAAAGAAAAATACTTTTGTGATAAGAAAGAAGCAGAGTCCAAAGGGTAAGAAACACAGTCCACACCAGCCAGGGAGCTGGAAGGCTGGGCTACCCAAATGGCTGCAATTAACCTCCTGTTGAGACTGGTGTGGATCACCTCCCCTCTGCTGCCTCCACATCCTCTCCCAGAGTGCCTTTTCTATTTGGGTTGTAAATGTTTGAGAGGCTGTTGTTCAGTGGTATTTAAACTGTGCCCAGCACGATGGGACCCAGGAGCTTTCATGAAGTCCTGGTGGCCAACTTGACCACAGGAAGGTTGGGGGATGCACACACTGATCCTGCATCAGCCAACAGCTGGACAGCCAGGCTCTGAAACTGTTCTTGCTCTTTGTGTTTGGGTGTGTGAGCTGCCTGAAGCTGGCCTTTAGGGTTTGGAACTGCTGTGAATTTTTCACTCCTGGATGAAAATGTCCAAGAACAACAGTAACATTAGCTCTGATTTTCCCAGACTGATATGCAGACAGAAGGAACATGTACTTAAGCAAGTTACTCTTCAGAGTCATAATTTGAGGAATATTATGGAATATTATCCTGTGCGTGCTGTCCCACATTGCTTGGAGTGACTGTGGTTATGTGGTTATTACTAAAAGTCAAGGCTCATCTGCTGCTGCTCAGAGATTCTTGCAGCTCCCCTGGTTTTGATATCTATGGCAGAGTAAACTTCCTAACCAGGGGTGGATGAGGAAGGTGGATACCACAGCAGGAGGGATGATATATCCTCTGTTTATTTGTAGGGAAGATGATGGACCTGTCAGAATAAATAGTGTATAGGGAAAACATTGATATTCATTTATCTCCTTGTAAAACACTACAAAACTAATAAAGTCTCCTCAGATTAAGATCATGGACTCTTCAAACCAGAAGAGAGAGGACACTGGTCTCCCCAGTGGCATTAGTGACAACAGACATGGTCCTTGGCTGTATAAGTGAATTCTCTCCATGTACAATCCCATTGCGATCAGCAGTCCTGGCCTGGCAGGGTGCACTTTGAATAGCTGGCATCAGTTTGGAAAAAAGATATACCCAAACATATTCAATTTATTAGTGTATATTCAGCTTGATTAAATTCCAGAATGTTTCTGAAGTTCTCGTGTTTCCTTGCTGGACGTCTGTTACTGAATTTATCTGTTTCTATTGGTGTGGATAAAAGTCCAGCTCCTGTAGCTGTTCGAACAGAAACAAAAATAAATAGGCTCAGGAACACTCTAAGGCTAGACTGACTGGTTGATAGCAATTGTGAATAGGTTTGCTTGCCACAATAGCATGGTTTAGAAAAACATTGGAGACAAGACTGCTGCAAACATGACATTCATCAGTACATCTGAGGAGAGGCTGGAAATAATCTGAGGAACCTCTGTCAGTGGATACATGGAGGCCAAATGGGAAACATCTGCATCTTCTCCAAATGAGGATCAGTGGAAAAAATAATTCTAAAATTCTGAAGATCAAGCTTTTCTTTTTAAAAGACTCATGGGTGTGAGGCAGCCAGACCAAAGCATCTGTGCACTGTCAGGAGGTCCATGTAATTCTGATCACCTTGACATGGGACTATGTTATAGGAAAGCAAAGCCTGGAGGTGGCAGGACATGGGAAGAGGACAATGCAGAAGAGCTGGGCATATGTGACACTGAAGGGCAGTTAAGCAGCACCAAATAAACACAGCCAAAAAATACAGCAAACTGTGGCTGGTTTAACTTGGAAGGACCAGCCTAAACTCAGGCGTCCCTCTTGCTGCAGCACTGCTATCAAGTAGCAGCAGCTACATTCAACTGGTGCTTTGTAAGGACTGCTGGTGGTGAAAGATGGATAATTTAGGAAATGATTTTGCAGAGTAAATCACAGAGAACAATAAATACTATACAGAGTCTGATCAGTGGCAAACAGCAAGGTCTTGCAGAAGGGTTTTGAAACAAGTGAAGAGATAACATGAACAGAGACCTTGAATTAGACACTAGATGCTGTGTTAGGCAATGTACCATAACTTTTATGCAAGTTGGATAAATTAGAAAAAAATGTGTCCTTAGATTAACTTAGGTCATTATAATGTGAAAACCACACCTCTAGAGCTACCCACCTCCGAGTGAGACCCTGACCCAATGAACACATACAATGAACTTAAAATGCACTGTGTATCTCTGTTAACTAATTTAGCCCCTACCTGTGTTATCACCATCTCCCAGATGTCATAGGCTGGGTGATCTCATGGCTTTCATTCCTCACTCACGGTGCCTTGCTCCCTTTTGGCACAGAGCTGGGAGTGCTGTCAATGGAATTAGGGCTGTTAAAACTTGCTGCACTTTCAGCATGATCTCAGAAAAGTTCTTCTACTCCATGCAATGGATGTTCATAATGTATCTGAGTGAGTAAGGTTTGATAAGGCTTGAAGCACCTTTCTTGCAACATTCCTCACTGTAGGCTATCAGATTTCCCTGGATTTAGGCCCCCCATCATGCACTGAAATTAGGATATAACATAAATGACTGGGATTTCAGAACCCAAACCCAGAAACCCCATCACTTGTTCTGCAGAAAATAAGACAGTTTCTACTCAGATGTCAAAACACAAATGTGGGGGCATTATTTTAGGAATCAACACCTTAATTGCAGGGCACACAAGATGTGAGGATTTTGGGGTCATGTTCTCCTGTAAAAAGAGAGCAAAGACTAGGTAAATGACAAGCAGGGCACAGAAGAGAAGCAAGTAGAATCAAAAAAGGGCATGAAGGGAGAAAGATGGATGGAGGAGGGGGATTCTTTAAAGATGGGTACTTAAGGTAAGAATACTCCTCTCTTTAAAGAAATGAGTAGAATACAACGCATTCAGGTGTGCTTTTTTTGGCACTGGAATCTGTTCAGTCCCTAGGTGCCTGCAGTAATGCTGACCCTAATCTCCCACTTATCTCTCTGTAAGGTTTCTAAGCCTTTCAGTCCTCCTGAGCAAACAAGGCACTTGGTCCCTCCGTTCCCTGCTGCAGCAGGTTGAGTTCTGCCGAGTAAACCCATCTCATCAGGAGAAGGAGGAGGAGGAGGAGGAGGAGGAGGAGACACTTTTGGGAATGATAAAACAACGAGCAAAGCAAGAGCTGCCAGGGCGGCTGGTAAGTGTGGAAGTGATGAGCTTCTTATTGATTGCACAGGAGTCTTGCTTGGAGAGATGGCTGGGAATTTTTACCTCTGAAAACATTACACTGAGAAAGCTGAGAAGACAGCGGGAGCCAGTGCTGATAAGAGGGATCAATGCAGAGCATGGGTGGAATGAGGTTATTAATAAGTAATAAGATTCAACTTGGGAGCTAATGAAATAAAAAAGACATTTTCTAGTTGGGGCATATCACAGGCACTTGATTGCTATAGCAATGGCAATGGAGAGATTAGGAACAATGAACTGTACAGCAAAAATTGGCTGAAAATTCCTCCTCATGGAAGCATCTAGTTAAAAGAATGGCTAAAACAGAACAGTTTTCTAGAAGAGATGTATTTCAGGATATTTAAGAGGGGCTGTGAACAGGAACCTGTGATCTTTGGAGCATGTAAAAATTGAAAATTATGCTGGCAAAAAAAAAGCCAGATAAGTTTGCAATCTTGATCCTTCTGGTTGTGAACAGCGTGACAATTTCACACAGCTGGAAAATGGAGGTTTAGGCTCTACAGATTTCTTCATCTGCAGAGACTGTTTCCCATTATACAATATGATCTTTCAGCCTTTGGCATCTTTCCCTGAAGGACCACTTTAGAGGAAGAGGTCTGTAGCTGTGAAAGGAAGGTACTTCCCCTCAACTTCATTGAATCCTAACAAAGCTGAAGGAGGGTAGACTTAGCCTGGATGTCAAGAAGATTAGATATTAGGAGAAATTCTTTACTCTGAAGGTGGTGAGATGCAGGAACAGGTCGCTCACAGGTTGTGGACTCCCCTTTTCCCTGGACGTGTTCAAGGCCGGGCTGGACGGGGCTCTGAGCAGCCTGGTCTAGTGGAAGGTGTCTTTGCCCATGGCAGGGGGTTGGAAGAAGATGATCTTTAAGGCCCTTTCCAAGCCCTTCTATGAATCTGTGAATGTCTAGTCTTCCTATTCAGGCCTCTATCATGGCTTCAAAACTGAGGAGAACTCTATTAAACTCTGGGTATCTTAAAGATGTATCTACAACTGTTCTGTACCCTTTCTCACTACATTTCTTAGGATTTTTCCATAAGTAAAGCATGCTTTTAGCTTTTCATGATGCATTTGTTTTGAGATCTCTAGTATCTTCTGAGAGATTAGAAAATTGCTACTTAAAATAGACCAGCTTATCCCAACACATACATAACTCTAAAGCCAAGCTGCTAATAATAACCAGCATCAGCTTTTCACTATCAGGGAAAGGATTCAGGAGAAGTTTAGCCCTGATTTGCTTAATTTCCTTAAGGAGATCTCCAAGCTCAATGGATGGAACAGAGAAATGGATGGGACGCAGATGAGAACACTAGTCTTATTTCTGCAATATAAAAATGCAGATAAGGAGGAAAAACCCACAAGAAAGTGATTACACACAGGGACTTTGTAAACTTGGGGTCCTACTGGGTTGTTTTCCAAATGAGGAAAGCATTTCAGGTGCTCATTGGAGTAAGGGGGAAGGAGCTGGCTTCAGTCGTGCCTGAGGTACAATGCTGAGAGGGAATCTCTGTGTGGCTGAGGGAGTGGGGCATGTTCTCTGCCTGAACTACACAAACCTCCCACAGCTTGTGAGCTTAAAGAAGCTCTTCAGGACTGTGCTGTGAGATGAAACCTGCACATCTGAATTCTTGGGTAATCCAAAGTAGATTTGGTTGTGGTGCTGCTATCACAACTTAGCCAATGGCAATGGTGTTCTGGGAATGTTTTCTCACAAACTGACAGAAGTAAAACCATTAGACAAGAACAGCTTCCCCCATGATCCACAGACTTTTCAGTCAGCATCTTATTTGTAGGAGATGATGGTTTGATGTTAGCCTTAAGACCACGGAGATATTTATTTAGTCTGCTTGCAATATGGGAACCATATCAAGAGATGTTAAGTCTACTTATGCTCCTGAGTCTGAGCATTTGGAGATTAGGAGCTGATATCTGCTAATTCCTTCTATTTTTATTTTTTTTTAATCTGTCATGATGTCCTGCAAGACACCAAGAGGGCTTGATTTTTAATTATTTAAAACAAGTAAGAGGTGTGGCTTAAGCCCAGCATTGGTCTGGTTTAGACAAGAGGAACTAAAATCCCTGTGTTTAGTATACAGTTTATACACACCTCCACTACACAAGGTGTTGTTCACTGCTCTAAAATGGCTGAAGATCACCTTGAATGATGCTGACAACCTTCCCTGATTCCCTTGAATACCTTCACCCTTGGTTCAACAGTTGCTGGGAAGAAGATGCTGACCAGGGACTTAACTGAGATACACATTGTACCAACTATTTAATCAAGGCAGCAACACTCATATGGTCTGGCTGCTAAATGAGATGTCTAGACCGGGTAGTGGGCTGGGCAGGATGGGAAATGAGTAATAATTCAGACCTGAAGTTTAAGGATGGAAATTACCCAGGTAATTAATGACAGTAGCCATGGGAAAATGCCTCCCTGTCACTATGGCATAGAGTTTCTCAGGTGAGGAGCTCAGCCAGGGCACACAGTGCAGGGCCATGAAGGAGGACTCTCTGTTACTTGATCAGAAGATATTGTCAGGAAATCAGTATTGTTTCAGTGAGGCCTCATTTTTACAGGAATGGTGTCCCTTCCTGACTCACTCTGGCCTTCTCCATGCCTCTATTCTTTTCTACCAGAAACACAATTATCAGGAAAAACAGCCAGCACAAGAGTCCATGGGGGGGAGGCCCTTTCCTCTGAAGATGTTCCCAGGATAAGGAATGGAAAGCCACTCCTCCTCCACAGCTGGTGCCCTGCCTTGCCTGCTCACATGAGGCTTTGACAGCTGCCCTAGAGGAAAGTGTCCCTGCTCATGGCAGGGGGTAGAAAGGTCCCTTCCAACCTAAACCATTCTGTGATTCTATGATTGTGTGATTCTCTGTATTTGTGCTTTTATCTCCTTTTCTGAGCTACTGATTGAATGTGCTAATAGCATCTAAAGCTATTGAGAGCTGATATTTAGTTATTATTCAAGCCTATGAGAAAGGAAAGAAAATGCATCTGAAGATGATTAGAGAGCTCCCCTTCTGCCCCCTGACCCACTAAGAATCTGCTGTTAATAGCTTTAACTTCCTTCCCATTATGCTCTGATAGGATTTGCCTTTCAAAGCACTCTGACTAGATAAGACAGTACACTGCTGAATTAGAATAAGCAATACAGGCACACAAAAGATGTGTGGGTGTGCCAAGACAAACCACCTTGATGCCTGAGGTAGCCCACTGTACCTCCCACCAGAGAAAACAAATCCCAAAAGCATTCCAAGTCTTATAGGGAGAAATTGCCTCCTTCTCAAGCAAATTGCAGGGATCAGGCACAGAAGTTGTGGTGAGACAAAGCAAGGAGAGGCACAGACCTGAGACTCAAGGTCCATCAGCCAGGAACAAGATGAGGTGCTAAACAGTGCTAAGAGAAAGCAGCTGAGTCTTTGGGAGACAGTGCTGGTTTGGGTGACTTTTAAAGCTGAAAATAAAACTATTTATATAGACAGAGATATTTTTAACAGACCAAAGATGTTCATCCTGCTGAAGCTAATGAGGGCACAGTTCTACTGATGAGGAAAACCCTGTGTATTTTCAGAAAATCAGGAGGAAGCAAGACTCTACTAACACTTGAATTTGAGGCCTTGGATGGAATTTTGAACAGGGACAGGCTTCATATTCACTTTTCTTCACTTTTAAGAATGCTTGAATGCGCTGTTTGCACATATGTAGTGAGTGAGCTTCACTGGATCATCAGCTGAGGAACATCTGGAATGCCCAAGAGGAGTATGTGTGGGAGGTATCTTTTTTCCTTAGCCACACATAAAATGGGGTGAAGACTACCTACAACTTGTCAAATTGTCCTGGTGGATTTGAAACAATCCCTAGCTTGATTCTGCCCCTGTTGAAATCAAGGGCAGTACCATCACTGATTATAGAAGGGAGCAGAATCAAGGCCTTCTGGGATCTGCAAGGATTTCCCAGCTGTAGCTCTGTGTTACAGTGCAGACATCTGACTTTGGATAATATTGAAGATTTCCTTGCTGGCTGACTTCTAAAATCCACCAAAGTGAACAGAAAGATTTCTACTGAGAGATGAATTTCTGAGCACAAGGGCAGAACAACCTCAAATTTTTAGGAGGGTGTTCAAACCTAAAGATAATATAATTACCTGCATTGGTGTTATGGACCATACTGGAAAAGATTTAACTTTAAATTATACTCTCCAGGAGAGCTGAAATTGTCTCCATGACCAACTCACATAGCAGAAAAGATCCTTGTGCCTTCAAGGGACAGCAGCTTACCTGGAGAAGCACACAGCTGCCTTAGCCCTGGCATTGTGCTGGAAAACTGATATTTTTCCAGGATTTGTTTGTCCTGTGCAGTGAGATGTGTTTAACTTCCATGAGAAAAGCTGTTTTCCTTTATATCCTGACTCCTGAGTGCAAAACAATGGTAATAAGAAGGAGAAAAATAAATATAAAAGAGGGAGATGAGTACAGTCACCAAAATTCTTATGGAGCTGACAAGCTGAATTCAGAAATTCCACAATGAAATTAACAGATCTTCCTCCTACATGAACACTTGGGGGAATCTGCAAGTAAAGGTGTCCTATTCATTGGCAAAGTCACTGGAACATCACAAACACATAAAAATTCAAGCGCTCCCAGGCTTGGAATAAGGTGCTCCTTATTCCAATCACACAATTTCTTGTAAGTCAGGAGACAGAGGGGGAACACAGTGCTGTAGTTGCAAGCAGCTTTTGTCTGTTTGAAAGTTGATTGTCTTTTGGCCAAGAGTTAAACACACAGTCAGAGAGAAGCAAAGGGTCTGTTTGTGTTTCCAAATTAAGTAAAGTCAGCTGCTAAGTGTTGAATCAGAAAAGGAACTCTTGGCTGATGGACTAGAAAAGGCTTTAAAAGCACAAGTCACAAGTGCCAAGATCTCATCCCTCACGATTCAGAAGAAATAAAAACTGCTGCTCTGTGCCATTCTACGGTGCATTAAGTGGCTCCAGGGCAGCACCAGTGATCCATGTGGGCAGGATCAGCAAATTCTGTGTCAGATATTCTAAGATTTTTGGTCCTAAAACAGGACCAGTTGCAATTCTTGGAACAACAGCTCTTTGACACGTCAAAGAGAGGACAGAAGAAATGCAGTGAAGGATCCATTGAGTCTTCAGTGACCTTTAGTAATAAGCTAGGTAGCATAATGCAGCTTAGATCCCTGGGCTCCTAAGGATAACGAGCAATTGCTTGGTGAAATTTGATTAGATCAGAGATTTATTGGATTTTAGAAACCCACCACTATCCAAGCCAAATATCTCTGCAGAGGTATTTGTACCCACAAAGCTGCATGGGTAAACAAAAACCCAAACAACATAACACGGCACCTCTCTCCTTTTCTTCAGGCTGGGATCAGAAAGTGATGCAAGGTCCTAAAATCTGATCCAAGAGGCTCTCCAAAGCTCCTGCATTTCCCAAAAATACTGGCTGAATGTTGTGCCTGGAACAAGACCAGAAAGGCAGTAAGCCCCCATGACCTCTGTAAACCACATGGATGGACAAAATTTTGAAAGGGTTTTTAGCTCCTCATTGCAGTCTGCTTAGCCCATAACAGGAGCATCTGGATGGAGCCCTGAGTGTAATGCAGGCTAAGTTTAGGCTGCATTAGGCTAAGTTTAATTATTGCATCTGTAGCCCCACCAGGGACCCTACCTGGTTTTATTATGGACTCTAAGCTGCAGGTGACACAAAACTGTCCAGCTGTCTTTAGATACCTTAAGGAGCAAATGGGAATTTAAGAAGAATTTCAGTCTCAGTATCTCACAGATAAATTATCTCCAGTTTTCTTCAGCTGAGACAAATTGACTGGGGAAGGTCCTACAACATAACTTGTCTGCCAAAGCTCTGCCCGAGTGCTTGAACCACTCCAGAGCAACTCATCAATACAGAGACATAAAAAAGATTTATCTTTGTGTTTGGATCATTTTCTCCAAATTGGGGAAACAGCCTGAAATTGCTGTTCTGGTTGATTCCATTTGAATCTTTAGAGAGGTGCTTTACCCCACAGATCCAAAATGGAATCTCTTTTGTGGCAAATGTAAAGTGAAATAATGCTAAGAGCAGTCAGACACAGTGAAGTCATTAAATCTTCTATACCTCGAGTCAGCCTGGTTTTGAGAGGTTTAAATGATGCACAGCAGGTAATCCCATCCTTTAAATCAAAGCAAATACCTTCATTTACTGTAAATCATAGTGTCTAGGGAGGTTGGGATCTGCTTAGGATTTTTGAAGGGACGTTCTCTTGCCAGAGAGGTTTTTTTATTGGTTGTAGATAATTTTTTGTGGTTTTGTTCAGAGAGCAGTGGTTCAGATTTTGGCAATGTCACCATGTAATCATGCTTTTTTTTTGATTGAGTAGACTTGAATGGGCTTTGCTCCTATGGTAACAAACTTCTATCTGCAATTGTTCTCAGCTTTTTGCAGGTGCAATTAACCATTGTTCCCAATGGCCTGCTTCTCTCTGTGACTTTGGCTTTCCAAGACTGGATCTCAAAAGTGTCAAGGTTACAGTGGGCAAAGGGAAAGAGAGTGAGTGACTGGGAAAATGAGATCAAGCCTTTTTCCATCTTTTCCCTAATCCTGGTCTGGACTGAGGCAACCCCAGTCCATTCTGCCAGCCTCCCTGGTTCCTTGTGGAGGATGGTGTCAGCACAGTCCTTGCTGCCCCAGCCTGGCTCTCTCTGTGCCCCAGCTCCGTGCTGGGCCGAGCTCTCACCGTGCCAGCTGCTGCTGGGATCTCCGGCTGCTTCTCACAGACTTCATCTCTGTGCCTACATCAGCCAGCCAGGTGGAGTTACAGCCAAGATTTTGGCAGTATCTGCAACTCTGAGGCTGTGTTTAAGGTCACATTTCTGTAGCTGTGCTTGCCTTCATTTAATCTTGTTTGCTCTGACGTCAATGCAAATGCAGCAGCAAGCCCAGGCTGTTAGATGCTCTCTCTATTATTATGGCTTTTTCTCTCTTCAATCACTGCTGGCTTCTTAAGATTGAGTTAAAATTACTGTGGGGAGGGGTGTGTTGTTTTAACAGTGCAGCAGCTATTGTGTTGGCATATTCTACCCAAATACAGAGTATCTGCACTTAATAATTCTGTTCAATTGATTCTTGTTGTAACAGCCAAAAAGCTGAGCTCACTGTGAGCTGCGTGTGCCTGTATCCTGGTGTGATTCAGCCCTGAATGCTTATGTATTAGTCCTGCCTATTTTATACATAAACAATTTACTACCTTCGTGTGCATTACATTTTCACGACATAGATTAATGAATTCTGCCTACCATCTGGAACGTCCTACAGCAGTCTCCAAATGGTGCAGGGATCCACGTGCCATTGAAATGTAGCCCTTTGCAGATCAGAGCACAGGACCTGAACAACACTGCAGCACTTTAGGACCACTGGGCAGAGTGGAATACACCCAACACTGTCCTGCTGAAGTAAACTCAGGTTGAGAGAGGTTATAGTGAGTTTCTCGAGCAGTGCAGCAGATTTAACAGACTCCCAATTCCTACAAAATATCTAAAGGACATCCCTTGATTGTGAGGCTCAGAGATATTCAGTGACTTGTCTCTGGCTGTGGACTAAGTCCATACAAAAAGTAGAACAGTTCCTACATTCCCTGCCTGCCCACTGCAATCTTTCTAAAGCAGCCTCTGTTTGAAGAGGGAAAGGCAGAAGAGACAGATAATAGGCTTGAGGATAAAAAAAGTGACATCAAAATCCTTCAACATCCATGTCATTAGTGGATCAGAGGATGGGCTGTCGTTGATTCTTCTGGCATTAAATGCTGCAGCATTCAACAAGGAAATGGTAAGTTTTCAGGGAACTGGAAAGCTGCGGCCTTTCAGGTCATATTTAATCACTTTTTCAGGAAGAATCTCTATTTGTAAGATCCCTGCTGTCGAAGCATCAGTGGATTAGCAGGACTAGCAGGTAATTCTGCTTTAACATCAACACTGGTATAGCACTATATGCTACCCACAGTTTAATAGGAACTTGTGAAAAATGTATTTAAGGAGTGAGAGTCTGAAGTGAGTAATAGCCATAAAATGTGGATAAGAAAATTGTCACAAAGGGTTGAATTCAGGGCCTATCCCAGCCATTAAAGAGCTGGAGTCTTTGCAGGCTCCAGAGCTCTGCTGGCTCCCTGGTCTGAGCTTCTCTCCTTTACCTTTAGCCACTGGAGCCACAAAGTCATTGAAATGGGACAGGATCTCCTGGAAGATGAGCCACCCCCAGCCTGAGGTGATGTCTGAAGCTGCTGCTTTCAGGGACTGTGAGCTGGTCATTTTCCAGACCTGTGGAGGGTGTCCCAGGCACCCACCTCAGATTGGATTCCAACAGCTGAAGAGGGCAGAGCTGGCTCCTGTCCATTGCTCACAGCCTTCAAATAGCTCCCAAATGCCTCTCCAAAGCCTTTCCTACTATAGGGAATCCACAGTTCTGATAAACTAAGCCTGAAGCAATCCACTGGGAGCATGTCCTAGTGAAAACATGAGACAATCCTGGGCTAGAAACAACCTCAAATCCTTCTGTTAGAGGTGTGGAGATAAAAATGTGTTGCAGCAAGGGGTAAGAAAGTGAGAGAGGAGCTTTTAGCCTTATAACTGGATATTCTAGAAGATTTTGGCAGTGAAGCCAATTGTATTAAATTGCCCTTGTCAAAGGGTGCATCCAAAGCTGCCCTTACTACCAGACCATGCAGTCATGTCATTTTTTCACTTCTGGCCTAACTGGACAAAGAAAACAAAAAAAAGGAACAATTCTGGCAGGACAAATGAACCCCCAGTTCTGTGGAGAGGTGGGATATGTGGGCTTGAGGGTCTCTGTTTGAAGAAGTGAATTTTCTAGCCCATATGTCTTAAGAAAAATAATGGCACTGCTGACACCTCCTTTTCAGAAGACAGGGATGCTCATTCTTCTGTTCTGAATGAAATATTGCCTGGCAGAGCTGAGAAAAGGTGCTTGTCTCCCTGGGTATTTCTGAGTGCAATGGATGAGTGGCACCCAGAGAACAGGCAGATTGAATGATGGCAGAGCTGCTCTCCCTGACTCCAAGGTCTGGCCTCTGTTATCAGTGGGATAGGGCAGGGCACCACATCAATTCCTAGGCATGAGCTTCCACCACAGCAGATAGCTCCATCACTCTGGATTTTACAGTGCCAAGCTCTAAATTAAAAAAAAAAAAACCAGCAAGGGAAGAGCTCAATCTCTTTGTCTGCAAGTTCTGCTCGTGCTGTGATCTTTGTGGGCATGTAGCATGAGCAGGAGCTGGTAGTTAGCAGGAAATGCTGCATTTTTCATTTCTGCCTCTCTTCCCTTGTGCTGTGATGGCAGACACACACCCCCTGGTCAGCAGTGCTCCAACTGCATGTACAAGCCTTTACATCTCACACAGTCTTGTTGAGATGTCAGGGATTCAGAGGTGCTCAGAACTTCTGGAAATCAATCTCCTTATTCTAACAACTGACACTAAGATTTTTGAAGCCAAAGCTGGAATTTTGAGTTACAGTCTAGATCCTTAAATAAGTTAGCTGAATTTAAGGAGTCAAAACCAGTGCTACTGTTGAAAAACAGGTCATTTATTTAGATCTTAAATCTGGAGTTAGAAGTCTAATATTAGTTGCTCATTTTTTATAATTTTTTTTTTTGTGATCTAAATAAGGAACAATGTCCCTGTTTAGAGGTGGAAGTTGGAAAAGTTAGTTTACATGACTTACTTGTCATTAGGACTGGAGTTCTGCACTTCCCCTTCTTTCCTGCAATGTTGCAAATCCCAATAAGAAGCTTCCCAAGACTGAGGTTGCTCAGTAAAGCCTGGGAGGCATATGGGAAATCTGGAGGCTCCATGGTTTGGAAATTGAGTGTGCCTGCAAAGGACAATCTGCTGTGGATTTCCTAGAACTCCAACTGCTCTCCTCATGAATTCAGGGAGGAGCTGTTAAAGTAACAATAACATTAGGAATAAGAGTGTGCCACATTGTATAAAACTCTGTAATTCCTCTTAAGATCTGCCAGATTTTATGAACAAATTTGAAATGTTTTCACAAAGCATTCTTTCAGGTTCAATCATCTTCATGATTGCAAATACTAGGTTATGCCCCAAACCTTCACTCCCCTGCAAAATAAAACCCAAAATGTAAGAACAACTCTTCTACAAGCAAAACTTGTACTTGACATCATTTTCAAGTAATAATAGATTTTTTCCAGGCTTTGATTATTCAACAGGTACCACCTTTTATAAAGCACTTGTTTTCTGAAAATTAGGTTTTCTGAAATTGAACATGTTTTGGGAACTAATGTAACTTCCTTTCCCCTGTTGCTGAGTAGCTTATACTCTCTAGCGCCCTATGGTTCAGGAGAGTGAGTCAGTACAAATTTACAGGTGAAAAACATGGTCACAGAGGGAAAAAAACATCTTCCCTGCCATCTCATGAGCAGCTTGTGGTGGAAAAGGGATTTGAAATCAGTTCCCTGATAATGAGCTGGTTTTCAGGGCACTCAAATGTCTTTCTGTTTTGAAACTCTTCTTGCTGCCACTGCTGTTTCAGGATACCAGTGGTGCAAAGGGAGTTGTGGCAGAATGAGATGCTATCTCTGGATCCTGCACTGAGGAAACACAGCAAGAATTTATTTGTATGAAGTCCCTGTAGTCAGTCCACCTTGGTACTTGTTTGTTTTGGGACCCGAGACAGCCAGGAATGATGTTAGCACTGTGTTCAGTACTGATGATTACGAACACAGTTATGTTTTATCTTTCTCAGCCCAATGGACCCTCTGAGCCCCTCAGACTCACTGGCTCACAGACAATATAACATTCTTAAATTTTTCCAGCGCAGCAAATGATGATTTAAGTTCCTGACATTGCAGGTGTGATAATGAGGCCATCTGACAAAGTGCAAGGCTGCGTATTTAAGGTTTTTCTGGGAATTATTCAGGTGCTGGCTCTGTTTTCTGCATTGTTCATTCATGATGACCCGAGCTATTGCCTGTACATACACAATCTGCAGTGGAAGCAAAGCCATTCATCCCTAGATGTTGAAACTGAATTGTTTCTCTCCCCTGATGAATGACAGCATGTGTAATGGATCTCCACATGCCAGAGGGGTTTTCAGTGGCAGAGCTTCAGGCATCACATGGAGAATTAAAGCACACTGAAGGCTTGGTGTTTATTTTGGAACTGAACTAAAATAAAATCCACTCTGGGAGAAGCTTTCAGCCAGATAAGCTGGAGGATTTGATCTGTGAACTTCCTTTCTTAGGCATTTCTGTCCTCCCCTTTGAACTGCAGCAATCAGTTGATACACGTGATGATGGGAAGGAAAAGCATCAGAGTTGTGTAACATCTTCTTATCACTACAGATTATCCTATAGCAATGAGATTAAAGCTTTTTGTTATGTAGGAAGAGTTTAGGATTTAGCGTGGTGGTTTCGTGTGTGCGTGTGCGTGCCCGTGCATGCTTGCTTTCTTTTTTTATAACTCTTATGAAATGCACTACAAATTTGGTTTCATTGAGTAAGGAGAGGAAACTTCATGAGGGTGACAAAGAAAACAGCAATTTTGAAAGGAAGTGAAGATAATAGAGTCCTAGAATGGCTTGGGTTGGAAGTGACCTTCAAGATAATAGAATTCCAACCCCCCGTCATGGGTAAGGACATCTTTGCTAGACCAGATTTCTCAAAGCTCCATCCATCCTGACCTTGAACACTTTCAGATTTTGAAAGGATCTCCTTCAATCATGATGTATCTATAAATATGTATGCTACCAACCAAACATTACCTCCTGGCATGTACATCCCCGACAGGACTGAATTGGTGAAGAATTCTGGAGCCATACGGGGAAATGACATGCAGAAAAGAGTGGTTTGGATCTCAAGCCCTGCAGAGCTTTGTGACAGCAGAACAACCTGCTTCTTTTCCCTGCTGACAGATTGACTTCCTGGCTAAAGTCCAGCTGCTTGTCAGGTTATCTGAACTATGTGCTTGGCTCCCTTTGGTTCCCCGTTTTTGCCAGGTGCATGCCAATAGAACACCTCAGGGTGCCTGAGGCTGCTTTGTATCTGTCTGATTTCATCAGATGTAGAACAACACCAATACTGGAAAGGAACCTCAGCTCAATCCCTTCTCTTCATGCAGTCATCCAGCTGATGTACGAGGTTTCTGTAAGACTCTTCCAAATCTCACTTTTAGCCTATAATCACTGTCCTGCAATGAGCAGAGTCCTGAAATCAAAATGAGTTACAAATAGTAGAAGCACCTGTCTCTAGGCACCTAAGTCTGGGTACTAAGATGGCTTTAGGGGGACATCAGATTCCTGTTTAAAGTGGACACCAAGTTTCCTAGATCTGAAACCACTCCATGCCAATTTGCCACTGGGCATATTGTAAATTTAGTTAAATAGTGGTAATGTACTGTGACACTTCTATTTCTGCTGTGCCATTACTGTGCAGTTTATATCAGAAGGATCAGCAAGCTGAGACCAGGAAGGAAAGTGTTTAAATTACATGAAGGTTGTGGTTTCTAAATAAAGGCTGGTGGTCCCTTTGATAATATCACTATCATAATACTTTGATCCAGAGGATCTGAAACAGTCATTCTTTACATGGGTCTCTCATTGACTGCAAAGGGAATTTTGGGCACAGAGCAATTACCCACACAAGATTGGGCCAATTATTTAATTAAACTTTAAGTGGGAGTATATACATAGCAGATGGACATTTCTGGAAGGTACTGAGTAATGTGTGCATGGGAACAGAGGAAGCAGCTTATCTTGCACATTAGCCTTTTATGGAGTTTAAGTGTATTAACATTAAGACTCCAATCAGATTTAGGAAGTGCATAAGATTTCTCCAAGCCTTCTTAACACGTCTGCATTTTCCTCAGAAGAGTGCAGCAGAGAATGAACCAATCACTTGGTCACTATTGTCTGAAACCAGCATGAGAACAAGAAATGTTCATGGGTAGAAAGATACATTGTCTAGGCAGGTTTTTCTATAGGCTTGGCTAGGTGGCTGGGTTTTAGACAAGTACTAGATTTTTAAAGGCAAGTAAAAGTCTTTTTAACCAAAATGATACTGCATTGATACTGCATTGTTTGCCTTTTCTTCCTTTCCACTCCTATATCTCCATTTGTATTAGAGCTTTCATTCTGTCCCATTGCTTCATATGCCTATATTTTAGTAGAAGGACTTATTTATGTTTATTTTATTTCACTTCACATTTACAGAGCCATGGGCAGCCTTAAGTGTTTCCCTGGAAAACAGAAAGAAACTGAAAGGGCAAGATGAGCATCATTTCTATTTACAATTATACTAAGCTTGGGCACTTTAAAAAAAAAAAATCCCACCAATAACAGTGAACAGGAATTAGCAAAACAGACTTAATTAGATGAGATGAAAGGAGCTCATGTTCTTTATTTGCCAGAGGAAAACCAGGTTAATAAAATAATTTAATAAAATATCTTTGTGATAATAAGGGCTAGAAGTCTGAGGTACAGCCAAGAATATTGTTTTTGTCTCCCCCATAAAATGTATAGTGTGTACAAAGACCAGGGTGGGAATGAAAAAGTTACCTTAGGGAAGAGAACTTCCTTGTTTGGGCAGAAGCAAGAACAGACCCCATCTCCTGATGCTGCCCATGAGCCTGTCACTGCCCATGCAGGACTAGAAAGTTGAACAGCAAAGACCTGTGTACCATGAGATTCTTATACTATTGACAATAATGATCATTGGTTATTGATTGTTACATTATTTCCCAGCCATGCCATGAAAGTTCTCTGAACGAGGACAAGTAAATAATTCCAGGTTTGCCACATCTGCCATTTAGCAGTATCCTTAGTTAATACCCCAGACACTGTTTTTGAAACTGAACAACATCCACAGTGTTCTGAACAACATCTTGGCACATTTCAGGGTATTTTTCATTGACACAAGCATAATCATTATCAGTTTGTTGTTCTCTTCTTTATGGAAAAGTACCTTGTGAAACTAGGCAGAATTTTGCTGGAAATGAAGGAACTTACTCTACTCTATAAAGCACATGTCAGTATATGCAAAAGTCCAGATCACAGCATGTCAGAAGGAAAGAGAAGGACCCATGCCTAGACCTCAACTAGCAGCTTCCCCAAACTAGCATTTATTCTCTGGTATTTTCCATGTTTTTTAGAGGCCCTAAACGTCCTTTAAATTAGTGAGTGCAGTGTACAGTCTGGCCCTGCTCACTGCTCAGAAAGGAGTCAGTATCTGGGACAGAGTAGGAAGAGGGACGGCAATGTTTGAGTTGCACTGGTGACAAAGATGGAGGAGACAATCCCCGATTCCTCAGCTGTCAGGTTAATTTATTCTCTAGATATGGAGGCTAAATTTGTGAGGCAGTTTAAGGAGCACAGTGATTAGGATTTAAGGTTAACAGGAGTACACTTCAAGAGACACCAAGTTTTCACTTTTTCAAACTTCCAAACATTGCATAAAAACCTAACTGAGGATTAATATAATATAGGAGAGTGATCTCCACATCTATTTGTTTTCTTTCAGAGTGCCCCAATGGCTGAAGAAAAGCCCAAGTATAACTGCACTGTCAGTGAAGTCACGATTGTGAACCTGCAGCCTGAGAAAAATCCAGTTCTCCTCCTGGCAGGAGGGAAGGCAGGAAGTGAGCATAGAAACCTTGCTTTCCAGCCTCCATCTCCAAGGATTTCAGAGAAGAAGCTATGCCAGGGAGACAAAAAATTGTGTCCAGAAAAGGTGAAAAACGAGGGAGTTTTGTCTCCCAGCCTGCATCGTGCAAATGAGTTGTGTAGCACAGAGAACATTATCCTGAAGAGACCAGTGAAGTTGGCCCCTCTGGAGATCCCTGTGGAAGTAAAAGAAGCCCAGCTCCAAAAGATTATGAGCATCCAGAGAGAAGCCCAAATGGCTGCCCAGAAGCTGATGGTGATCAACTCCATCCACAATGAACCCCATGTGAAACGGGTAAAGAATCTGGCTCAGGGGGAGCTGGGAAACCTCCAAAAGACACAGCTGGATGAGAAGGCTGCTCTGGAGAGTAAAGATGATCCCCTACCCCCTAAAAGCAGCAAACCCCTTGGAGAAATCCAAATTATATTGCCTTCAGAGACATCCTCTAAGTCGACTAAACAGGCGGGTGCTGAGGAGGCTCCCAAGGCACTCTGTAAGCCATTAATCCCCACTCTCCAGGTGTCTGACGTGCATGGAGAGCCCAACAGCCTTGAGAGCATCCCTGACCCCTGCCAAAATGGTTCTCGGCGCCGATTCAGATTAAGACACACGAAAGAGCAGCAGGAAGACACCGGGAAAGCCAAACCCTTAAAGGCCACGGATCCAAGTGTGGGAGAAGGCACCAAGAAAACTGCGGGTCAGCGGACACAAAAAACGCTCAGCGATGCCAGCAAGCTCATTGAAAATGTGTCCAAAAAGCAGAAGGAACGAGGAGCAAAGCAAAGGGAAATGGATGAAGCCTCTCTTGTGAGGAGGCAGTCTATTCGAAGGATGGCCTTGGGAGACATCATCCAGGTGGATGATGACTGAATGTCACAGCACAGACACCCAGGAGGATGTTTTAGACTGAGTGCTTAGATAGAAGTCTTCAGAAGGTGTGGAGACATTAGTAATCTACCAAATAAAAATAAAGTGATAGTGTTGAACAACTCTGTCATTTCTGAGATGCTCAAACAAGTGGGTCAGGGAAAATAACCTTCTACTCTGCTCAACACTAGAAGAGCCTCAGATATCCTGAGCCCAGCACAGAGTATAACTTTTCAAGACACATGGACCATGCAGAAAAAATCTGGATGTGGACTGGGTGGAGGGATCAAGAGGAAAACAGGAACCTAGAAAACACTGTGTCTGGGGCTTTTTACTCCTGAGAATACTGCCCTTGCATGCACAGCCGTGGCAAGTTTGTTTCAGAATGACAAGATTAAAATGTTCTTCATATCTACTGTTGGCAGAACAAAAAATAATTAGTGTAAGTTTAGCAAGAGACATTCAAGTCAGAAAAGGAGAAAAACTTTTAATGACAACAAACACTGAAGAATATTGTTTACCAAGATGGGAATCTCTGTCACTGAAATTTTTAATAATGCATTAGGCAAACACCTGCCAAGGATGTTTTCAGATGAATTAGTCTTTCATTCACACACAAAGACTGGATGATCTGTAATGTCCTTCAGTCTCAATTTTCTTATATTATATGGTCTATCTTTTCAGTTGTCCACTTGCAGGTCTACTAACTAAGCCATGTAGTGCAAAATGGTAAAATAAATGCAACTTTTCACTTTGAACTGATTCTTCTTCCTTGTCCTACAGCTCATGTCAAGATATTCGTTGAATTCTTCATAAGGCAGCATCTGATGCTGCTTTCCTCTGGTTTCTTCAGACTTCTGTTTGTTGTTTCACAATTTCTTGATAAATGGAGGAACAGTTCATCCCTATATTTTTTACATTGCCTTTTTTAGCTTTTCACCTTTGGTCACTTTTCAAGATCTTATTCATCTTTTAAAGATTGAATTTTGGGTTTAAGTGAAATATGGAATAAACCATGCACATGCAGTCTCAACTTAGTCCATCTTAGAATTTTTTTAGGGAGCAAAACCTATTTCATGGGGTTTAAGACAGGTATTATGATAATTTGGTAGAGATTCTAACATGGTGTAAATATTATTAAAAAGATTAACATACAATAAAAGTTGTATGATTTTTACAGCAAGAATTAGGATGTTCAATGATAGTCCACATTTTTGGTTGCTTGATTTTCTTTTTTTTAAAGGTGGTCAAATGATCTTAGAACCTGGGACTTAAAAAAACGATGGTGAGACTTGCCATAAAACTTCAGGAGTTTGAAAAATACATGGATGTCTAGAAAAACAGAAGGTGGGTAGAAGCAGCAGAACTCAGCCTTCAAACATGCTGGTGTTGGTGGGAGATGAGAAAAGAAGAATGAAGATCTTTTGGTATAGAAAAGAGGTGAGCCCTTTTTTGCCTCTAATTCTTTCTGCATGATGAAGACAGCCAAAGACAGCAGACAAGGGCTTGAAAATTATTTAAGTATTCTTCTGCATTTCAACAATATCAGAAAATGTGAAACATTTTTGGATTGTTTGTTTCCTGATTGTTCTCTTAGTGAGAGAAAACCCACAAGCCAGAGATTCTTTTGGAATTTGTTCTGGAGTGTTTCTTGCTGAAGAGAAAACAAACATTGCCAGGATTGAAACTTTGCCCAGGCTTGTCATAGCAGCAGTAGCTGTATTTATACAAATCAGTCACCCTGTGACTTGCCACCACCTTTATCTGTCAAATTTCTATGCTGAGAACACCTGGGGAATGAGGGCTCACAACTATGCAGGCCAGATAATTCAAGGTGAATAAGGATTTTTGTAGTAGTTGAACACATAACTTGGAAATGAGATGTTAAGCCAGGAATATAAAAAAAAAAAAAAGTGAGAGGTATGTCCTCCTTGTGATGTCTGGGCGGTGAGGAGAAATAATAATTTAGCTAATAAACTCAACTGAATCTCTGACTCACTGCAGCTACTAAATTGTGAATGTGAAACTGCAATTCCCATGTGTTTTGTTGGCATCTAACACATTCCCAGCCAGAAAGTGCTCCAGAGAGCATTAATGGGATATCAAAAAAAAACGCTACTAAGATTTGCAGTTTTCAGTAGAAGTGGGATGGCATGAGAGAACAGCTGAGTTAGGCTTGGCTTGGCTCCCCTCAGAAGCTGCTGCCTTTTGTTAAATCATGGTGTAAGAAAGTTCCTCAAATGGATGTTTGAGGCCACCTGGCTGAGTCTCCTGCCTTAGAAATACAGTGACAACTCAACCAGGATGAACAACCCCTCCAGGTGTCTGTGGGAAGGCCACTACAGGTGTCAGAATGACTTTCTATTCCTCTACTCTTTTACTGAGCTCTTTTAATGCAAGTGAATGCTTCAAAACAAAATTTCAAGGAACAAATGATCAGGTGATGCTTTAAAAAATGTGAACCAATGAGATTGAAAAGAACTTACAGGTCCCAGCTTTCTCCTATGGCTGCAATGACAAATTGTTGTTGATTGCACATGTAGAAGATTTTTGACTGGGAAAAGGGACTAAAAACTTTTCCATCTCCAGCACAGGAAGGTCATTGAGGAAATAGGATTTCCAGGACTCAGTATCCAGCTTTACATGGAATTTCATGCTCTGTGTCCCCTGCTTCAAAGAGCATCTTCACTTACTGGAATAGTGTCAGATAGCTAATCTGAATTCTGGGAAACTTACCTTCCACGAGACAGGCAAGAAGTTGAGCTGTAGTTTGTAAAAGGTTCTTTAGGAAGAAGGGGAAAAAATATAAATAATTTAGCAGAAGCTGACTCTTGAGAAACTCATGTAGGAATTGGGTTCAGCATTTTAATTCCTGCTGTTGTTCAATATAAATGCATTCTGCCCTGGCTCTTTGCACTGCTCAGACCTCCCCATCAGCCTCTTATGCTGGCACTGCTTCTCAAACAGCAGCAGAGTGATCTGGAACAGTAAATTTAACACTGAAAATTCCTCCAAAAGATGAGTATTCAACTGGGATCTGCACCAGGCTTGCTTTAGTGAGTTGTTTCAGTGGTGCTTCATTCAGCATGAAGGAGACAAGGAGAGGGAAGCACACACTCACTGCGGTCATTGGCTGGGCTTCTGTCATGCTGAAGTGTATCTAAACTATACTCTAAAGGCAGTAAACTCCTGTATCCAAGTGCCAAGGGTCACTGTGGGCTCTGTGACACAACACAAATACTTGAAAAACCTGGGCTCCACCCTCAGGAGTGGAGACTGAAGAATAATGGTGGCTTTGATTTTGAAATGCCTGTCCAGTGTTGGCTGCTCCACTCTCTGCTCTGGATCTCTTCATTCTTCTGCTTGACTGTGGTCTTAAATCTATTCAGTGTGAAACGTGATGAAAGTCATGTTTTCCATAACATCAAACTGGGGCAGTGTGGGAGCACCAAGGGAACTCTGGTGCCTATAAAAATTTGAGACCAGGATGCTCCCAAAGTATTGGCCTTTTCTAGTAAAACAGGTGTGACTCAATGTTACCTAATGCTTGCTAGTGTGTAAAGTGAGAAATGAAAAAGCAGTGCTGTGCACACATAAAATAACATTTGGATGGAAAATGCAATTTCAGAAGAATCCCACTGAAAAGGCAAGATTAGGGCAAAAGAGGCCATTTTTTTCAACTTAACTCTGGCCATGCCATCGTGGAAGGAGAACCAAGCTCTGCTCCCAGTTAAATGCTGTACATGGAATATCAGTCACTCGAGTCAATTCAGTTGCTCTGTCTTCAGTCTGACATCAGAAAATGACTCAGGAACTTCAATCCAGAGTGTTTGAACAATAGATGATGCAATCAGTGGAGCTGAGATTTAATTGATCTGTAAAGACATTCTCAAATATTGAGTATAAAGGAAAAAAATGTAGCAACTTAGTCATGAAGGGGATCCATTCTTATGTAAATAAATTTAGTAAAGGAATAAATGTGCTTTAGGGACTCATATCCATGTCTCTGTTCAGTAGTTTTTTCCAAGAGAAAACCTCTTTGATTGCATATTCCTTTGTTCTTGCTTCCAATGTTTTTGCAACTCAGGAACCCAGTGGGTGATTTTATTTGTGTAATGCAAAAACAGTTGCTATCCCTTTCCCCTAGGCTGTCAAAAAGCAGGACACAAAGATGATCTCCACTCCAAGGACCTTTTTAGGCTCAATATAAAATAAAGAGGTAGTGAGCAGACACAACAAACACAAGTGGCACAGTGAGATCCCTTCCAAACCAATCATGGGCAAAAGTCACAGACTCATGTCACAATCACTGAATTTAGGAATAGCACATATTTCATAAACAGCACCTCCCACCCCTACAGAGTCTTACAGGCTTTGCAGAACAGCAGGATAACATTTGCTGGGATGAAAAAAAAAAAGGGTAAATTCTTGATTAATTCATTGACCTCTAGAACCAGACATGGTCCCTCACTGGAAGTGTGAAGAGGACAGCCCAGAGATAACTGGATCCCAGCCACAACCTGTAACAGATGGGCACATTATGAAATAGCCAAAGGTCTTGGCTGTCCCCTACGACGTGTAGAAATGTCCCTGAAGACACTGCCTGGGTATTTGTTTGCAGTTCTTACTCCTTTTAGTCAGCAACAGGATACCTCAGTCCTGGATGGAAGGAAAACAACAGAAAAGAGATTCAGGAAAGCTTTTAGAGGTGAGGACCTGAAACAGCACACTTTTTTACAAAAAAAAAAGGGTTTTTTATAATCTTTATTATTGCTTATTATTAGATTTTCTTTGCAATTGCCTTTACATTTTTAGGGATTGCCATACTGATTTCGTGGAGAATTACAGGAAATGACAACACAGTCATGAATGGATGAGAGGAAGAGAAAAGGAGGAACCAGAGACATAAACCCAAGAAGAACTCCAGAGACAGTCTTCATTCTGACTGCCATTAGTGCTTGCTGTAAACTTTCCCCTGTCTCTTCAAATTGTAAAAACTAGAAGATTTAAAAATCCTAAAGTCTCCATCTTGCAGTTCATGCCAGTCTGGAGGAGCCTGAGCCAGGCCCACTAATAATGAATCAAAGACACTGCACCAGATTCTGTCCATGAGCTTCTCTGGGGTGAATCAGAGGGAGCAGACCCCACTCTGGAGTCTGTGATCCCACTGGTACTGCCTGACTTTGAATTTAAGCAGCCACAGGGCTCTTTCCAGAAGAGCTCACCAATTAGAAGTAGGAAAAAAAACCTGCTATACTAAATTGTGATTTCTAGTTAACAGTGTGGGGCTGGAAGACAACAAACACTAGCTCTGATTGCTCCTGCTCGTGTACCCTGGGCACACTAAACCCTTGGAAAACAGCCTTACAACTTCAGGAACACGCTGGCACTGTGTTTGCCTTTGAGATCCACGTGCTAATGCTCCCAGGATGTTTGTGCCAACAGGTTGCCTTAATTTTCGGTGTGTGAGAGACATGACTTTAAACATAATAGCTTCCTCTGAATATTCACCGAGGCCCTGGGGGTGACATGTTTTCAGGCAACTGCAGCAGGAACTTCAATAAAAGGAGCAGTGCTCAAAAATCATTAGCAGGGAATACGTCTAACTGTGCTCCTTGAATGCATTGTCTTCTACCCAGGCAGCTTGCTGACACTTCTATCTCTTGAAATTTATTGTAACAGTGGAAGTTGAAATTGGCTCAGTCAAAATAAAGGATGTGTGGAGCCTCCAGCTAAACCCAGAAGCAAACCCAAATGAGCTGTTAGAGGTACAAAACACACAGTGCCTTTTTACTCCTCATATTTATTTTCCTGCTAATTCTTGGTGAAAAGAAGGACAGAAGCTATGAAAGGCCCTCTAAGTGTTCCTGGCCCAGTAAGGAACAGAAAACAGCAGGCAAGCATCAGCCACGTTTTCAAAGCAAAAAAGATCCAAGAAGCCAAATAAAGTTGAGATGAGCAAAGAGTACAAGAGGCCTTGGTGTGAGCAGGACTTTTTGTGTGGCTTTGTAGTCAACAGGAATCAATCAGCAGACTTGAGTGAATTTCTGAGGTAACCTTTTTACTTAGGCCTCCTGCAGTCCCACCTATCCAGCTCCTGATGGACACCTGGACAGGGATTTATTCTGGAAGTTCTGCACTGTGTCTTAGAGATGAGTCAAATGCACAGGGAGAGATACCTCAGCTCAGACTGGAGGCACTAAAAACACCTGAAAAGCAAACCCCAGAATGTCCTAGGTGGAATTCCCTTGGGTTGTGTGAGCTGCATCCTCTCTACAATGCCAGCTTCAGGTGACTTGGCTGACTTACCTGGCTTGTGGTTGTTTTATCCAGGTTTCATATTTTAAGATGTAGGTGCAGACTTAGCATGAGAATATGGCAGACAAATTACTGAAAAGTAGTTGGTTGATGCTTAATTACTTAGTGGAGAAGGAAGTGTGGTGTTTCTGTTGTTAATTTGCAAAATTAAAGTGCAAAATGAAAGTTTGGGAGGAGCTTTTTCCCTTGTATTTGCATTTCCACATTGTCCATTGAGGTTAGGAAAGTAAAATCCCTTACCAATTACTGTCAAGTGCGAAATAGATTTGAAAGAGAAAAAAAAAAAACCAAAACATTAAAATAGCTTCTGACAGTGAAACAAAGACACAAATATTCAAACAACACCTTCTCTCCACCCAAGGGTCCTTCCCAGTCCCCTCCCTCCGCTTCACTCCCAACTCCTCTGCCCCATGGGGCACAGGGGTGGGGACAGGGCTGCAGTCAGTCCCTCTCAGCCCCTCTGGGACATTCCTCTGTCCTCTCTCCTCCTGCCCCAGGCTGGGCCCTTTCCTGGGCTGCAGCCTCTCAGGGACAGCTGCTCCCCTTGGGGGTCTCCCTGGCAGCAGCTCCTGGGTGTGTCTGGTACACCCAGAACACTCCAGAGCTGTTCTGGGATGCTCACATGGATGGTAAGGGATTGTGCTGTGGATTTACTGTCTGCCCAGATGCCACTTTCTAGCTGTGAGTGTCTTTTCCATCTATGAAAAGTCCCAGTGGCCACAGCAATGCCACTGGATGCACAGAGAGAATTCCTGACACTCTTCCCTAGACATGAATTCCAGAGATAATCCACGGCCTAGTCAGAGAATTACAGGATCACAAAACCATTTAGAATGGAAAAGACTTGAAGATTATCCAACAAAACATCAAACCAGACGTGCCAAGTCCACCACTACACCTTGCGTGGAAGAAGTGTAGAAGATTTTTTGTTTTTCCTCTTGATAGTGAGCGTGCATTTTCATGCCTCTAATTCAATTAATGCTTTTCCATCATCATGTTTCTTCTGCTTGTGGTTTTTTCATTTTAGAGACCTGTCAGTGGAAGGTAATGAAAATGTAAGCAAGCCAGTGTTGTGTGGGTGGGAAACAAACTTTGGTGTTAAGTTAAAAATCACAGTTTGAGGTCTGGGTGCACTTCCAGAGGTAATTCACTTGCTAAATCAACCAGTTTGTCCTATCATCAAGCTGTCATTTCTAAGCAGTGCTGCAGCAGGTTACTGCCAGAGACTATTAAGCCAGTCATTATTATTTCAGCCCCATTAGCTAACGGGATACACCTCTCTGCCCAAGGAAAGATGTTAATCAGCTTTGCCTTGAAGCAGTATATTCAGCCTTTTGCTTCTGAGATATTACATTCTGCACCATTACTAAAACATCAACTCCAACTGAGGGGCAAAGAGCAGAGTGTTCAGGGGTGAGATAACATGATCCCTTCTCCATCTGGCTATGGTGGCAAGTACCAAAGACAGGCACGGGACCAGGAGCTACAGATTCCATCAGGAAAAGTACAACAACACAGTCCTAGTTTCCAAGCTAAACATGGTGAACTGTTTGTTTCACCTGACTCTCTCCTCCTCCAGTCACTTTTGCAAACTGAATATATGCAGTGAAGGCGTTTGGGTGATTTTTATTTTGATAATTTCCCTGCTGGTCTGAGTTAGACACACACACACACACACACACACACACACACACACACACACACACACTCTCTCTCCACAGGCTCCACAGGTGGCCAGACACACAGATCAATGCAGAAAGAGATTTTTTTTTTTTTTTTGGGTCAGCATCCCCAGAAACACACCCAGCACTCATAGAAAGATGAACAAAGATGACTCAATCCTCTCCTCCCCTCTAGCTGATCAGGATTGAAGGCTGCTATTGAAATACACATCCACAATGTGGATCTCACCAGCAGCTGGTCTGTGACCTCCCTCCTACTGAATAAGCAGCCCCTGAACCTCAGTGTTCTCCAGGTGCTAGCACCCAGATCTCTCACTCCAGTCACCTGGAAGCTCACTGGTACTGAGACATGAATTTAGAATAGAGAGGATGGCTGGAGATAGGATTTCATGAGGATGTAGGACAGATTGTAGTGATCAAGCACTGTCCACTCACCACTAACATGGTAACACATATCCAGCTCCTTTCTCCTTTATTTCATGGCTTTTTTCTCCCCAATTCAACTTAGTACTTCCCTTTCCCCACTTTTAATTCTTCCCCTAATTATCCCATAATCAATTTTGCACATTTACAGAATCCCCTTAAAGTCTTATATCCTAAATTTTACAAAACCTTAAAATGCTCTTCCCGTGTTAAATCCTGTATCCCTTATGCAAACAAACTGTTCAGGAGGCTTGGCTTTCTGTGGGCAGAATGTCTGTGGCTGGCTCCTCTTGGTGGACTCCATGCCAGGTGATGTTCTAGTCCTTCTCCTTCGAAGATCTGTTCATCACTCTGGTATCACTGTTCAGGTTTTCAACATGCAGATAGATGCTGTATCTGTGCTTAACATTTCGTGCTCCACTTCCTCATCATAGATGTTTTCACCTCCATCAGCATTTAGCATCTCTCTAATGGTCTGTTTTTAAGGTATCTCTGCATAGTTTCTCATTTTCTTTTACCAAGCTGCTTATTTTTCATTAAGTTTGGAAAAAAAAAAGGGGGTTTTAGTTTTTCAGACATCAGCAAGTGGCTGTGTCCTGCATCCCTAGAAAAGGTTATTGCAGCAGCACTCCAGCAGATGGCTGGCTTCCGTCAGGAATAAAACTTTCTCAAGGAAAATACATCATGCAGCAGCACATTTGCAGGAAAGAGCAGAGATTTATTTTATTCAGCTATTGATTAATATAGCAGCTCTCTTTCCACTCTGGATTCATTAATGAAAACAACCCTGTGGAGCTCAAGGAAGACAAATATGACAAAGCAAAGCAAATTGCTGACATGAAAAGATTCACAATTCCATAAAGAAAAACCACTAAAACCCCATTCCTGGTTCAACTCTCCTTTTTAAGGAGTGGGACTGCTAATCACAGAACCATGGGATCTGCTGAGTAAGATCTGACTCTGACTGAGGATCCTCGAGTCCAACCCCTGGCCCTGTACAGCACCATTCCCAACATTCCCACCATGTGCCTGAGAGCGTTGTCCAAACACCTCTTGAGCTCTGTCAGGCTTGATGCTGTGACCACTGCCCTGGGGAGCCTGTTCCAGTGCCCAACCACCCTCTGGGGGAAGAACCTTTTCCTAATATCCAACCTAAACCTCTCTGGACACAACTTCAGGCCATTCCCTCGTGTCCTGTCACTGTCACCAGAGAGAAGAGATCAGTGCCAGCCCCTCCTCTTCCCTCCATGAGGAAGTTGTACCTGCAATGGAATCTCCCCTCAGTCTCTTTTGGAGGCTGAACAGACCAAGTTCATGTTCTTAACAATTTTATTCTGGATAAATTCTTTTTAGGTCATGCTAAAAAAAGCGCTGTTCTCCTTCCCTAGAACCAAAGGGAAAAGGCTGAGTGTATCTCAACAAACAGAATTGATTTGTCTCAGCAGGAGAAGGGAAGATTAAATAAGAATGGTCAAGTGAGATGATCTTATAGTTCTTGAGCATTTAGATACATGAGTTAAAGTGACTGTGCTCAACAGTAAAGAAAGCAAACCTTCAAAAACTGGAAGCTGTTGAACTCAGGTTGATTGAAAACAAATGTGCCCTGAAATCTTTCAGCTTGCTGAAATCTTTCAGTCTCACTGCATGCAAAAGTAGGTAACTACCAGTTCTTCCCAAATATTGAAGTAAAATGGAGAAAAAGGGCCCTGAGTTCAAGTGTCAAAAAGGATGTACCTGGGAGCCCATCCAGAACTGACTCACTGGTACCATCGCTGCTGTCTCTGCAATAACTAAGCTGACAAACAATTTGATGTTTGCCACTGCAGTCAATAAAGGGATGAAGCTATAACCAGGGAGCCACAGCTGTGTGGTGAATCACAGAAAACAGGGTTTAATGGACTTTCAGAGACTCCCACCTACTCCATGTTTCTGCTCCATACAAATGTGTCCTAGTAGTGCTTTTTCAAATTGTAACCCCTGCCTCTCCTCAACTTATATTCTCATGAATAAATATTTCATGACTATTTCTTTCTGGTTTTACTCTGATAGTTTATCTCCCTAAAGACAACTGAAACCCACTGCTTGTTGACCTAACCCAGATGGGTATGCAGGAAAATCTACTGCCTTTCTCCTTTCAGCAACCTCCTACATATTTCAGGACTTCTGCCATGTCCACCCTCAATTTCCTCTTTGCTAGGCTAAACAATCCATTCCTTTCAATCTGTTTTCTTAGGTTATGTTTTCCTGACTTTTGAGCATTCATCCAGCTCTCTGAATAATGCCCAGCTCAGCCACTTTATTCTTGTAATTCGGAGCCCAAAGCAGGACACAGCCCTGAGCGTTGTAAAAAGCTGCTGTTTAGGAGTACTGGATAAACAACTTTGAGTCTGCAAATGAAAGCACCTGTTCTGCCACATGCCTGCTGTCAATGCAACATAGACTTTTCGGGTTTTTTTAGTGTAATGCTCTCTCCAGGTGAAGAGGTGAAGGGACTAAACATATCTGCCTGTATTCCAAGTAACTCTCTAGGAATTTTTCTTTGGAATGTGAACAAACCCATGAAAGCAGATTGAAAAATGTACTCTGAAAAGTATTTTGAATGCTCTCTTTCACATACTATCTGCATCTCCAGAAAAAGCAGACCCATAGGTCCTCCAGGGGGGTATTTTCTCTCTGATGATTGTCACCTTTGATAAAGATGGTTCCATTAACCTAATAGGCAATCACTGTGGGATACTGTGGGCATGAAAAAGTGTTTTAGTCCTATGAGAGAGAGAGATTGGCCAATGCTTTTAAATCTGATAGATTATGTCCTCTTTTAAAAGCCTGGTATAATCCTCACTCATGAAGCTTGATCAGGTTCTCAGACTGATAAATTTAGGGATCCAGAAGAGCGTGACGTCTCATTAAAACAATTTATTCACCTTCCTTAAGAGGTAATGGATGAGCAGATACAGGGGAAGTGACATAATGGTACTTTATGACTTACACTGGGTTTTGGTAAGGCCTGATGTGACATTTTCAGATATACACAATGAGCAAATGATGACAGGTGGATGACAGATTGGAAAATCACTCCCAAAAGTATTAGTCAGTTTGAATGGAGATGCTGAATCCACAGTTACTGATATGTCTTCATTAAAGCCTTCAATGATGGAAGAGAGTGAATTTTTAGTAAATGTGCAGCTAATACCAGGGAAAAAAAAGGTGAGAATAAATGATTTCTATTTATTTATGTCTATTTATGAATGGATGACTGTGCAGTTACTGATATAGACTTAAATACAGAGACTAATTAGAGAGGTGTGAAAAAAGCAGCAAGGCTGGCAAAAGCTTTTGAGGATATGAAATAAGAATACTGAAGGGCAACTCAATAATGCTCTTCAGGAAAAACATTTTAATGGGGCATGTTTGCATAGGTCTAGGAGTAATAGTTTAAAACCAAGTATCAAGAAAATAATAATTTCTGAGGGCAGTTATCATTATCCAGGTTTTGCCTGGTTTGTGGGGAAGGTGAAACCTCCTACAATCATCACAGGCTGTAACACCTAAATAGGATTTTCAGTTTGGGAGAGGAGCTCCCAGCACTGACAGAAGAAGGAGATGGTCTCAGGCCCCCTTTGATACCAGGAGTTTGACCCTACAGAGGAGCCATTTTTTGAAGCTGTGCTGAACAATTCACCAAAATTACTGTATCAGTTTTTGGTTTCATTGTAGTATTTATTTTCACTAGTGAAAAAATGATAAAAAAAACATGAAGAATGTGTTGTGATGGGGCTTTTCACCAGACCCACAAAACTGCTACATAAAAGTAGTAAAAGGAGCACAACAAGCTGAGAAGACCAGGCAGAGATTAATGTCCTGTCTGATGGAACAAGAGCAATTCTTTAACTGCTCTGACATTTGAGAGGGCAAAGATGTGGTAAAGGTCAAATCTGCCTTCCCATTTCTTAGCTGCACTTACTGATCATGATTGATTGTTGTGTCTGGTGCTCACCACATTTGTTGCTACCAGAAAAGAGTCTGGCCTTGCCCAAGTAGTCCCCAGGTGCTGTCCCTTCCTTCAGGCATGTCGTGACTGAGTGTACTGGGAAAACCTGAAGGTCAGACAGTTATTCTGTGCATGAGGTAGCTTAGAGAATTGGGTAAAAATTTCATGAAGAGTCTAGAAAGAAGATCAAATTGCATCACGAAGTTTTGCCCCAATATAAACTTTTATCAAACATCCTTAAAATTAAAATTTTTGCGTTAAAAATACTGAGTGAGAAAGGGAATTTTCCACAGGAAATTCTTGTAGTGAGGTTTTTCACCTTATGTTGATGCTGCTGGGTTTCATTCCTTGTTTTATTATTTTTGTATCTTTGTTTTATAGGACAATTGAATGAATCTCCTCATACACCTATCTGTGGTTCAAAACACTGGTGTCTAATCCAGAAAATCACTGCTGTCTTCTTTTTCCTATAGTCTGGCTATTTATTCTCCTCCATAATGTCTTGGGCTTGTCTTTCTGTACCTTTTCTTTTGTAGTGACTGTCAGTGGGGCTGTGCACGTCCCTAACAAAACTGCCTTCCTTTTCCACGCTCTTCTAAGGTGCATTTTATATCAGATTTACTGCATGTAACTCCCAGATGTAGATTTCCAGCAACAGGCAGCAGAATTCTACTGCAGAAGAGGAAGAATCTCATTCTGGAAAGTATTAATGGGCAGGAGGATCAATCATTCCATTGCAATTAAAGCCTGTGAGGTTTCATTTGGAACACTGGATGTTGTTTTGGGCCAAGATTCTGAAGTCTCTTGTGTTTGCTCTCAGACTTTTTATTGCAGCTTCATCACTTCCTCCATGAAAAAGCAGCAATGGATAATGACCCAAGGGCTTCACCAACGTTGGAAGTATTCTCATCACACCTTTCACCTGGGTTCCAGTGAGGCAGCAGACTTTGCTGAGCAGTGAGTCCAGAGCACCTGGTGAAGGGAGTGAAGCAAAAGTCTGATGAGGAGCAGCTGAGGGAGCTGGGGGTGTTTAGCTTGGGAAAGGAGGCTCAGGGGGAACCTTATCACCCTCTACAATACCTGAAAGGAGGGTGTAGACACATGGGGGTTAGTCTCTTGTCCCAAGTAATAAGCAAGAGTTTGAGAGGAAATGGCCTCAAGTTGTGCCAGGGGAGGTTTAGATCAGATATTAGGAAAAATCTCTTCCCAGAAAGTGTTCTTAAGCTTTGGAACAGGCTGCTCAGGGAAGGTGTTGAGTCACCATCCATGGAGGTACTTAAAAGTCTTGTAGGTGTGTCACTTGGGACCAGGGTTTAGTGGTGGAGTTGGTGGTGCTGGGTTAATGATTGGACTCAATGCTCCTAAGGGTCTTTGCAATTCTGTGATTCAGTGATACCTCCCTGAGGGAGTGTAGCTTATCAGACCAGCCAAGGAGCAAGATCTCATAATTTACCTGCTGAACTTGTGTTTTACTTTGAACAGCACCTGTGCTTTTTCCATCTGCATTTCAGGGAAAAGCTCTATATCAAGTTTGGGAAGATGCAAAGGTTTCCTAAAACAACAAATTACATCAGGAACCTTACAAGGAGATTGTCTTTTTCATAGATGCCACTTTCCTGGAAAGCAACTAGACTTGGTCAGCAAAAGTTGGAAAATGATGCCTGTTTTTCAGGCTCCCCCTCCACTGTAAGTAGGAGCCTTTTCCCTTACCTGGAGCTTCCTACAATGCTCAGTGTGGAGCTGCACAGTGGTCAGCAGTCACCTGTGGAGTCTCACTGAGGTTGGTGTCAGCAGATCTTGTCCTAGGAAACTAACTGAATAACAACAAGGCAAAATTATCTAATACTAGTGATGCCTTAAGTTTTAGCTTTCATATTTTCCAGATTCTGTACTGCATTAGTTTATAACTCTGAACTTCATATAAAGTGTTAGCAAGTTCTTCTCACAGCTTAGTCAGACAGAACAATCCTTTTCCAGCCCGAGAACCAGGGACATCATTGCAGCTTTGGGCCCCAAAAAATATAAACAACAGCGAATTGAGAAGACCAAACTGGGAGGATGGGACTGCATAACCTGGAGCTGTAATTGGATAATTAACCCAATATGGAAATGGACCAAAACTTATGAAAGTGTGAAAACTTGTGACCCTGAGTCCATCTGGGGTGGAGCCACGGCCGGGCTCTTGTAGTGACCAAGGTGTATCCAGGGAAGGCCTTTTAATAAATACTCACTTTATTCCTTTAACACTGTCAGCCTCTGCTCTAGGCAGCCTCTCCAGGCATCAATAGTAAAATCATTAATGTCAGAAGAGAGATCAACCAACTGTACACAGAAAGCCTTAAGGACACTGAAGGAGGAAACGAAACTGCAGATGAAATTTCTTATCGCTAACTACAAAATGTATACACAGAATGATAAATTTTGACACAGTTGTTAGAAGATGTTGGGATTACAGTAGGTAGATCCACAAAATGCTCAGTAGCAAAGACAAGAGCATGTTGCAATTATGAGGAAAAGAACTGAGACCAAAGCAGTAAGAACTAAGTCACTGCATGTGTACATCATAGCAGCAGCAAATCATAACTCCTGCCTTTGTTGCTTCCCAAACAATTCCCCACCTTAATATGAACAAACTGAAATTTGCACAGGCACAGAGAAGAATGGCAGGGATAATCAGAATTTTGAGGAGGTTTTCACGTGAAAGTCAAGCAAATGAGCTATACCTCATTCTGCAAGAAACAAAGACTGAAGAGGACTATGATAAAGGCTTCATTAAATCATGGATGATATGGAGAGTCAGAACAAGGAAGGATTGCATTCAAGCCTAGTAAGAGTATTAAGGGTCATCAAGTAAAATGAGTAAGTGCCAAATATGTAGAAGTAGCTGCTTTTTTACAAATGTGGCAAAGTTTTGAAACTTGCTGTGGGATCAGCTTGTGTTAATTCAAAAAGGAATTGTGTATTTAACGAGGGAGAAATATACTGAAGGTTGTTAAATACCATCCTCTCATCTAGGAACAAACAAAAATAAAAATTACTGGAGCAAGGGAGATTATTCTGGAGAGCTTTACTGTAGATTCACTCTGTTTTTCTCTAGGAGTGTTTTATTAGCCATAAATGAAGTCAAGATTAGGGACTAAGTACAATGTTGCTCTAACTCTGTGGAGCACTTCTTGTATTCTTCCAATTTCTAAATCACATAGAGTGTCCCACAGTCTCCAAAATCAACCAGTAAAATCATTCTTCTGGCTTGCCACTCTGCTAAGTCACCCTACCATCCTGCCCTAAGGTGTCTGATGTTCACTCTGTGAAACTCAAGCTTCTTTAAGTGCTCCTTCAGAAATCTGTTCTTTCTCCTTCCAAATTTTCCATCTGTTCGTATTTTACATTGTATCTGAAGACCAAACTTGCCCTGTCGATCACTCAGCTGTGTGATTCATTTATATGGACAGAAAAATCTTCAAAATTGCTCTTCTCCCTGCTTTCACCCCGACTCACCCCTCCTTTCTGATAGGACAAACCTTGACCTTTTTTTCCGTCTCTTTTCATTCATAATGTCTTTTTTTTTTCCCAAGACTTTTCTCAAATGTGATAGTATTTCTTTAAAGGCACAAAAAGAAATACATCAATATTTTCAACTGGAAAATGTATTTCATATTCATACGGTTTTTTTGACCATGTTGCTCAATCTGTAAATTCACAGTAGCTGGGTGCAAATGTTACCATCAACACTGACACTGACTTTTCTCCTTATTTTGAAGTCCAGTGGAAAGGAAAAAATAGGCTCTGCCTAGTAAATATACTATGCATGAGTTATGGATATCCATGTAATAAATTCATATATTATTTCCCTTTGACCACGTCACCCACTTGATGTCCTTTAACCTTTCTTCCCAGAATAATTGCAATATATCAAACCTAGGAAAAATACCAGTCAGTTGCCATTTAAAATAAGTTTTCCTGTTTGCAAATTTCTTCTTCAGCTCTCAAATTTAATCCTTAAAAATTTTCTTCTATGTTTGTCTTGGCTTGAGGCCATGAATAAGCCATATTCAGCCTGGGTCATTATTTTTGTCTTCTGTATATAAAAATCTACAGAACTTTATTTTCTGGAAGTCATAGGAGAAGAAATTTGACTTTATCTTTGGTTAAAATGTGATTTTTTTTTTCCTCTCAATGGGATATAAAATATAGCTTACAGACCTAGGAGCTACCAAGATGCAAAATTGTTCCCAGTGGAAAGTTATTTCTGCATTGAAAATATTATTTTGCATTGAAAATATATGGAGAAAAATGTTTCAGAAATATTTCTGGGCTTTTAAAATGGCTTCACAGAGAAGGACAGAGAAGGGTGGTGTAAGACCGGGAAGCTGTGGTGGACAGGACAAACAGCACCAGCCTCCAACCATTTAACAACATATCAGCTGACAGACTAATAGAGTGCAAAAAGGAAATAGATGATTAGCACCTGCTTGGGCTGCCCAGTTTCTTTGCATTTTGAGTTATCCCCTCATCTAAACCATGCACAGTGGAAGGTTTTACACCCACAGCACTCACCCTCCTGCGCCTCCTTTGTGTCTGACATGCACGGGCTCCCATATGTGATTTACTGCTGTCATGCTGAGGTGAGTTCAGCTGCAAGATCTCCAGTGTGGCTCTAGAATTAGGCAGGGATGCCCAGAACATAGAGAGATTTTACTGGTCTGGAGCTGCTGCAGGATACATCAAAGAGCACCAGCTGGAGAAAAAACCATTCCAGACCAACTGCTTGAAAAGGGTCTTCCAGCACAAATAAGGGTCACAATGCTGACTGTGCTACCAGAATAAATTTCTGTTCTTGTAGGTATTGTTACAAGGTCATGAGTGATGTCAAGGACCACAGTCAGAATCCTAGAATGGCTTGGATTGTGAGGTACCTTAATGATCATCCAATTCCAGCTCTCTGTCAGGGACAGGGACATCTTCCACTAGACAGGCTGCTCAGAACCCCATCCAGTCTGACCTTCAAGGACAGGACACAAGGACATCAAACTGGTTGTGTCCTTGAAAATATAAAATTTTTATATGTTTATTGGCACATTAACTCTAGACTAATAAACATATTTTTCCTCTTCTTCTTCTGGGTCTCTTTTCCCAGGTAAAATTGTCAGAACTAGAGGAAATGGAATAAAGTTGGACCAGGGGATGTTTAGATAGGATATTTGGAAAACTTTCCAAGGATAAGGGTTACCAGGTGTTGGGATACACTGGCCAGGGAAGTGATGGAGTCACCATCTCTGGGGGTAATTAAATGTAGATGTGGCACTTGAGGACATGGTTTAGTGGTGAACTTGACAGTGCTGGGTTCATCTTAAAGAGCTTTTCCAACTTAATAATTCCATTGTTCTATGATTCTTTAATTCTTGCTCCTGTTCTGCTTGTCTCTAATTAAAGAGTAACTCTGATTTCAATGCAATATTAGCTTTAAAGAAATAGACAATATATGTAAAATTAAAATTACCCAGAGAGGCAGTGTGTAGTCTGTATCTTTTCACTCAGTGTGCACTAGATTCTCAAGAAGAGAGAGAAAAAAGTAATTCTGCTCATGTTTAAAAGTGAAGTGCAGACACAACAAAGGATTGGTGATGTTCAACATTGACTTCTGTCCTGAGCAAATGTTGCTGATGATGGGGTCTTATGAAATACTACATTTTTTATATGGTTTAGGTATTAACTTACAAAATCAAAGATTAAAATTTTATAAAATGTAGTTTTAAAAAAAATTATTAAAAAATTAATAAAACGTGAAAAAATAATCAGAAGTTGGTGACTGAGGGATGGATAAACATAAACACTGTGCTTTAGAGAGATGGGGAACTATGAGACTACCCTTAGATAAATCAGGAAACAAGAAATACTTACAATGATTATTTGTGTGAGTTATCATTGTTCTTACTACCATTTTATATTAAATAGGATTGAAGTATAGCTGGGGTTATCAATACAGGAACAAATTATATGTGGCTCAAGAGTTAACTGTTTTTTCTGAAGAGTAGGAAGGAAATACTGAATTTATTTCTCATGATGATGGTAGATTTTTCCATTTTTCTTGCTATTTATCTTTACTCTTGAAGGTGTTGTTCCAAAACTTACTGTAGGATTAGAAGAAACTTTATTTGTTTTTAAATTAACTTTATGAGTATTTTCTTCACCAAACCTCATCACTATGAGGATTCCATAATTCATGGCTTTTTAATTTGCAACATTGGATGAAAAGTTGCATGCAATGTTCATCCAACAGAAATCGTGTCAGGATTTAGGAATTACAGATCCTGTAATTCACTAACAACAACAAAGTAAGAACAAGACCAAAACAGAATACTGTCATGATACATGAGTCCTATAAAACCTATAGAAAGTGAAGTGTGACATGCAGCACAGTAATGCAAAATATATTCTTCTGCAGAATTTAGTCTTTTCCTTTCATTGCTCTCAAAGGGTTTTGGCATAGAAAATTCTATGCTGCAGGGAAGAGAACATTTCTTTGCTAGGTAGACTTTTTCTTAAGAGAGACCATTTGGATCTGCTTCATGCCTGGAAACGTAAGCCTTTAGGGACTATAATACACAATGTGCACAAGAGAATGTATATAAAATAAAAAAGGCACAAGAGTATTCCCCAGTGATGCAAATCCTTGTTTCTTAAGAATTTATGAGTTTCCAGCACACAGCTACTGATCTGAACCTTGACAGCATCAAAATTTTCTGGGAATTTGTGTAAGAAACCTGTCAGAGTCCTGAGACACCATTAACTGGACAGAAGGAAATGCCAGTTTCATCTGTGATCAAACTGGATGTTAGAAGAAGCAAAGCCACTGTGATTTGCAGACTGCATAATTCCTGGGAGTGAACAAACACAGGATATGTTGCCACAAAACATTTGTAAATAACATTTATCTGGATTCAAACGTGGCTGGTAAATTTACTAAAGAAGAAAGGGCTGTGAGCAGTTCAGGACACACACCATGTCTTTGTGAGGAAATCCCTGTGCAACAATCACAGACTGAGACACCGTTCTTGGGAAGCATTGTGGAATGATTACTGTTTTCCTATACACCTGCTGAGGCATCTGTTCCTGGGGATGAGATATCAGGCTACACAGACCTTCTTATCCATGCAGTACATCCAGCTTTTATATTCCTAACCCCAGGGTGAAAATGGAAATCAAAGGCTCACAATCAGAACAGAAAGAACTGAAAAATGCGGGGAAATGGAGTTATGTATCTGTGCATCCATGTTTGTCATAATCCTCTGAGCTGCTGATTCAGTTCTGTTTCCAACAGAAATCCTAATAAGACAGCAGCTTGAATTGCCATCTACATGTTTATGCTCCTTCCAGATCATTGGAGACAAAGCATCTGCAAAGAGAAATTATTCTGTTAATCACCTTGGTACATTGTAAGTAGAAGCAACAACTTTAACAACTGAGCTTGCTGTAAGAACGTTGACAGATGATTATTATGATCTAAACACAAACCAGGCCACTGCTACAGACTGAGGGACGATATTAGGTTTTCTTCATTGTCCATAACACTCATCTGCCATACACCACTTGGTGATGCTAGATCAAGCTAATGTGACAATGAGAAGATGCTTGTTTGAGAAAAAAGTCTTCTTGGGAAGGTGAAGCTTTAGGGAGAAAACCACCAGCATCTCATAGGCTTAACAATTTTACATCAGGTAAAGGTAATATTTGATAAAATACTGGGTTGGAAAGTGAAGCTGCCTGAAGAAAAAGTTATGCAGAAAGCCAGCATAAAAAACATAGCACTCTATTATGGGAAAAGTTTTGCTTTGCTGCTTCAGTCAGGAGCTGAGTAACCCCCTGCCCTCCTTTTTCTTTTCATAGAAACATTAGGGTTGAAAAAGACCTGTAAAACTGAGTCAAACCATTCATTCAGCATTGCCAGATGCACCACTAAACCATGTCCATAAGCACCACACCTACAGGTTTTGTGAACACTCCCAGGAATGGTGATTCCACCTCGTCCTTGGGCAGCCTGTTCCAATGCCTCCCACCCTTCTGATGCCATTGATGAGGGCTGGAATGTGATGAGTTGGAGACAGAGGATTCCTTCTCAGATTTATAGATTCATATGCAGCATTAAATAGTTCATTTGTTTTTCACAGACCAATGATTCTAGCTGATTCTGATGGCAGAGATATGAATAAGCCATGTGACCACTCCAAAATCTGGGCAGAGGCCAGCAAGGCTGTGACTCCTCAAGAAACCTCTTACCTTCCTGCACTCATGGATATTTTCTTTCAAGCCTCTGAACAGATTGTCTAATAACCTATGCCTAAAATGCAATCCTGTCAAGAAATTTTCAACAGCCACACAATGAACACAAACCTCAAATCCCAATTTAGTAAATACAGCGAAGTGCTTTAGTGACTCAGGCTCTAGCTTGTATTAAGGTAGAAATCCCTGCAGGAAACCTGAAAGGGAAAAGCAAAGGTGATGATCTTGCGATAGCCACATAGAAGCTGAAGAATGTGTTCTGTCCAAGGAGTGGAAGAACAGAGAGATTAACAGGTCTCTTAAAAAGTGCAAAGGAAGGCCACGAGTTGGTCTTAATAACATCAAAAGATAACAAAAATACACTTTGTCATTAGCAGGGATGAGACTGGGCTGAGTGAACATAACATGCCACTGGTAGGAGGGGTTAGAGAAGACACTGGAGACCTGCCTTTCCAGCTACCTGACAGGGTAGAACTCTGCTCCATTTAAGCACATTTCAACTTCATATATGTATAACATTGAATGCATGTTCCCAGCAAATTCTGAAGTTTAGCAAACTGAATTAGGTCAATGATTTCTCTTTGCAAAGCAGAAAACTTTGTGGATAGGTATCTGCAGTGCTCCTTCAGCTGGAGAGCGAGCTGTAAGACAACAGAAAGAACTTTCTGCATCTGTTGCTACCATGGAGTAGACAGACAAAAAACCCCATCACACCTGCCACCTGCCACCAAAGCTGTGTGGGTCTTCATGGATCTGAGCAGCCACAAACCTCCTGACACCTAAGGCCTCAGGCCTGCTCTGGTAAATTACAGCAGACACAGGAACATCTTTATAACCTGGTCTAGATCCTGACCCACTGATCTGCTCTAGATGCAACTGTGTTTATGATAGAATGAGAACGGTTTGAGTTGGAAGGCACCTCAAAGATCATCCAGTTCCAACGCCCCTACCATGGGCAGGGACATCTTCCACCATTCCAGGTTGCCCCAAGCCCCATCCACCCCGGCCTCGAACACTTCCAGGGATGGGGCACCCACCACTTCTCTGGGCAACCTGAGAAAAGATGTTTACAGTCATGCTAAAAAAAAATGCATGGGCACCGATGAGATGCTTTGTATGTCCTTTGGGCATGCTTTGAGAGCTTCACTTTGGGGCAGACTTCAGTCCCCTCTGGGGGACACCCGCCCCGATGGGACGGCCGGGAAAGGCTCGGCCGGGGCAGAGGCTGAGGGGGGCGGCAGCAGGGGGACCGGGGGGTGTCTGGAGGAGGGGTGAGGGAAAAGTGGCTCCAGCTCACAAGCCAGAGCCGAAATTCAAGCAAAAATATCCCAGCTGAGGGCTTTTTATTTAGACAGTGAGGTCAGGGGGGAGGTAAAAGCAGAAACCACCTGTTTGCTAAAACAGAAAGGGCGTTTCCTCGCCACACGGCGGGGACTCGGCTCCCCCGATTCTCTGCCCTTCGGGGAGCACATTCTTCTGTTCCTCGNCGCTGCTGCCCTGCCCATCAGCAGCCCACCCCCGCCAGGCTGACAGCTCTGCAGGGCGCACCCGGGTCAGGAGCCGGGCTCCAGGTGCCACTTCGGGTGGCGCGGTGTCTGTGCAGGTAAGGGGATATTGACTGGGTTTGCAAACCTGGCACCCGGGTCACTGCAACTGAACACAACCTCTGCTCTGTCTTTTTATTTTCATCTTTCTACCCAGCAGGGAGGAATATCAAATTCAGAGGACTAATTTTTTTTTTTTTTTTTTTTTTTTTTTCTTTGGGAACATGCGGGAACAGGGNTGGAGGAGGGGTGAGGGAAAAGTGGCTCCAGCTCACAAGCCAGAGCCGAAATTCAAGCAAAAATATCCCAGCTGAGGGCTTTTTATTTAGACAGTGAGGTCAGGGGGGAGGTAAAAGCAGAAACCACCTGTTTGCTAAAACAGAAAGGGCGTTTCCTCGCCACACGGCGGGGACTCGGCTCCCCCGATTCTCTGCCCTTCGGGGAGCACATTCTTCTGTTCCTCGGGCCAGGACCCCCACTCCTCTTCCCTCGAACCCGGCCCTCATCGCTCACACCTCCCACCCCCGTGCCCCCCAGCCCACGCCCCC
>VWZV01007764.1:160616-222101 GCA_013397155.1 Irena cyanogastra
GGTTTATTTTTTTTTTTTTTTTTTTTTTTTTTTAGCTATGCGAACATGCAGGAACAGGGTCTGCCTTTTACAAAGGAAATATGGGAGGAACTGTGTTCCATTATTTTTAAGCTGTATCTCTTTATTTCTTATTTAGTTGACAAAGTTTTCAGACCAGAGTCTGCTAGGTGAGTTGGTCACCTGAATCAGGTCTGTTGAGCCCTCAATCCCAAACTGGGATTAGCAGATGCAGAAGACTTCACTGCAGGTGATAAAGCAGTGGCTGAGAGATGTGTAATGCCTTCATTGAGGAAAGCCATTGACAGGAGGTTGACAGATGTCAAGATTACACTGTAATCACTGTTTTCAGGGTTGGTTCTCCTGACATAAATACCTTGGGAGTTTGACGACCTTACACCTTTTTGAATTATCTTTGTGTTGGTGCAGTTTCTTAGTATGTGGGAATACATTGCCATGTTAACAAGATGTTTTCTCCCCATTTATTACAAATGTGCTCTGTGTCACCTTCTAACTGTAGCCTCTAAGCCTTTCTCTAAAGTGCCTAATTCATCAGTTCCTTCTCTTCTGAGTTTTTACATAGCTAGAGTTCTTAAAAGAGTGTAGTGAATGCTGATACTTCACAGCATTAGCATGCACATGGTGTTGTGTCTTTTTGCATGTATTTTGATTAAAACCTTAAAATAACACAGCCCATCTGTGCAGTGTGGACACTAGTGGCATCATTCTTGGGAAGATGCACCTGCAGAATGTATTTGTATTACTCAATGTGCTCAGTTAGCAACCAGAATTACTTAGGTGTGTGCCTGAATCTCCCTTTTTCTCTTTGATGAATGACTGTTTAGACATCTGTTTTGGGGGAGTTTGTGTAGATACTAATTGATAATATAATAGGGAGAAGGGTTGCCAAATAGGTCAGGCAGACAATTACGAGGTTTATTCCACTTCAAAAGCTATATGACTTATTTTTTTTTCTTAAAGAGTAGGCATTTAGTAGTTTTAACTAAATTTTCAATCCTACCAACTATCATACATATTTTCCATTAAGATGCTGCTATTCTGAGTATACAAATACTTTTGTCTGAACAGCTGGGGCAGTGTCCTGAGTACCTTCCAGTCAGACATATCTAATACATGAAGGTAGATTTTATATCAGTGAAGTGTTTATAGAATATTATTGCAAAAGAAACTCCAGAGTATGTGTCGTATATCCACTGTGCATCCTCAATAAGTGTGTGTAATGTTCTATTGCTTCTAGTAAGAGGCAGTGTTGGATGTTTTGGCATCCTGTCTGGTGAAATGGAGAAGAGTCCAATTCTGAGCTTAGGAATGGGCAGCCCACCAACTAGTGAATGTCATCTGGTTTTGTGGAAAATGACTCCAAATAACTTGCAGAAAGGCAGTCCTCAACACACTGTGGAGCAAAGGGAGGAAACCAGGTCTTTGGACTTTTAAACCAGCAGATGACACTGCCTCTCTCTCCTGGTATCAGTTTGGGGCCAAATCCTGTTTGTTTCCACAGGAATTAATATTCTCTCTGGTTTGAGTAATTTTCTCTTGAATTTGAGTGAGACCTGTGCAATGGATGAGTCTTTGGGTTGGAACAGCACATCTGATGGAGGACTCATTGCAGGGGAAGTATCTGTCTGACTCATGTTACTCTGACTCATGTTACTACAGTGGAAGAAAACCTCCCCAACAGGGACCTGACAGAGGAAGAATGAGATGGAAGGATTAGTTAATTTTTTGGTCTGTGGGAAGGCTTTTATGAGCTCAGAGACCCAGACAATGAGTGGGTGGGCATGTCTGTAGCACCTATACATATACATAAGTATTTTCTTACTTCTTCTTGCATTTCATACAGTTTTAAGGCAAGCATCTTTGCCACATACCAGAGCTAGCTTTTGATTCTAGAGATTATGATAGTGAAAATAATAGGACTAAAAGAACGCTTTTGTTTCCAACATGTGATAACTTTTTTGCTAAAATATATTCCTGAGATTTGTTCCATAATTATCTTGGCTTCAAAGGATATTTCAGTTTGTCATACTGTAACACTTTCTTCTAAAACTTGTTTTGATTTATCACTGCTGGGTGATCACAATTCCTCCTGTTTAAAGACCATTCTTGAATTCTTCCAACTTCTCAAAATGAGGAGCAAAACCTTTAAGAAAAAACTTAAATTATATCAACATCTTGTCTGTACCACCACACCTGAGTGATGCACGTGGTACTGGGCTACTTCAGCTCTTCAGACAATGCCAAATTCCCCAGTCATTCTTATGTGAACTTTAATTATGTATTGTCTCCTATGACACTGAAATATCTCCTTCCAGGCTTCCCAACCCTATTTTCCATTGCAAGGAAATGCAGTGGTGCATTTTTGTTTTTAAAACTGCCTCTTTAGAGAAGACTGATTCCTGCAGGTCTTTCCGTCGCCAAGTGAGTCTAAAAACAGGAATGTTGGATCCTTACTGGGTGCTGGTCACTTTGTATTAGGCACTACCCACTGTTACAAAGATGTTTTGGAGTTTGAGAACTCAGGTTTGGGGAGAGAGGAAAGGCGGGGGACAGCATCTACAGAAATCACTGAACTGTAACTGAGAAACTGGGAATGTTTATTTAAAATTCTAGGAGCATATGTAGGTACAGCAGGAAAAAAGCAGGAAAATGGACACATTGGAAATTGTTCTTCTTTGGACACAAACTCATTCTGGCAATTTTCTTCATCATGTGCTTCATTTTATTTGGTGTTTTGCAAGGGGCTTCTTCCAATGCTGCTGGAAGTTTAGTGATTCCCTTCAGTGGAAATCACATCAGCCTTCTGGAGCTGGCAGGAGCAAAGGTTGGCTGAGATGACTGTCCCAGCTCCATGAGCAGAGCCAAGCAGAGGAATGTCTTCTGCAGAAAGAAACTTCTGTAAAGGTCTCCTGTTGTGCTTTTGGGAGACTTGCAGGTCTTAAGTCTTGAAATTATCTGCTCCGGGTGCACTTAGACTTGCATTCTCCTTTGCAAGCAAGTATGAAAACTCGTAAGTCAATAATCATAACATTTATTTTACAGTTTTTGATTTCAAATTTTGTGTAAAATATACCGTTAGGTTTTGGGGTTTTTTTTTCAGCAGAGAGAAGATCTTGGTCCTAATGTTCTTGACTTAAAAATGTCATCAGGGGTCAGTAAATTACAGGTGAAGTCAAGGATTTTTACCTTAAACTTGCAGCCCACTGACGTGTAGTCAGGAAGCAGAGACTGAGGGTGTTGCAGTGCAGCCTTTGGCAAGTCACTGAATCTGTGCACAGTCAGGTCTTCCAGCTCTGAATGAGAAATAGTATTAGAAGGAGGTTTTACATGAATTGTCACCTTAAGTTCCTAAAAATAGCCCAAACAAATCTGAAGGTTTATACAAGTTCTAAGCATCCTGATTTCTTATTAATTGAATAATATATTCTATAACTATTGGCAAGATTTCTAGAATTTGAGTGGTGAAGAGAAATTAGCTGGAGCTGATTTTTTGAGAAGTATAGAATCAGAGAATAATAGAACTGTTTAGTTTGGAAAAGACCCCTAAGACTATCAGGTCCAGCCATTAACCCAGCACTAAACCACATCTACCACTAAACCCTGTCCCCAGGTGCCACATGCATTTTAAATACCTGCAGGGATGGCGACTCCACAGCCTCCCTGGGCAGCTTCTTCCAATGCTTGAAAACCCTTTCAGTGAAGAAATCCTTCATAATCTCTAATCTAAACCTCCCCTGGTGCAATTTGAGGCCGTTTCCTCCTGTCCTATCCCTGTCACCTGGGAGAAGAAGCCAGCCTCCTCACAGGTCTTGTATTCAGGGACAATAATGGAGCACCAGACCCCTGAAGCCCTCGTTTTCTGTCTCAGGACTTCTCCTTTGTGTGATTTCCTTTGCCCTTGCTGGTGCAGGCTGCCATGGGGGTCCTGATCAGCAATTGTCATCCCTGGGCTGGCAATCACAGCAGAGGAGCTGGGTGGGGGAAGCATGCCCTGATTTTTTCTCCCTGCTTTACTCCTGATGTCCAGCTCCACCAGCTAGGCTGAAAAAATTTATCATGTGAATGTGAGCCCCGAAACAGGAGGGATAGCTGTGCTTGTGGGACAAGTTGCTTACTCCTTTCTAGTCTGAATATGAAGGTGGGAGTGGGCTGATAATATTTATTTTTCAGCATCACTAAAAGGTCAATTGAATAGCTCCTACTTCACCTAGGAAAGAAAAAGTATCCACACACTATTATTGCCCTGAGAAAACTGTTTCAGTATTGGCAGTAGGTGGGTACATCACCTACCAGAGACTTGTGTTACAGTTTAGACATTTAATCTGGAGTGGGGAAAAAAATAAACCACCCTTCTCCCTAAAAGCCATTGTTGATATACAACAGGTATGTTGTTTGGTGGACAATTAAGTTCACAAATCAAGTGATGCAAGTAGTGAGATATCTTTTAATTCCTTGTGCTGCTAGCTGCAATCTAAAAAAAAAAAGTTTGTTTAGGAGATCAAAGTGGATTGAGTTGCTATTCTTTATTACATTGAAGTTTTCATGGCAAATACCTGCTATCTTTGTGTGCACTAACAAGGATGTTAGATTTACAAGGCTTCTTTCTGTAAAGCAGAATGAATTCTCTCTAAAAACTTCCCATTTCTTTCCCAGTAGGGAGGAAATTCATCAGTAAAGACTGGGCAGGTACCCGTGAGCTCTGGCAGTCACTTGCAAACTCTTGCTCTACAGAAAAAAGCAAAGCAGCCTGTGCTGGGAGCCCACTAAGGAGTCACAAATCCCACTCCAGGGTGAGCAGGGCTGTAGAGCTGGCCAGAGAGAGCCAAACCTGATCACGTGCCACAAAGCTGCTCCAAGCTGTGTTAGCCTTGATTATTCATTAAGAATGAATGAAACTGAGTTATGGGTCATGTTTTGCAGATGCTGTCAGTCCTGATTATGCAGTGGTGTAGATTTCCTGTGCTCAGGGAGTGCTGTTATCACAGAGCTCATCTACTATGCAGTAGATGTAAGTTATCCTTCTCCAGCTCATCAGAATCTATTTACTTTGCATTGATTCAGTTCCTTAGAAATTAATCTTTGATTCTTTGCAGAACAGAAGGATCCCTTGAGTTTGGTTTAAGCAACTTGATTTGATTATTGTGATGTCCTGAATATTGATTCTTAAGTGATTTTAATACAAGATGTCAAAGCTGCCATATTTCACTTTGCATTTGAGGGCAAGTTTAAACCATTGACAGATTTAAATATTTTTGGACTGATGGTCTTTGTTCTAACCCTAGCCAACAATTGCTTGTGGTTTGACTATTTATTGCCCAAGTGCAATTTTTTCAGTGCTCAACCATGTTGAAGTATTTGCCAGTTGTCAGCACCCAGGTATTTCCTTCCAGAGCAACTTGGTTAACATTGATTACCATATAATTTGCATATTGATTGCAAAGATTTTCTTTGAGCTGTAAAGTTTAGAGGTACTGGGGGATTTCTGTTGGCTCTATGCTAAGTGTAAAACTAATTACCTCTTGTATGACAGAACTTCACTAACTCCAATTTCACCAGCAGATAAAGGCTACAAATAATCTGTGTGGACTGTCTTGATTGCCAATGCAGTTCTTAGTAATGAAACAACAGCTAGTACCTATTTTTCAGCATTTTTTATACTGGGCATTCCTGAAGACCTTTATAACCTGAAAACTATTTATAATCTGAAAACTATTTCAGTGGTAGGACTGTTTTTTTTTTTCACAGTAATTTAAATACCTTATTAAATCTTCAAGGAAGGGAATACATGGTTTTCAGTCCATTGAAATGCTTGATAAAAAATTATTTTCAGTGCTTATCTTTGCCAAGTGTACCAGAAAATCTGCAGCAAACCCCACTGACTAGGTCTAGACAGGGTAGTCAGGCACAGTAGTATTAAATTCTGACTGGGAAATTAATTCAGCACTGGCCAAGAGGCAGCAAGGCACAGCTCTTCTGTAGCACCTGGAATCTTTCTGCTCCTGTGTGAGCACTGACAAAGCTCAGATCTGCCTCATTTCCATGACCTTCTGCAGAACAGCCCAGGATGCTCAGTCTGAACACGGGACCTGATGGCATAGCTCTGCAATGGACAGTGACTTCATGTTCCTGCAGCAAGAAGAAGAAAAAAACCCATTCCTTTTGTAAAGGACAGTGCTCTAACATAGATAATAAATCTGTTCTGGGAGGCTTGGACAGGAGTGAGCTGCTCATTCCTAACAGATGGGTTGGCAATCCTTGTTCAAGTCTGATGTTTCATAAACCACCTTGAGTTGTTTCAAGGCAATTTCCTTTGTCCTGCTTTGCTCTTTAGTTATGGTACCACCTCTAGAGTGTTTCTGAGAGTGGTTTTTATGCTTTCTGGAGGCTTTTCTTAATTATATGGATAAGTACTTTTATGATTGATTCCTGAAATTAAAACAGTTTACAACTGGGCTTATATTATCTTCTTTCTTTGCCACCCCTTGGGGTTTTACTGAGTACATTTTCTGTTCAGTCTGTACTCAAGCTATTTGTATATATTTGGCTACTTTTTTCTTCTTTTAAATTTGCTGTTCTGTCTTTATTTATTTTTATTGCTGCCTTTGATTTTTTTTTCTCATTTTCAGTAGATATTTCTGCTGCCATATTTTCTTCACTTAGCATCCTTTTCACTTCCCTTAGCAGCTGTTCCCAGACTATGGGCCATGACCCCAGGCAGGTTGTGGCAGTTATGAGTGGGCTACAAAATTAAGTCGCTAATTTTGGATGTGGTGACACAGGGAAGTCAAAGAGTTGTTGGTTTCCTTCAGCAGTTTTCTGAGCTAAGACTGATAACATGTAGGAAAACAGATAAAACATCAAGTACCCTTAAACCAGATTCCACTGGTATGATAAACAACTTAAACCTATTTTTTCTTGCTTCAGTTTCTCCTCATTTCCATGTTAATCGTTCTGCTCCCTGTGTCTCTCCCAGAGAGTGTTTTTGAAGGCAGTAACCTGCTAAGGCAGGTCTTGCCCCACCAAGGAAGCCACAGAGGGTGCACTGAGTTTTGGAGAGTTATGGGAAGTCTGTCTCCCTAGTTGAAAGAGATGCAGGAAGCTTTGTAGGTCTTCAGGATTCAGAAGAAAAAAAAAAAATGCACAAAAAAACCCCAAAAAAACCCAACAACAAACCAACCAAACAAAAAACCTCCACAAACTCCAAACAAAGCAGATAAAGAAAAATCCCACCAGAAATAAACAGGAATAATTCTGGTTTAGCCACTGTCAGTTTTTCCCTTAGCTCTATGCCTTTGTACTTCCTGTCATTAATGACTTGCAGATGCATCATATCATGGACTCAATTCCCTGAAATAATTGCAATGGCCCATGACATGGATGGGCATAACATGGGACAAAAGGCTGTGCCACTGCTTTGTGTGGCACTCAACCTCTCTTGGGTCTGTGTGCCTCAAGCAGAGAGGCTGAGTGAGTGTGTGTGGAGATGGCCTCTCCTGCCCAAGATGTCATGCTGGCTCATCTCACCTCATTTTAGATATCTGTTGTTGATCCTCACTTTCAGCCAGACATCCCTTGCTGCCTTAAAAATGGCAGAAAAAATACAAGTTTTTCAGGGTAATTCATCTGACCTGTTAGAAATAAATTACTCCCTGGAAGTGTCTGTTTGTCTTTATGGATTATAGAGGGCTGGCAGGTGGTTTACTCAGATTTAGACAACTACACTGTAAATCTCTGTATTGGTCAGAAGAAACCTCATCATTTGAATAAGGCACAGCAGAGTCTTGGCAGGACTGGCTCCCCACAGCACCTGGGAGTGGCCATGGCTCGTGACCCAATATCAGTGGCATCTCTGTCAATAAATTGAAAAGTTTTGTATTGATTGAAAAAGCAGTTTGGGTGAGCAGGAGGGTATGGAATAACTGTAGAGGGGTGGTGTGACTATTTTATCCCAGGTGTCATGTTTAGGATCTTTCAGGATATGTGTGATGTGACAGTGATGTCATATAGCTCAGTGTCAGGCACATGTAAAGGTGATAGAGGGAGCAGAAGGCTGTGTTGGACTGCACATTAGCTCTAAAAACCTCTTCTCTCTCTTGTCCAGGGCCTATGGAAGAGGAGGGATTACACTGGTCTCGGGAAATACCAGCCTTTGGGTTGATGTAGTGCAACTTTAAGACAATTCTGACATGAAGCCAGTGTTTCTCCTGCATTGAAACCCAAATAATTACTGGAACATGGCAGGCAACAATTTCCTGTGAAATGGACACTTGCGTAAATGATCATTTCACTTATTCCTGTTACAAATAGGACAAGGTTTATTAATTCTGATTTGTCATTAAGAAGCTCCACAGAGCATGGATTTTTTCTTTTGTCAGTCCTACGCTGTCTGCAAAAACTTGGCCTTTATCTACTCGAGTGTCTCAATTAAAAATTGGCCTTTATCTATGGAGTCTCTCAATTAAATAGCAGTATTATGAATACTCTTGATTCATGCCTAGGTGGGAGGATCTGTGCCATTGTGCAAACAGCTTTTCTGCCTCATTACTAGCTCTTCTTGTTTGGCTAAGTTGTTTGCCTGATCAGATGATAAATGCTAATCCTTTCTCTGTTCTGTGACACGATGCTGAGTTGGGTGGCTGCAAAGCTCACAGGAGAGTTTCTTCCTTCAGTATCTTCAGGAAGAATGGGAGATTTGAGGAGGCTATTAGCCCCTTGGACCTTTAATTCTGTATGCCCATGGGATTAGTGAAATCCTGTTTGTTACAAGGTGAATCTTGCCACATGAGGATCAAGTCTGGTAAACAGGGCACCCTTTGCTCCTGTCCCAGCTGAGATAACGTGAGACAGGAAGGCCTTGCTTTTGATGCTAGACTTGGACAGCTGAACTGAGCTTAATTCTAGCTCTGTCACAGTAATTTTATACAAAATAAACCATAGAAATCACAGAATGGTTTGGGTTGGAGGGAACCTCAAAGGTCATCTTGTTCCCACCTCCTGCCATGGTCAGGGACACTTTCCACTAGTCCAGGTTGCTCCAAACCCCATCCAGCCTGTCCTTGTACACTTCCAGGGGTGGGACATCCACAACTTCTTCATCTGAAATCCACCCAAGTCACCATTCCCATCTAAAAAAATGGGATTTTAAAGGTGACAGGTGAGGAGTGTGGTTATAACCCTATTTGTCTCACCACCTGCCTGCATTTTTTATTCATTGCCTAACTCTCCTTTCTTCATTAAAAACTCTATCTTGGTAGCTTCTCACATTGCTTGGGAGACGAGACAATGGCAAGAGCAGCACCCAGACTCCTGAGCAGTGGACAAGTGGCTGAGAGGGTCTTGTAGGTTTTACACCAGGTCCCTGCTGTCCTGTAGGGTTTTAAAGAGGGTCAGTGATCAGCATTTCATGCCTCTGGAATTGCTGGTGTTTCAAGTGTGTTGCCTGCAGTCAGGAGCAGAGTCTTCTTCCCAAGAATTTGAATGATTATTGGGTTAATAATCATCTAAACCACCTAATGCACATCTAAGCAGCATTTTCACAAGTGCTAGGACTTGGGAAATCTTTTCTTTTACAGGAAATGGTTCTTTTTCTCTTATGATTTATCAAAAAAGACAAACTTGTGGCCTTCTTGGAGAAGTCAAACTGAATCACAAAACACTCTTAACTTCATCCCCTGGAACACAAATTCACAGAAAGTGAAAAGAATGGGAGTTAAAGGCTGAAAATTGCAGAAAGAGCGTGTAGAGTGTTAGATACTAGAGGCAAATTTTCAAAAGTTTGTGCCATTATTTTCTAGGAGAAAGGAGAAATACGATACCCATTTTTCATTAAATGAAAAAATAAATATTAGTCTGATACCTAAAGGAGAGTAAAAACTTACATCTTCCATCAGTGGTTGCAGAATATCTGGGCTGGAAGGGACCTACAAGGATCATCGAGTCCAGCTCTGAAGTGGATGTCCCACACAGCATTGGAACCCACAGCCTTGGTGTTGTCAGTACCAGACTCTGGCCAGCTGAGCTCATCTCAGAATAGTTTCAAATGCCACCACCTGGTTTCTAATGAAATAAATCCTGAAAACCCTGGAGGATGCAGGCATCGACCCCGCTGCCTCTCGCGCACTGAGCGAGCGCTCTGCCATTTGAGCTGATTCCCCCCCAGTGGTGCCACCCAGGGGAAAGTTTTAGGGTGAAACACTGAAAATACAGCTCCCTTTGGTGACCATGCACAAAACATGTCTAGTTTCATGTTTTCTGAAAATACAGCTCCCTTTGGTGACCATGCACAAAACATGTCTAGTTTCATGTTTTCTGCTTCTGTGCTGCAGAGTCTCAAATTTCAAAATTGGAATGGGAAAACTTGTTGATGAAAATAAGTAATTTTCTCTGTGGGTGGGAGTCAGGGATTACTTTATCTCCAACTCTATATTTAAGGCTCAAAAATTCTTTCGCTAAGGTCCTTCATTTTATCACCTGAATTTGGGGAAAGGCCTCTGACCCTGTTCACACTGATGCTTTCTTAGACAGTAGAAATCAATTCTTTTGGATTTGTTTTAAACAGTCTACAAGCAGAATGGGAACTAGTGATAAAAAAAATAATGTAATCTTTCCCATGGGCTCAGTGCTTTCTGGGAATAAATCCATGAAACCTAAGAAGAATTCTGTCACTAGCAATTATTTTCTGTGATATAAGGTTTCTTCAGTGTTTTTGATGTTGTACAGACTTAAGTGGAAAATGACTCCAAATTTATTGATGCTCTTATTGTGTTGTCTGTATTTAGGAACAGATTCTGTCATTCCAATAAAAAATTATGGAGTACTTTAATCTGCTAAGAGGTGTGCTGAGAGACCAGTGGGATTGCCTGAACATTGATCCTTTTGTGAGCTGTGCTACTAAATCATCAGAACCAGCAAAGACTAAATCACATATCTCAGGGTGTGATATTTTAAAAACTGTTGTCTATGCTGGCTTCCATTGATATGGTGAATTCAGATGGAATACTTGAACTATTTAAAATGTATATTTTTTAAAATTAATAACTTTTTAAAAGCGTATTTTTAATGCTTTCAATAATTGTCCAAACCTGTAGATTTAAAATTATGACTTAATTGTTTTTTAGAAATTGTATATGACAATATTGTGAAAAAAAAATGCCCTAAGACTGCTCTCTGTGGCAAACCAGGTGAGCTGGAACATTTCTGGCCATATCTTTCCTGGGCAATTTCATCAGGAAATACTTGAAATCACAGACTAGGAACCAGTGACCTGTGAGTCCCAGGCAGCCATTGGAATTAAATTGGTATCTGCAGACACCAGTGAATCCCCCAGTCCACGAGTGCTGCTGCTGGGACCAGGACAGGCTCTGGTGGATCTGCCAGCAGAGGAAAGGGATGTTAAGCAGTGCCCATGTGTGCCCCCAGGCCAGGCAGGAGCTGAGGGCAGCAATCATGGGAGGCACCACAACAGGGGTAGCCCTTCCTTACCATCCTTCTCTTCTGCATTTGTGGTGGCTCTGAGGCTACTTTGGTCCCTGGGAGGGGTAGAGAAGTTCCCAAGTTCTGCCCACATCCTGCCTGTCCCTGCCTGTTTACTTCAGGGCTGGAGCCTGCAGGAAAAGCATTCCTAAAGGCAATCCTCTGCTGCAGGACACAGCTCAGGAATAAGGTAGGTCTTAAAGTGCCTCAGAGACACTTGGCGGGAAAAATACTTTTCCTGCCTCTTATTCTTTTCCTAAAATCAGAAACGGGATGATATAATCCATTCCTAGATTAAATCTCTGGAATTCCCCTAGAAATGTTCCATTTGCTGTGAGAGTCACACTATGCAAAGGCAATGCTCCTATTTATAACTTGTGGCTGAAGAGAAGTCTCTCATTAAGTAGAACGATCTTAGAGTAACTGTTGAATGGATTTCAGTGCTTTGGTACATTTATTTTAAGAGCTTGTCCTCTGCATAAAGGTGGGTCAGCCCCAGCATCAGGGTCTGTGTGGCTTTATTCCTATTTCGCACTTGTGTATGTCCCTTGGAGTTTGGGTTTGCTTTTTTCCCTTTTTTTTTTTTTTTTGGTAGTTGTTGGTTTTGTTATCATTTTTTCTTTCTGATTTGCACTAATAGAGTTGCAGCTGCACATCAGGATGGAGCCAGGCTCTGAGATATGAAAGTTTTGGTGCAACAAAAAAAATAATTGGTTCCTGCAATTTGGAATCTGATGAAACTGAAGTGTGTTAAGGTTGAATACTTAGCCTGCTCTTGCATGATCTTTCCAATAACTCATGTTCCTTTGAAGTCACTCCATTGTCCTGACTTTCCTGGGTTTGAATTGTTGCCAGTGAAACTGAGTCCTCCTGGTGTAATTCATAGGCAGGAATCATAAAGCTGACACTCTTGCATGTTGGTATGTGGGGAAAAAAATCTTTTTGCCCCTAGGATGTTACTAGGAACAAGATGACGACTTGTGAATATTTTCCAGGTATTATAATGCCTTGATAAATTGGAATGTTGAATAACATCAGTGATAACATCACAGCAACGTGTGACATAGTGTTTCTGTTGCCCTGAATTGCAACTCTGTTCTAGCCTATGGTGAACATCAAAAGTCTTAATGCTGAAACTTTTATTATAGATTTTAATACTATTTATGTCTTTTAATACTTTGAACCTTACAAGAACTTTACTCATGAAGTACACAAAACCAGAGAAAACTGTGGTCTTATGGATATCCAGTGGCATTCCGGTGTATATAACTGAATACTTTAGAAAAGTAATAGACTGGCTTCTATGAATAGCATCCCAAAGCAAATCTTATGGAAAAAATCTAACAGTCTATGAAAGATTTATTTGTGCATTTTGTTTTGTTTTCCATGGTGAACTTTTCATAAATAGTGTAGTTACAGGCAAAGTAGACAAGCTGCTTCATGTGGGTAAATGAATCAATACATCAAACTAACACAGTGGTGTGGAAAAGCAAGAAGCAGCCTATTGTCAGTGAGAAGAGACTTGGGGGTATGAGGCAGGATATACTTTTCAATTTGCTGCAATAAACATTTTTCCAAAGACTTCAGAAGTGGAAGTTCAATATAAAGACTGAAGACCTGCATTATGCTCTCAATCTTCTCTTTCGTACACCTCAGATGGAAATAAAATTCTGCCTTCTCAAAGGGGAGGCCAAATGTGAGGAGGTAGAGCTGTTCTCTCTCAGACTTGAGAGTCAAAGCTATGGTTGACGTGGATGGGAGCACCAGAGAGAAGAGTTAAGCCCACACCAGTCTTCTGCTCAGAGGGTTGGTTGTGCTACAGGGACCCAGCAGCGCTGTCTGTCTCACAGGGACATTTCAGAGGTGGGGAAATCCCTTTCAACAGATGAATGTCAAACCTGTCTGTTGCAGTTTGGTGCCAGTTGTACAGAGAAGACTGTGGAAAGACATCATTTATGTGAGATTAATTAAGTACAGTGGCTCTGCAAAGCTTTCATACCCCACGTAAGACTAAAGTTTTGTAGCTTTAAAGCACTTGCTAGTGAGTAAATGCAGCAAGACCAGAATTCCCATGCAGCAAACCATAGAATACCAGAGTGCTTTGGGTTGGAAGAGACCTTCAAGGTCCTCTGTTTGCAATCCCCTGCCATGGGCAGGGACATCTTCCACTAGACCAGGTTGCTCAAAGCCCCATCCAAGCTGGAACACTTCCAGGGATGGGGCAGCCACAGCTTCTCTGGGCAACCTGTGCCAGGGCCTCACCACCCTCCCAGGGAAGAATATCTTCCTAATGGCTGATGTAAATCTACCCTCCTTCAGCTTGAAGCCATACTCCCTTGTCCTGTCATTGCATACCTTTGTAAAAATTTATCTCTCCAGGCCTAATAAATTAGGGTTCCTATAGATTATTTCCTTTCTCATCCCCTTTATAGTATTTTGGGGCGTATACCAGTTATTGCTCACAGTGTAATTCTCCTGGATGTCTGATTTGCCTGAGAGATGTAAGTATTTGTGCTGGCATGGAATTTCACTGGAAATGAAAGCCACAGTTCAGCAGTTTAGATTTAAGCCTGCTGAATTTTTGAAAGAAAATTCCTTCCCTGAATTTGGGAGTAACCCCAGCAACCCACATGCTGTGCATGCCAAGTGGAAGAGGGGGTGTGGAAGCTGAATGGAGAGCAGGAGTGCATCAAAAAGCCTGGAAGTTGGATACATAGATAATGGCTGAAAAAATGCACTTTCTTACATAGCTTTAAAAAGTGTTTCCCAGTAAAAATACAGTGAATGAAGTTGCTGTAGCTACCAGCAAGGTTTTGTGCAGAACTTCTTGAAGTACTTGCTATATATTTGTACAAAAGTTTTTCTCAGTTTGAGGATTCGGTAACATCTTTGTATTTAGTTTTTATCCATTTAACCAGGCACTGTTAGGCACCAGCTGTGTTTTCAGTTTCTGTACAAAGCAGAAGGAGGCAAGGAGCTTGAAAATTTTTATTTTCTTTTACTCTTTATTGTGCAAGTGAAACATTGTTGATGCAGCTGAGCTAATGTGTTATTTAATTTCTTACTTCTCTGTTTGAGATTATTTTTAGGCCAAAAAACAGCTAATAGCATTGTGGCCTTTCATGTTTACCTTAGTACAGAAAAAATTAAAATTCTGTCATGATTTACCACCAGTCAAGCAACTTGTTCTGGGCCCTAGAAGTCAGGGAAAGGTTTCAGATTAAAACATGACACTGCAAACAGAAGAGGAATGAATTCATTTTAGAGATCAAGTGCATCAGTTGATGGTAGCTGAGCACTCAAACAACTTTCTAGTCCTAGTGAGGGAATGTTCTGTCTCATAAATCAAAACTGATAGTTCTATAGATCAGGAAAAGTACTGCAGCTTTGAACAAGGTATAGATGATATACTGGGATTGTTAAGAATAATTTTGGACTTATGTTGGCCGGGAGGTTAGGCTGCATGTTATTGTCTCTTTCAGCTGTACTAATCTATAAATAAGTGTTGATCTCTGAATACATTGACATGAATATGACAAACTTTCACACATCAAATTAGATCTCATATGTATCTATGCAGAACAAGTTATAACACCTGTTTTATCTCTTAAAGAACAGGCTGTCAGTCTTGCTAACAAAGACAAAACAGCAAAATAAGCACAATCACATCCTTTTTTTTTTTTTTTGGCAACAGATAGATTAAAATAAGTTACTCTTCAGACAGCAACTGTGTTGGAAATATTTGCTTATCTGAATATGATGTCAATTCATGTGCATGTCTGCCCATGGCAATGTATTAGTACTTTGATATTTTCCTTGGCATCAAAAGGAAAAGAAAGCAAAGTACCTTCTTGCTCCTGAGTGGAGCAGGAAGTCTAGTGCCAAAACAGATGTAGAAAGGCCAAAGTGCTCAGGGCCTTTTTGTACCCTTTAATTTTTTGGTGAGGGCTCCTGAGCCTCCCTGCATTCAATGAGAGCAAAGCATCACCCACTGGCATTTGGGTCAGTTGAGCCTCAGGGCTGGCTGCACCCAATCCAATTCATGGGCAGAGAAAACTGAGTGAAGTTTAACCCTTTAGGCAGTCCAGGAGTGCCCAGATTTGGTTCTCATATCTGTTATAATTCACCCAGAAACTAGACTAAACTCTGCACAGAATGTTCTTGAGCTCTCCCTGTGGATACCAGTATTAAAGTTCAAGAACACATTGCTTTTCCTAGCTCCAGTTTGGTTCTTCTCCCCAAACCTGCTTTTCTTGCACAATTTCATCATTCAGGAAGGGGGATCTGTTTAGAAGTCAAGATGTGCTTTTTCTGTTTCCCATTAGGCAAAACTTTGCACTCAAGTCTATTCATCCTCTGCCTCTGAACTTGATAAAGTTTCCTATTATTACCTTTACCATCTTTAGCTGTTGCTGCTTTTGGCTGAATTTCTTATGTCACCTTGTCCAGACAGACATTTGCTGAAATATTGGTATCTGCTGGGATCTTTCCTGTTTGTCTAAGCTTATTTTATTGTGTCCGGGGAAAATAATCACTTCTTGTGAGTAGTTAATTTATTTTACTCTTCCTCATGAGAAAGAGATAAAATCAATCTGGGTATAGATTTTTTCTTTTTTTTTTTCCTCTCCATGAACTTGAAAGGAGCTTAGTATAAAACCACATAAAATGTTAGTTAGACACCTACATCCTAAACTTAAATGAGATAAATGCCAGCCAGAGCTCTGCAATGTCTTAAGAAAAAGAGTGTAGTGTGAGACTATTTGAAACTAAGCTTTGTAGTCCAGGAAGGGACAAATTTAATTTGTTTTAAGTTCTAGCACTGTTGTCTAAGTAGGTATCTCTTTTCCATTTCTACAACTTTTCCTTGTCCTTTCTCCTCCACCAAATTTTCTAATTTTGGTTTTGTTATTATTTTCCTGAATACATTGTATGTCCTTATCAATTTCAAAATATCCTCTCCCCAACTATAAAATAAAATCTTTGATACCTATATTATGTATGCAATAGCTCTCTCTTCTTTTAAGGTAAAAATTCAGGATATTGCATATGAAGAGGTAGGGAAAATAAAATTAAGTAATTTTTTGGAGTTTCAGGTCCTTTTGAGACAGTTTGAGGCACTTCCTCCTGCAGTTAATTGTGAAAATTTTAAATATGAAGAAATGATGATGTTAGGAAGACCTGAGTGTGATGTTTCATTCATGTGATCTGTAAATTCCTTTTTTTCTTTCATTGCCCATTCTCTTTTTGCTTTCTCTTTTCCCACTGCTGTTTCTGAAACTTGAGTGAAGAATGACAAGGAAGGAAGCAGAGTGGAGAGGATGGGACAGGGTCAGAGTTGAAACAGCCCAAACCCTTCCAGCCAACATCAGAATTGTTGATCTGCTGCTGTCACACCCTTGCCATGAGCACAGACAGGCAGGCCCAGCTGTGGTTCAGGGGTAGCTGCACATCTCTCATCAGCTCCTAAGTGACAGCCCTCTTGCCTCTGTCAGCTGCCTGACATAAGAGCTGTGTGTGGGCTGTAGAGCATGAGCTTTTGTATCTTGAAGCTTGAAGAGAGCCCTTCCTGTTAGAAAATAGGGATAATTTACATGTTTTCTCCAGCTACATCTTTTCCTGTTTAATTTACAGCTTTCAGGCCCTTATTCGCTGTACTTCTCTTCAGTGTCTTCAGATCATCTTGTGTTTTCACAGAATCATAAAATGGTTTGGGTTGGAGGGGACCTTCAAGGTCACCTAGTCCTGACCTCCTTGCCATGGGCAGGGACACCTTCCACTATCCCAGGTTGCTCCAAGCCCCATCCAACCTGGCCTTGAACACTTCCAGGGATGGGGCATCCACAGCTTCTCTGGGCAACCTGTGCCAGTGCCTCACCACTTTCAAAGTAAATAATTTCCCCCTAATATCCAATCTAAACCTGCCCTCTCTCAGCTTAAAGCCATTACCCCTTGTTCTAGCACTTCATTATCCTTGACAGAAGCTCCCCTTCAGCTCTTTAGGTACTGGAAGACTGCTGTAATGTCTTCCTAGAGCCTTCTCTTTTCCAGGCTGAACAATTCCAATTAGCTCAGCCTTTCCTCACAGGAGAGGTTCTCCATCCCTCTAATCCTCTTTGTTGCCTCCTGTGGGCTCACTCCTACAGGTCAATGTCCTTCCAGTGTTGCTCTAAGTGGGATCTCATTGAGAGTGGAGTGGAGGAGCAGAATCATCTCCCCTGGCCTGCTGGCCACTCTGCTTTCGATGCAGACCAGGATATGGTTGAATTTCTGGACTGCAAGTGCACATTGCTGTCTCATGCCCATGTTCTTATCCACCAGCACCTTCAATTCCTTCTTGGCAGGGCTGGTCCCCATCCATTCATCCCATCTTATTTAATTTTCCATCTTACTCACAGCCCTGGGGGCAGAAATGACAATAAAAGTGACAAGGCAGAATTTTCCTGCAGGTCTCCTTCTGCTGGGATCATGGTGAAATCATGGAAGGATTCACAGTCAGATATTTCCTGTGTGTCACATTCAGAAATTGAGAAAGGTGAACCATGGGTTTTTTTCTCAGCCTTGGGCTTAGGATCTCTGACACTTGATAAACTCTGCTTCTGCTTGACTCCCCCGTTTTCTCCACACCTGCCTGTCCCATTCTGATGGTGGCCATGGTGGTGGGCAGAGATGATGAGACATCAAAGATCAAACTTGTCTTCACTCAAAACTGCCCTGCACTGAGGCCATGCTTCTTATTTCTCTCATTTTAAAGGAGTCTGTGTTGATGGTGAAGATATTCACAATGCAGAACTTTGTGGTCAGAGGAGGTGATGCATCCTGCCTCCTCTTAGCCCAGCTCCTTTCATAAGAAAGAGAAACCTTTCAGGTCAGAGCCAAAAAGAGACTGGAGGCAGTCACTTCCAAGATTTTCAGTCTTAAATTCTCCACACAGCCTCCCCACTCTGCAGACACTTAAACTGGGTAAGGTGTCTAACATTAGGGTTCTGCTGTTGGGGCTTCCAAGATTTGCCTCTGCCTTAAAGTATTTGAGTTATACAGTTATGAGAAATTAAGTGGCAATCCTACATCAGTTCCAGTACCACCTTTTGTTTGGGTCATTTCTCAAAATGCTTTGTTGCAATGTCAACTAGCTGTGCATTGCTTTCTACCCTGTGGCCTTGCTGCAACAAGGAGATGGACTGGCCTGTTTCTAGAATACCTGGAGAGAAGGGAGTCCTTGCAAGCTGCCTATATCTGCTCAATTGTCCTTTTTCACTCCGGTGTTTTAAAAGAGAAATGGCCGTGCTTGTTCTCAGTGAAGGAGAGCATGGAGATTCTCAGCTTGGGTGGGTTTCAGGCAGTGGATACACAATCTGGGAGTGCTGATGGAGAGGGAAAGGTTCAGAGCTGAGGATGCAACCCCATTCTCTGTACCTCCACAAGCAATGACAGACACCTCTTATTTTCATGGCTTTTATTCACAGGTCCTTCACTTTTGCTGGTGCGTTGGTGTCCACAGCAGAGTTCTGGGTTTCATTACAAAGGTCAAGACCATGCAAATTAGACCATGGAAAGGCTCTGCACTACTAAATCTCTTAATCAAATGCACTTGTTGTTTCTGAACAAACTTTCATTACATTAGATGTCTATCATCTTTTTGGAACACATGGAGGAGGAGCTCACCCACGTGGTTCAAGGAGGAGGCATTCACATTCCTGTGTTTGGGAAATTTTCTGTCATTTGGATAGTTCAGCAGAAATGTTCAGAAGTGGTAGGTGAGTGTGTGGTACGTGTCCAATTAGCATGGCCCTGTTAATAACCCTGAGAGTGACAGACAATGGCTATGAGCTCATTTCTGGAGTTTGTAGGGATTCTGGTTATCCAGGCCATTATCATAAGGCGTGGAGCAAGGAATGCAGAGCAATTCTTCCTTGCCCCAGTTAAGAGTTCTGGGAAATGCGTTCACCAGGCTCCTCTTTGTTAGAAAGTATGTTGTCTATTTTCCAAATAGATTTAGGCTGTTACCCCATCCCAATTCCTCGCTCCAGCTCTGCTCACTAGCTATATAAAGCCATTACATATGGGTCTTTTTACTGACATAATCCTCGACTGTACTAAAAAAGAAAATATTAAATTTCATTCCAAGAGCTGTAAGAACTTCCATGAGGATATAAAAAGCAGGAAATTGGCCCTGTAAGAGTGGAGTACTCTCATATTGAATAGCCTTCAGGGGCTCAGTGTTAAAGGCTTCTTCCTAATAGCTAATGTAGGTTGGAACAGTTTGGCCTCTGCTTGAGAGGAAATGGGATTTGTAGGACTTTGCCAGTACAGGTTTACAGGGCTTAGGCCAAAGGACTGCTGTTCTGTGACCCTGTACAAAATCAGCATGTTCCATACATGCTGCACTAAGGAGAGTTTGAACATGTGGTACTGAGGAAAAATCTCAGGGTTTTCCACTCCATCACAAGTTGGTCCTACCATAATTTTTCTGGACATAGTTTTGGTCTTTGTCTTGCTTGTATCACTCCTCTTTAACCTGGACACCCTGCAGACAGATGTGGAGGTTAATTTAAATGTATGAAGCTCTGGGAATAATGTTATTTATTACCCCAAAGAGCCACTGTGCTTTATATTATCTTCAGGGGGTGGATTTTCCATTTCCAGGATGCCTGCGTGCTGCAAGCCCTGCTTCAGCAACAACATGAGAGCCATTTGTGCACTGTGCTAGGTTTAAAAGAAGAAGACAAAAAAGTATGGGCAAAGTTTTCTAACTTAGCCTTGTGCAATATAGTCATTATTAGGATGGGTAAGCTGTGCACCTGCTACTTGGTAATGTAGTTTGGAGTGTGTTTTCCCCCAAGAGCATTCCTAGATTTTTATGCATCTAATCATATTATTGTGTTAATATCCACAAGATTCAAGTAGATTTGCATCCCAAAAGATGAGCCACTGCAGAGGCAGAATATCGACCAACATGTTTTGTAATTGACTTGCAATCTATGTGACTTGAATTATATACTTGAGAATCTTTTGGGGGTAGAAGAGGATATTGCCAATGAGATTATGACAAGTCAGCTGACCTCTGAGTATCCTGTTCTGTTGTTAGTCCCTGGTCTGTGCTAAAGAGGTGCAGGCTACAGCTTTGCAGAGGAAAGGAAGTAACAGTTAAGGGGAAAAATTGAATTGAAAAAAATTGAAAACAATTCAAATAAAATGCAGCCCTGAGAGGCTACTTTGCTATATTTTTTTTTTAAAGCATCTAGAAATATTGGACCAATGCTTCAGTTTCAAGTTCAAGATATTCTTCCTGCCTTTGCCAGTGAGTAAATAAACATGGTGAGAGCAGCTGTCAGTACAAGTGCTACAGGTGATGGTGCCTGGTTCTTGGGCAAACTCTGTTTTCAGGCATTGTTTTCCCAGATCAGATATGCAAAGCTTCCTCTTATCAGCCTTCCCTTATCAGTTTTTCTAATCCCTTCTAACACTGAGACACTTGCCATTGGTCTTTTCCTTGATAACTATTTCAGTAAGGCTTACCAAGATGCTTGAGCAACTGTGTATTATACAGAACCAGCCTTTTAGATGCAGAACTTCTTTTTAAATTCAAGCTCCTTGTTAGCTGAAGTGAGAAGGGGTCACCCTTTATGGACTTGGCTGGTCCATAAACACATGCATTCATAGGGTGCAGTGGAGATTTTCCTGACAGTCTGGTCAATGGTGCCAAGGCCAAAGAGAGAGTTTGTCACATAGATTTTGATTGCAGGTTACCTTGGGATTTTCTTAGACAATCAGTAAAAAGATCTCTAAGCTTGATATGCAAGAGTGCAATTTAAATCTGGAGTTATTTCCTCTGGGCAAAACACTGAAAAGTTATACTTGGGGATATTGCATCAAGGTTTCAGCCTGCAGACACTGCGTGGCTGCAGCAGGCAAAAATACACTGCAAAGTCCTCTTCTAGCAGTGAGGGTGATTCAGAATAGCAGCGATCTGGCAGACAACCAGTAAGGGCTTGTTTTAAAGTGTCTGTGGTAAGTGCATTTATGAGGGGTCAGTTTGTGGAATGCCTGATCCAAGCATGGGTTAAGGAGTCAAGAGTAGCTGTATTCTAATTCTGAGCTTCCCTCAGGGTTCCTTGTGTGTGCACGTGCAGCACCACAGAGCTTAAAGGAACATTTCTCAGGCTGCAAATTAGGAAATGCCCATGTTGAGTTAATCCTTGGAGTGTGCTTCATGGCCCTCTAGGCCTCTTGGTTATGTTCCTTTTTAGGATATTTTTTTCCTCTCAACTCCTGTTTCTTTGTGTCTCCTGGACAGGTACCCGTCACTTAGGGAACAGCCATGTATTATTTTTCCTCTCCTAAATTATCCGTATGTACTTTATTTCTCGCACGATCAAACACTTCCAGTTGCAGCAATATTAATCATTTATGGGCCTGGGCAGTTCCAGCATCAAGTACTTCAGGGAGGTAATAGAGTTCAGCAAAGCCAAACAAATCGATGGGATGGAATGGTCTGCTGGTCTTTCCCACTGCCCTATTCCATCTCCCATAGAGCTGAAGGACTGCTTTGGCTCACATTCATGTTAACCATCTCTCTGCATCTGATCAATTTTTTAGGGATTGGGACAGAAGTTGCTCTTAAATTGTGATGTAGCCCAGAGAAGCTGTGGATGCCCCATCCCTGAAAGTGTTCAAGGCCAGGCTGGATGGGGCTCTGAGCATCCTGGTCTAGTGGAAGGTGTCCCTCTGCATGGCAGGGGTTGGAATGAGATTATCTTGAAGGTCTCTTCCAACCCAAACAATTCTGTGATTCTGTCATTGCAAATGAAGAGATATCCCACCCCCTGAGCACTTAGAGCAGATGTTGGAGAGTTTTTTGCTAGCAGGGTATATGAATGGCTTCATCCAGCATACATCTGCTGACAGTCTCCTCCTTGATTTCAGCAGACTTTGGCTCAGCTGTAGTTGAGCAAAGTACCTCAGGAATAGCTCTGGTGTTAGCGGAGAATTTTCTGCTCTATTATTCACATGGGTTTTTAAACAATGTCCACTGAAATCAATGTCCCTCTTTTCATTAACTACAGTTGGCTTTGGATCAGGCCTGGGAAGATGCATATCTTCCAGAAATGCCATTGGAAAATTTCTTTAAAAATCATTGAACAAAGATATACGACCGCATGGGATGATCAGCAGGGAAGAAAGTCCCATCTCTCTTTTATACAGTTGGCTTCCTGCTCATATCAGCAATAATTTAGATAATTAAATTGCTTAGTTCAGTAGTTGGAAGAGGCACAATCAACAAGCTGACTCTACTAAGATGTCAGCTGTATTAGTGTGCTGGGTTTTATATTTGTTTTTCTTTTTTGTGTGTGTGTGAAAAGCTGTATAATTGGACACTGTCTTTTTCACCCCCAGCTAACCTCTTCTTCAGAGGAGCATACCAAAGACATTTAAAATCACATTATGAATGCCAGCATAGTTACAACATTTATATGGCATATGGTGATGTTCAGTGGCAGCAGACGAATGGATGAAATCAAGCACAATAATAGAATCAGCCCCCCTTGAATTTAACAGTAAGACAAACAGTTCAGTGGTATACTCTAGTAAAATGTAAGTAAAATCTTGAATATTTTAATGAAGAGTCTAAAGCACATAACTGGGCATACTTTTAACATTGAGCTTTGATTTAGTGGTCTTTGTGCTGTCTCTGTAGGGTCTTTGAACTTTTGCTCACGTAAGGTAGAAAAAGTTTTATTAAATCACACTCTTGAAATGCTCATCTTGCTGTGACTCCAGGTTTATTTTGTTTTGTTTTATGAATATTTGTGGCTGAATCACTCCTCTGAAGAATGAAGGAGATCAGAGAAAGTGTTCTGTGTTGTTCCATCTCTAACTCACATGGGTTTTGCTGTTTGTGGTGTCTCTCAAACCAGGAGCAAAGTCTGGAGAGGTTGAGATTGGGTATATCCACAGCCAGTGCAAATTGATTCTCCTAGAAGTGCCATGCCACATTCTCTGTGTCTGCCCCCCTTTGTGTCTTTTATGTTTTCAAGATGCCACTCCTAAACAAACAAACAATTTTGCTTCTGATTTTGCACAAAGAAATTTTTCACCCTTGTTTTCTGAATCGTGGTGTTGAGATGAGAAATCTGAGTTCTCCCTTGACGCTTTTTTTTTTTTTTAAATTGATGTTTTTTGCCCTGCATTCCCGAAAGAGTATTTATTTATTGTTCAAAACTAGAGAGACATTACCATGGATTCTAACTGACCTAAAACTCTGCACTAACCCCCCTAAAAAGCCACTCTGAAGCTGAAAGTTATATAGAACTCATGCCTATCTTTTGCATAGTGTTTGTTCAGCTGTGAGACGGTATGAATAGCTTTATGCTGTGCTAGTATTTTGAGTGTAGAGAGCTCACTCTAACATTCAGCAACTTCTCAGCCAGGATGCCATTCCCACATCATGTTTGCATGCAGCCAGAAGTGTTCACTTCTTTATTTCCCCTTAAACTGTTAAAAAGGGAGCCTCAGACACAGAGCCTGCAGTTCGGTAGCAGACTCGGACGTGATAGGATTTGTCAGTTCTTTTTGCAACATCCCTTAATGCATCACGAGGGAATCCCAAAGTGATGTTTGGGAAATAAAAAGAAAATGGGAGGTATTTTTAAGTGATGTAAGTTGACTTAGGTCTCTTTGAGCAAAATTATTCCCACATGATAGGCTGAACTAAAAATAAAAGTAATTACAAAAGTATCCATGTTGGCCGTTCGGAAATAGCATTAAATATAGAGAATTTCTTAGCCTTGGATCACTCTGAGAACTAAACTGTCCCAATTTTGGCTCCTTTTTGACCTTTTCTCCTGGAAAGGGAAATAAATAGTGATCAGCTGCTGCAATTTCAAACTGGGCTCAGTCTCAAAGTGGCTGACTGAAGTGGGAAAGAAACAAGTGTGGAAAACCCATATCTAAAAATATTTTATTTCCAACCTTTCTTCTAACACCTCTGAAGACTTCATTGCCATGACATGAGTCCTGTTGATGTGAATGGGGCAATTTTCTGTCCCTGGTGTATTTGTACATAAAGTAGTTGCAAGTTAAGAGACTTGGTTCAATTCTTTGTGCTATAAAAGTGGATAAAATTATATATTTTGGCCTGAATGCAAGAATAATATTGAACTATAAATGTGTATTAAACCCACCACAAGTTATGATTATAGATTTTAAGCAGATGTTTTGATTTGATTTGTGGCTTTTTTTTTTGCCACTATTTTTAGCCTAAATGGCTGTTCTGAGACACCTTTCAGCATTCAAAGTGCAGAAATGAGTTCTTGAAGTGTTTTGGCGAGGAGGGGAGATGAATGAGGCCTGAGAGACAGAGCCCTCAGGCCTGGCCGTGGAGGAAGTCCTTCTGCTGGGGTGGAATCCCACATGCACCAAGTGAGCCCCATCCACCAACTGCATCTGCCGCTCGCGGAGCCCGAGCCGTTCTGCTGACTGACACCAGCTGGTGCTCTGCTCCTTTTATCCTGGCCTCATGTGGGCCAGCAGCTGGCTGAGACTGTTTTTAAGAATGTATTTATAAAACTTCACAGCCGTGCAAGCCCAGATACAGAGCAGGGACGTTGTGAGCTCGGCACTGGAAGTGCAGGATGTCGCTTGGCGGATTTGGTTTCCCAGCTCTTGCTGCTGCCGCGAACCTGCTGTCCCATCACTTGTACCCGAAAACAATGTTTCCTAAAAAAATCCAGGGGAACAAAAACCTTGGGCTGAAGGCTCCCACAGATATTTTAAGTCATGCCTGTTCTGATCCCTCTGCAGGCGGCTGCCTGATTGGTATTTCAATAACCCACTTATTTAGAAGGAAATTCTAACTCCTGTAGGGCACAGCGGTATTTTCATGCCTTTTTTACCCTGCAGCCTTTTCCAGCCGGCTCAAACCTGAACACCTCACTGTCTGGTAGGGACATCGTCTGGCTGAGGTGTAAACTACAGCACCTGATTGTGTCCTTTGTATTTAGGGTTGGTACATGAATAAATATGATTTTTTTTTAAATCTTTCTTATATTTATGTTCCACTGCTGGCAGATACATCTAAATTTTATTTACAGTGAAGGGTTTATTATATGTATTACTTTTCTCCTTGTCTGCATATGATACAGACTACTGAAAATAACCTGGTTTTTATCTTTTGGAAAGAGCCTGTGTTTTTTTGTGGGGATAAGGATTTATAATGACATCTTGACAACTTCATAAAGTGTTTCCCCTTTTTAATTTCCTAAACCAGCACAACATGCTGAGACACATGGTAGAGATAGGCCCAACATCTGACTGATCAAAACGGGTTTTGAACAAATGCTGACGCCACCATTCTTCCTGTCTGTGATTCCCACAGAACCTTATTGCTTTGAAAAGAAATACCCTAGAAGGCATAATTGACTTTGCAGCAATGAACTACATCAGACAGTGTCCCCTTCATGACTTCTACCCAGCTATCAACAGTGAGAAGCAGACATGCATATTAAAAGACTGAGAAGGCAGAACTTCCCCAAGAAAATGGACAAAGAAATCATTAGAATCCTTAAAGAGGAAAAGAAGGAATCAGGAGATGGCAAAAAGTTTTTGGAAAAAAAATGCCTCAGGCAGTGAGAGCTGCAGAGTGGAAGCTGGCTTCTACCTTCTGGGTGTGCAAACAGTAGATCAAACTGCAATGACTTTATGATATAATAAAAAATAATAAAACAAGAGCAATAATAGATAGGGTTTTTTTGTGTGTTGATCTAGTGTTAGAAAGCACAGTTTAACTTTTAACAGCCCAGCCGCTTTGCCTGGCTTCTTACAATACCTTCTGATTTCAGTGACTCCACTCAAAGTCAACCCAAACCAAAGACAACACTGAAGATAACCCTGAGCTTTTGTGCATCTTTCAGCTAAATAGTGGAAAGACATTTTGAAACTGCTGAGTTTACTCCCACAGAGAAGGACTGATGGCAACAAATATATACATGAAAACGGTGTATTTTTAGCATTTGTCATTTTTGGGGCTCCAGAACTGAAAGCAATGATGGGTGAAGTGGCAAGAGGTTGTGTGTGTGATTTGTAGTGGCTTGTATCTGGGCTCTGTGTTGTGTATTTCCTAATGATGAATGCGTGGGAGGGCCAGGTCAGGAATGGTTTCCACTCCAGTGCGCTGATTGTGTAGTTGGCAGTGGGCTCAATTAAAGTATAATAATCTGGTAATCTCTCTCCTCTTTCCATTCAGCTGCTTCACAGTGAATAGAGCCAGTGAACGAGTATAGCTTTTGAAAAGTAGGTGAACTCCTGCCTCTTTGTCTGAGCAGTTTATGTCTAGTCAAGTAAAATGACAGGCAGAAGCGGCGGCTCTCCAAAACGCTGCTCTCATGACTTGCACCATTCCTGCCGGTTGTGCTGCTGTGAGATAACACTTGCTCTTTATTTCCCTCTCTAGGCTGCGGGTTGGATTTCCAGCAAGCTTCGCACCCCGGAGAACAGGCGAGCTGATGTGAGAAAGGAGATATGGATATGTCTGTGATGGGAAGATGCCGTGTGCCCCATCTCCTGGTTCTTCTCACGCTGGTGTTCAGTGGGGAGAGAACCCAGGCACAAAGAGCAGGTACGTGTTCAATTCACTGCCCTGGAGCTGCTGGGGCTCTCCCACAGCTGGAAAGCCACCACTTCTAGGAGCAATCTATAAACAGCCCAAGACATTTACTGCTGAAAATGCGTAAAACAGACCTTAGGGATGGAGAAGGCTCAGGGGTCAAGGCTGTGATTTACCTTTTGTTCTGCTGCAGGCTTAGAAAGTTTAGCTCAGCTACCCACAGCAAGAGGAGCAGCTCACCATAGTTTGGTCTGGATGTGCTCCATCTACCCCACACTGGTGTGGAGATCACTTCTTCCAACACCTCCTGTGGGTGTCAGATGAGACCTGGTGAATCTTCTGCCTGGCTGTGATTTTCCTGTGAGCGAAACAGGGCCAGGGCACTGTTCATACCCTCCCTTGAGTCAAGATATTTGAAGGATGTGTTGATGTGGTGCTTAGGGACATGGTTTAGTGATGGACTTACCAATGTTGGGCTAATGGTTGAACTTCATGACCTTAAAGGTCTTTTCCAAGCTAAATGACTCTAGGATTCTCTGTTTCTCTACTGTCCAATTATTAGCATGGTCTCTGGCACAGCTTTTGGCCTGGGCTCATGAGCACTCTCCCCCAAATGCCACTGAGTGCATTAGAGGATGGCATAGCTGAGGGACTGTTCTTGTAAGGATCCTTGACAAGGACGCATTGGTTTTTGTGTGGCAGCAAGAAGACTTATCTGACATCAGTGATGCAACACCTCAAATTAAAAATGGTTGTAGAGCCACACAATTTTTTTGTGAGAGTCCAAATGCATTTTGAGATGGAGGTTTTCTGTCTCTTTTTCTAGGACAGCTACTATTCTGTGGGCTTGGGTAATTTATAAGAAAGAAGAGGCTTTTTTAGACCTTTTTCAGTTTAAGGAATAGCTTCTTTACAGCTTTATTATGTGATCTCTCTATGTTTTTTTTGTGTGGAGTTTACCAGAAATAAATAGTTAGTAACCAAACAAAGTGAAATCTCACTTTTTTTTTCTGCTTCTGGACCTGTCGCAGGCAGAATATAGTGAAGCCATTTATATGTTCATTCTGTGCTTACTTTAAATAATTTTGGGCTTATGGCTTGTTTGTGAACTATTTTTAAAGGAAATATTGCAAAACAGTTGGTTCAGTGTCTGAGTGGATGAACACAACTCCTTGAATCATGCTCCCAGAGAGCATTTCTGCAATCACAAAACTGAAATTTTGCTTTCTATGAGTTATCTCCCATATTCCCTTAACATGAACTGAATTGTTTCTGCCAATATAAAGTACTGTTATGGCATTCTTGGAAAACAATCTATTTTGTCCAGCAGTGGACATTAGAGTGATGAAAATGCAGATTAATATTTACTAAAAGCATTTCTGCAGCATTTCATCTCACTGCCACCAGGTCTGTAAGCAAAGAATCACCAATGCCAAAAAAAAAAAAAATGATCCTGAAGGACCATGTTTTTCCTCCCTGCAATACTGCCTTGAATAGGCATCACTTTTTAAACCTTAACTCCCCCTTGTTTTAAGGCTCATTGCCCTTGAACACAGACAAGATTCATTCTGTCTGTTCTGTTTGTTTTGAAATTGCTGTTGTCTCACCTGCTGAGAGTCATTAAAATAAGTAACAGGAAGGTCTTGTGGGTGTTGCTCTCTAGTTACTCTCACCTAATTAACATTCTTTCAGCCAGAATAGATTAATATAATAATGAATTTAGGAAGGAGGTGAGGTGGGGAAGTGTAAGGTTCTTTCTTACCTTTTACTGTTAATATTTCTACCTTTTATTTTTATATTGTCCAAAAATCAAGCAGAACAACAATTGAGAGTCCAGCTGATATACACACATGTAATGTTACTTGCATGCCATAATATAAAGTGGTATAAGCCATCATCTCCACTCTCAGATTGCCTTCGAGAGAGTTTTGCCAGACAGACTTTCTTGCTTTGGAGTTAGAGACAACATATCCTCCCTCCCAAAATGCCATCACAGAACACAGTCCCACATGCAGGTTTTGGCTGGGATACAGTTAATTTTTCTCACAGTAGCTGCTCTGGGACTGTGCTTTGGATTTGTGCTGGAAACAGTGTTGATGACACAGGGATGTTTTTGTTACTGCTGAGCAGAGCTCACATTGAGCCAAGGCCTTTTTTATTCCTCCTCTCACCAGCCAGGAGGCTGGGGAGCACAAGAAATTGGGAGGAGACAAAGTTGGGACAGCTCCCCCCAGCTGACCAAAGGGATATCCCAAACCATATCATGCTCAGAAATAAAACTGTGCAGGGACACTTGGCTGGACACTCCTGCTTGGGGGCTGTGAGTCAGTCAGTAGTCAGCAGCTGTTTTCTTTTGCATCACTCCTCTTTCTTGGGTTTTATTTATATCTCTTTGTTATTTTGCTTTTCATTACAGCTTTATGTTTTATTTTATTTTATTTTGTTTATTAAACTTTCTTCTCCCAACCCATGAGTTTTCCCCCCTTCACCTTTCCAATTCTCTTCCCCCCAGTCCTGCTGAGGGCAGTGAGTGAGGGGCTGTGTGGTGCTTGGTTGCCAGCTGGGGTTAAACCACAGCAACAGGTTGTTTCTAAAGAGATCCCAAGTGGATGGGCTGATCCCAATGTGATCCCCACCCTGTGTGCAGAGGTTGTTCCCACAGGCCCTGCAGCACCTGGGATGTACTGGGATGTGCTCTGCTACAGAAGTCAACACAGCAGCAGGTGATGCTCATTTCTCATCACCTCCACACTCCAGGTGTACATTCAGTCACTCTCATGGTCATCATGCAATGCCTTGAGCACTGACCTACTCTTTTATAATGCTTTTACTCTTTTCTGAAGGCAAATCCTCTCTGTGTAACTGAGCTATCCACTCCCTCCTTTCCAGAGCCATGGGCTGTTCTGGAATTCTTCCATTCCAGGCAGGGTCACAACCCTGGGATGAGCAAAAGAGCCAGAGCTAACTTGTGTCAAAATCTGAGTGTGGGACAAGATTTTGTGACCTTCCTGTAGATTCAAATGCTGGAATTCAGTAGGAAATATGTAATTTTACCATTGGCCAAACATGCAGTTGTACTTTTTGAGACAACATGAGACAAGAACTTCAGGAGAAGCAATGGTTGGCAGCTGTGACTGAACTGACTTCGTAGAGCAGCTTTCAATCTTAAAACTCTTATTATATATAAATATAAGCGTATATGTATACACATTTTGTCCAGTTGGGGCATTATGTTGGTAACTCTTGGGCATCAGTGGCACTTATTATATGGACTACTGCTTCCTGACTTGCATGTATCCAGAAACAGCTGAAAAACATCTCCTGAGAGATCTACATTTTTGGCAAGTGTCTGAACAAATATACAACCAGTCTGGATTGATACAGGGCAAGCAAGTTGCAATTAAAATAGCTTTGTGTTTTGGATTATACAGGCCTCACATTGCAAATATCATGGTTGGAGGCAAAGGGATGGTTGTGGGGATAAGTGAACTTTTCCCTTATAAGGCAGCTGCCCTTTGTTATTGAGGAACACATTCCAAAATTCAGTAAGTCATCCTTTAGTCAATAGGCAGTGGCAGAAAGCCTCAAATTTGAAATAATCTTGTTACAGACCAGCTACATCAACATATCGTGCCGGGCAAAAGAACTGCTTCTAGCTAAGCATAAATGAATCATAACATTAATGCAAGAGGGGACATGAAAGCTTCATTACTCAGGGTCAGGACTGGCACAGGCAAGGTCAGGACAGGGCTTTTGATCTGTCCAGGTCATTTCAGAGCACTGCCTGAGCAAAGGCACTGCAATGAAGTCAGAGAAGAATATCTTCATGTACATGCAGGGGGTGTAGCTGAAGGACTGAGCAGAAGTAGTCAGAAGCAAAGGAAGGGAAAGGGTCTGCATTTCAAAGCAAAGTCTGTGCTGCTCTGTAGATGTCCTGAAACTGATGAGGTGAATCACAAGGAAGAAGGGCTGGGAATCAGCTCTTCCTCCACAGGACAGGAGAGGGTTTGCTGCCTCCTCCAAATTGCTCACTAGGGAGCTGTGTCGAGGGAATATTTGGTATGTCTGGTCCTCTGCATTAATCTCCCCTTAACAATGTTTTCTGCCACTCTTGCAGGTTGCAAGAGCGTTCACTACGACCTTGTCTTCCTCTTGGACGCCTCCTCCAGTGTTGGAAAAGAAGATTTTGAGAAAGTTCGTCAGTGGGTGTCTAATTTGGTGGAAACCTTTGAGATTGGCCCAGACAAAACCCGTGTGGGTGTGGTGCGATACAGCGATCGTCCGACCACAGAGTTTGACCTGGGAAAGTACAAAACCCGTGAGGAAATCAAAGAGGCTGCACGAAAGATTCAGTATTATGGGGGTAACACGAACACTGGGGATGCTCTCAGGTACATCACCACCTACAGTTTTTCCCAAGAAGCTGGTGGGAGACTTAGTGATCGAACTGTTAAAAAAGTGGCTATCCTTTTGACTGATGGAAGGAGTCAGGATTTTGTCTTGGATCCAGCCACTGCAGCCCATCAGGCTGGTATTAGGATTTTTGCTGTGGGTGTTGGAGAAGCTTTAAAAGAGGAACTTGATGAGATTGCTTCAGAGCCCAAGTCTGCTCACGTGTTTCATGTCTCTGATTACAACGCCATCGATAAAATTCGGGGGAAGCTGAGGAGGCGTCTCTGTGAGAGTAAGTAGAGCTTTCCTTCCTGCAGAATTAGAATAGGTTCAGTTAGCATATAGACATGAAAAGCTGTGATTGTTTTCTTTCATGTTTATACTTCTTTATTTTCCTGTCTCCTACTCAGTTCCACTCTGTAAGAGATCACTGTTCAAGGCCAGGTTGGGTGGAGCTTTGAGCGACCTGATCTGGTGGAATACTGCTTAAGATCACCCTTGGAATTAGGTGATCTTTAAGATCCCTTCCAACCCAAACTATTCTCTGATGTTATGATTCTATGATTTTACTACAGGAGATGTGATGGGTTTTTCTGGCAAGTCAGTACTAACTATAGGTCAGCTTCCAGAGTAAACAATAAATTCCCTTTTGGCTCTGATATGGTTCAATTATTTTATAATAATTTGGACTACTGAATATGAATAGTGATGTCTTGTTTATACCCATATTTTGGTTTACTTTGTATAGGACCCTTTCCCCCCTTATTTTCTGGCACTGTACTGTGAAGTGAATGCTTTGGGTGCTGCTGGGAATGATCCTTAAGGAAGCAAAGGGATGTTTTGCTTTTCTGCCTTTCAGCATCTCAACTCTACTGACAACTGGTGTTCTCTAGTGCTCTGGCTGCCAACAGCATAAGAATTGGTGATGTTTTGAATGAGTTTTAATGGAGAAAACTGTGGGTGATTTGCACTGCATAAATGACCCTGATTTTCCAGCTCCTTGATGAGGAGGATGGGAATGGCATTGTGGCTGGTATCTCCCAGCACTTTAATAGGAGCAGCAATCACACAGCCTGTTCTTCCACCACTGATAAATCACTCTCTAAATCTTAGTGACTACATGAAAGCTGCCTGGGTTTGCTGCTTTTTGCAGTGTGTGTTGTGATTACTGTGAACAGGCCTCATTGCTGATATTGTGAGGATCTGTTATTGCTTTCTTTGACCTCCCTTTGTAAGAAGAAAGCTCTGGGCTTATGTAGGGTCCTTAAAGAGTGACAAGTGCAAGCAGGCAGAGTCTAGTTGACATTACCCAGTAATATCAAGATGTTACTGCTTTTTTAGCCTAAACATAAATGGGTAATGGATGGTGTACTCCCCATACAAATGGGAGTCATAGGGAATAATTACTGTAAGCTATGCAGACTGGAGGAGCTTGGTTTTTTTTCTGTGAAAATCTTATGCAATCATACACACAACTGGGCTCTAGTAGAAAATGGTAAGCCCTTCCAATTGGCACACTTGTCCAACTCAAACAACTTCCTGTTGCAGCTGCTGAACACCAAAAATATGACTCTGCAATTCTGTTGCTTTGCTTTTCCAAAGCAAGTTTACTCTGCTTTGTACCTGGGACATCATTTGTTGCCTGCTCAAGAAAATCTTTTACCTGCCTGTCAGAGTATAATGCCACCTGTCTGTGTCTTTCTGAGCCCATCCTGGGTCCACATGGGCCAGCACAACACTTCTCCTCTGATTGCAAAGGATCACTGGGAGCATCCTTCATCCAGGATGACAGTCACTCTCCAAGGTGTTGGCTTCTACCTGCACTGGTGAGCTCATTGAGAAGTGGGGCCTGTGGTCAGTTCAGCACACAGCTCTGCTGCTCCTTCCTCTTGCGGGGAGGACTCCTCACATCCTTTCCTGCTCTGGCATGAGCTCCTCCCTCCATGTGTCCACAGGTCCTGCCAGGAGTTTTCTCCAGCATGAGCTGGGTCAGAACCTCCTTCAGGTATCCACCTGCTCAGGTGTGGGCTCCTCCCCGGGCTACAGGTGGATCTCTGCTCCCCCATGGACCCCCATGGGCTGCAGGGCACAGCTGCCTCTCCATGGGCTGCCCAGGGGCTGCAGGGGAACCTCAGCTCTGGCACTGGAGCACTCCTGAGCCTCCTTCTGTCCTGGTGGCTGCAGGGCTGCTCCTCTCTCACAGTCTCACTTCTCACCTCTGACTGCAATTTCTCCTGCACAGTAACTTTTTGCCCTTAAATACACAATACCAGAGTCTTCCCTAATTTTTTTCTTCCCGCATTTAAAACAGGGAAAGTGCTCTTTGGCAGAATCAATGTTATCATACTTATTTAATTTATTGCTTTGCATGCAGAAAGCTTTCAAGAGGCATGATGTTTAGATCAGGTCTGAAAAAACCTTGCTGAAACAGAAGATGAAGTAATGAGAGCACCCCCCAGCAGAAACATTCTGTTAGAGATCAGTTAATTTTTTTGCTACCTGCATGTGTGAGGTAGAACTGTTTTGGGGGGTGAGAGAATGGAAATGGAAAACGGGACCAAGTGATTTCTTGTGCATGTACCACTTTTAAATTCCATGTGATTGCAGTAGGAACAGGAAAGGAGTTCACTATGATGGCTTCTACATGTTTAGAAGATCAAACTTTTAACAGCTGTTGCAGTTAACTTTCAGTGGTTTTGATGACAGCTCTGCATAAAACACGAACATACAAACCACGGGGTGGGTGGAAAACGTGACCAGGGCAGATGCCAAGCTGCTGTTTATTTTGTGCACATTCTGAGACAAAAGCATATATTGCCACAGCCAGGCTCTGGTTTTAATAGACATAATCCTGTGTAAGCTCCAGGGAGACACATGAATCAAAGGGTGGAAATGGGAGGAAGTTTTTTTTGTACTGACTACTGATGAGTCCTCCAGTCCTGGTACTGCTACTGCAGTGCGGAGGGTTGTGAAGTGCTGGATTTCACGCCAGCAGCTGTTCAGAATCGCTTGTCTCAGGTCTCCCTGGACATCTGGCCCAGACTCTGTCATTCCATCTTGCTATATTTGACTGAATTTATTGCTAAGAAGATGTCACCGAGGGCACTAATAGCATTTTAACTCGCATTTGATCTTGTGGCAGTAAGCATAGCATAATCAAAAAACCCATGTCTCCTCAGTAGGACATTGTGGCAGGGGGAGATATTTTTGCCACACATCTCCATTACATTCTGGACTATAGCTGGCTGGCAAGAATGGGTGATGCTTTCACAGGAAAGTAGGAGAGATACATTCTGCTAAAAATTCCAGAGATGCTACATGTTTCCTAAATACAGTTCCTGCTTATATGTTGTAGGGATAACAACAGGCAGCTGTGGAATATTTAAAAATATAATAGACCGAAGGACTGTCATCACATGAATCTCAGATGCTTTGCAAACAGCAGGAGATGAGGCTGAATTGTTTCAATAATGGGTTGATACCAATGGTTTGTCATTGATTTCAGTTGATTTAGTCTGTGATAAGATATCAAAAGCAGTCACATGTTCAGATGATTCACAACATTTATATTTCTATTTTTACACGTCCTTGTTGACTTTGGGTAGTGTATGAAGCACATAAAATATAAGACATATGCTACCACTGTTCCGTTACTGATGATGAAGGGCTTCCAGCCTTCAAAGCAAAACCTTGAACATCCATCAAAAGGATAGTCTCAAAGCTTCAGAAATGTCTTTTTTTGAGGTTGTTTTTGCCCAGGTTCATGATATATTCACAGAAGAACAGCAAGCTGTTTCTTTTTGGCCTTTAGTTTTAAAAATACCTCATGCACAGAGACCATGTCAAAGGGTAGACATCTGAATTGCCATATCTTGATTGACACTTCCTAACAGACTTATCAGTACAGTCAAATCTCACAAAAATACTGAAATACTAGAACATATCAACACCTAAGGGTATATTCCACATTTTGCTGCTTAAGAAGATGTCCAGATTAAGTGCAGGTACTGAGAATTTGACCATCACTTGAAAATATAGTGACTTTCAGATGGCTTTGGAAGCCTGTTAAAAGCTCAGCAGACAACTGCTGCTTTCTGAAAAGCTGCAGCTGGGCAGTGACCCAGCTGATGTCACCTCTGATATGTCCTGCTGCTTCTTGATGCTGCACTCCCACAGCTGTCTTGGTGCCTTTCTCAAACTCTGCAACGTCTCCATCTTCCAGCAATCACTCATGTTACAGACAACAGGATCACTCATCCTTTCATCACCACATTTGCTGGCTAATTGCAGTTTCCTGTGAAGGCATGAAAGGTCTGTGACAGAATTGCCAACTGATTTATCCTTTACTAAAGAAAAAAAAGACTTTCCATGGATGTGAGGAGACAAAATGTTTGTTTAGTGGTGATCTTCTGCCAGTTAGTTGAGGGACTGGCTGGTATCTTTTGGCTCCAGGAAGTACAGCAGAGATATTCAGAAATTCTTTTTCCCTTACAGAACTTTTTATTTTCAAATCAAATGTCTGAAACTCTCAGATCTAGTTTTCCACTTGGTCCAGGCACCACCAGCTTAGAGAGAAATGGTTCCAGAGCTGGTGTCTGGCAGGCAGCTTTGAGCTCTGAGAATGAGCTGTGGCTGCTGGTTGTCCCTCAGCCTCTCCACAGATCATGCAGAAGTGATTGTTTTCCCAGATCATAACTACAGTTCTCTTCTGGCACTGTGTAACCTCCACATCATTCAAATGCTGCATGTCCCAAGAAGGGCATCAAAGCTGGTGAAGGGTCTTTATCATGCGTCCTTTGAGCAGTGGCTGAGGGAGCTGGAAGTGTTTAGCCTGCAGGAAAGCAGCTGAGTTGGAATCTTAGCACTGTCTACAACTCCCTGAAAGGATGATGCCTTAAATGTTTAGCTTTTGTATTTTTCAGATCCTGTACTGCATTAGTGTATAACTCTGAATTCCATACAGAGTGTTAGTAATTTCTCTTCACATTTTGGTCAGACAAAACAATCCTGCCAGGCCTGACAACCAAGGACAGCCTCGGCCCCAGACCCCAAAAGCATAAACAAAAGTGAACTGGGGGGAAGCAGACTGGGGGAATATGACTTCATTACCTGAAGCTGTAATTGGACAATTAACCCCTGATATGCAAATAGACCAAACTTATATCTGTCTGAAAAACTTGTGACCATTGTCCATCTTGGGTGTAGCCTCTGTGAGGCTTTCACACTGCCCAAAGTGTATCTATTGAGATTTATCCTTTCATAAATACCTACTTCATTTCCTAACTCTGTCTAGCCTCTGTTCTTGGTAGCCATTCCAAGGCATCATAGCCAGGTGGGGATTTGTCTCTTCTCCCAGGTAACAAGCAATAGGACAAGAGGAAACAGCCTCAAGTTTTACCAGGGGAGGTTTAGATTGGATATTAAGAAAAATTTCTTCACTGAAGGGGTTGTAAAGGAGTGGAAGAGGCTCTCCAGGGAAGTGGTGCAGTTACCATCCCTGGAGGTATTTAAAAGACATGCAGGTCTAACACCTGAGGACATGGTTTAGTGGTGGACCTGGCAGTGCTGGGTTAATGGTTGGACTCAATGTTCTTAAGGGGTTTTTCCAGCCTAAACAATGCCATGATTCTAAATAAATTCTTACTTTGCTTGGGACTCTGAAATGAACAGGTTTATTCTGAGATTTGCAACAGTGGTGTTTTATGACCAGCTCCACTTCTGAAAAAGAAAATCTTATTCTTCCTAACTTCCTTCTCCCATCTGCCAGCAGATGCATCTATGTGGCACCATCATGAACTATAGCAGGAATCCAGTTAATATTTTTGTTTCCTTCCCTAGATTAGATTTTACTCAGATTTATTTCACCATGCTGTCCCAGGGGAGGAACTGGCACAAGGTGAGAGCAGCTAACTAGGAGCAGAAGACCTGGACTGTGTCCTTTGGTGCAGTGCTAGCTCATATCACCTTGATGAACTTTAGTTAAGGACTTCAGAAAACTGAGAAAAATCCTTCATGAGCTCCCCATGCAGACCTGAGCCTGTGATCTGATGTGCTCTGGTTTATGCTGTGCATGCAGTGGATTGCTGGGTGAGTTTTTCCCATTCAAACTCCACTTCTAGGCTTCAGCACAACGTGCTTGCCTTGAATAAACAGCCTGCTTAACAAAAATATCCCACTGCAGATGGATCTCTTCAGGATCCTGTTCAATTTTCCTTAGACAGGCTTTCCAGTACATGTAATTGTTGCTGTTTCACTGCTGCCTCAGCTCCTGTTTGCTCAGGGAGGGATGGCAGAGTTCTCCTCCTCAGACAGGCTGTGTCTGGCTGGGAGCATCTTGCTGGGGGTTGTTGGTAGGAGGGATGAGCGAGCTTGCCACCACCTTCACTTAGACACAGACTGTCAGTGCCTCCAGGCAGCACTTTGGTATTTCTGTGCACCTGGGAAGCTTTTCTGCTCCAGAATGGATGTTAGCTCTGTTAGAGTTTCAGAGAGTGATTTATTGATTTATTTTCATTCCCTTGTACATTGGAAAAAGCAATGGTCTTAGACATTGCCTTCAGGTGATGAGGATATTTCAGCATCTGTGGCCTGATTTCTTCTTTTTGCTGAGGGAGAAAAGATATGAATCCAAAAGTCTTCAAAAACCCAGAGTTTTAGAAATCAGTCTGTGATAGAAAGTGGTTTTACTTCTTTTCTTTGATGCAGTTTATGAGAAAAGGAGTCTGTTCCAAACCTGCAACTTCATACAGACCACTTGGAATATTAATATGGGACTCTGAAGATAGGAATATAATGAAATGAGATCAATTAAACCTTTTGCACTTGCCTTTCTTATCTCTAGCTTCTTTCTTTAGCAGTTACAGACAAATAGTATCATCATAAACCACAGGCAATCACTTTATGTAAAGCAGTGAATCTCTGGACTGCCAACAACATCTTGTCTGAAATCACAAAATCTGGCTGGATGATAACATCTCCCCTAAATTGTAATAGGTTTTCTTGCATTTCAGACAAGAAAGCTCTCTGAACAATGTTTGAAGTACAGTAAAAATAATTGTAAAGGCAAAGACTCAGATAAAAGTAAGTCCCAGATTTAGAAAGAAATATTGAGACAATCAGGAAAAGCATGGGTCTCATAGCCCTATGAAAAAGTAATGTGCTGTTTGGGGAAAAAAGAAGGGGGGGGGGAAATGTGGTGACTATGGAAGCCATTTCTAAATAATGCAGAAGTGAAGGAGAAATACAGAAATAAGAACAGGCAAAAAGCTGGAACAGAATCTTATGTGCTGGAAGTAGCTTGTTTTTCAGCCCTGTCTGCAGCCTGCATTGATTTTGCAGGAGCTGTGGGTGCTCAGCACTTTCAATATTCAGCTGTGGAGCCCAATACTTCTCCAGCTGCAGTCAGAAGGAGGCTTTCTGTCTGCTCCAGTGGAGTCCAAATGATGGGGTAACATAGGCAGCTCATCCTTGGGGCAGCACTGTCTCTCTTGGTGTGTTCTGGCTGATGGACAGCTGAGGAATGCTCAGCAGAAAGAATAACCTCTGAAGATGGCCAGATGCTCAGCAGGAGACCAGGGCAAGGCACTTGAAACCCTCTGAGGGTTTAGGTTTACTAAGTTACAGGCTTTTCTGTCCAAGAAAAACAAAGCAATGAGGAGAAAACTGTTGGCATGTGGCCTTCACGAATCTTAAATACTTTAAATTTCAGTAGATTTGTACAGTCAGGCCTTTCTCCCTCCTTCATTTACAGCCCCTAAACTGACCTCACACTGAAAGGACACCAGTTACTTAAAGTCTTAGTGTTCTAAGCCCGTTTTGTGGTTAATTTTCATGCTTTATGTGGCTATTCACATCAAAAACTAATGGTAACTCCCAGCACAATCTATAAATGGAATAGACCATTGCCTGCTGTGGTTAGGTGCACCAGCAAATTAAAGATTTCCTCTGCTTGATTTGGGGATGTAGTTCTTTTTAGGATAGGGAAAATAAGATAGCACCTCTGGGGAGGTGCTATGGAGATTTATTTCCAGTTCTCCTGACAGACCTGGTAGAATTTATGGAAAAATTATAGAAAAGCTTGAATCTGTATCAGAGCATGCAAAAGCCATGCAATGTCTTAAAGGTCCCATCATAAGATATTATAATTCTAAAACCCAGTAGGTTTCCTGAAACCCCCAGCTTCTTATAAAATGAATCTTTCTGTAAACCCACTATAGCAATGGTGATCTTGGTCTCTCAGGGCTGGTGGGTTTTTTCTTTTGCTCCTGGCTCCATAAATTCCAGCCTCAAAGTCTTGTGAGGAGAAAATGCAAGTCCTGTGATTCAGCCTAATGAAGGAATTTGAGGTACCATGGCAGGTCCTGGATTTCATAGAAGAATGAAGTGTTTGCTGGTAATGGGCTGCCTGTGACACCTGGGAAAAGGTTTGGCACAAAAACTCAGCTTTCTCTTCAAATAGATGAACCAGAAAATTTGTGACCTTTCAAGGTATTGAATCAAGTGCATCACCTGATAATTGAAATGATTTTGGAAACAATTTCACAGGCAGAACAGAACTGTAAGACCAAAACTCTGTTCAGAGCTAGATAAGCTGTCACATTAACACCTGGAACAAAATGAGCAGGACCATGTATTTGTGAGATCTGGGATGAAACCATTGCTTCCAGTTCTGTGTTCAGCTGAGCTGTGTTTAGAATCCTGTGTTATTTATTTCTGTGATCAAAGCAAAGCTGGGCATTTAGGTTTTAATGGCTTATTTTGAAGCTGTAGGTAGATCATAAAATCATAGAATGGCCTGGGTTGGAAGGGATAATCTCATTCCAACCCTGTTGTCATGGACAAGGACGCCTCCCAGGTTGCTCAGAACTGCATCCAGCCTGGACACTTCCAGGGATGGGGCATCTGGTTGAACAGATCTGTGGTGCCTGTAAACCTTGAAACCTTGCACTGCAACAGAGATCTTCATGTTATTACTAGAGTTCAAACTCAGTGATACAGTGATTTCATTTCTTATCCCTTGGTAATATGAAGTGGTGCATCCTTTCTCCTGTGGAAGTTTGTAAATGACGCTGAATTTCAACTTTTTTTTTTTCTTTAAATAAACCAAGCCAACAAACAGAATTGAATTCTAATGTACTGGTCTGTTAAGAATATTTCTTCCTCAGTGGCAGAGCTGCAGTGTGGTTTAACTGGTGGGCTATTTTTGTTAGTAAATTGTAGGCTTAGTGATTCAATCCCATCAAATTCCCTACAAGTTACACCCAAATACCAAATTGCTTTTCAAATCAGTAAGCTTATGATGCAAAACAAAAGCAGTGGGAGTACTCTGACACCTTGGAGAACTGCTTTTTTGATCAAGTACTAATTAAGTTCTTTAAAATGCAATTAAGAAAATGTTGCAAGCTCTGCTGTATTAATGTACTTTAAAATGGTGGAGAATAGTTCTAAGTTCTGCATAAAATGCTTTTTGGCATGCTGTATATTTTGAGAACTTGAGTACTGCTGCTAATCCTGGCCAGAAGCAGGGAAGGTATCTTTCAAGTCAGGTAGCCCAGTTGGATAAGGTGATTTTTGTCACTTGCTGTCCTTGTCTGTTGAACAGCAGGGGCATGGGGCATGAGATTCCTGAACTCCATTCATTTCCTTATGGATTAGTCAGTTTGGCTATAACTTCATCTGTACTCTAGGAAACTAAGGAATTTATATATAAAATGCACATATATGTATATATGTTTGGGTATGTGCATAAGACATATGTTTGTTTCTATATGTATAAACTCTTAAAAATAAACCTGTGTCCTTTCAGCCTGAACTATCAGTCTTTTTTTACAGTGAGGTAGATATAACTATGACATGTTAAAGCTCTAGAGAGGATGAAATACAGGACATTTTTACTGCAAACTACACACAACCCAATCCACCTCCTCTGTGTGAGACTTCATTTGGCTACACTGCCATAGGAATCATTGTACTTTGTTCCTCCAGGGTTTCACAGCAAGATGGATAGCATATATCAGTTCTGTCTCTATATTAGTTCTACATCTACTGTAAAAATCTCTCGGATTTGGCACTGAACATGCAACAGCTCTGTCAGAGGCTGCAATACACAGGTGGGATGGTGCAGCAGAATTTTAGTCACAGTGCTAAAGCTTTGTGGCAAATGACTCTAATAGCTTAGATCAAAGGGTGTTTCTGAGTTGAAGACTGAGGTTGGATCGGAACTGAAAACCATAAATAGAATTAAACAATTTTGTATCTTTATATTCAGGTATCTTTGGCAGCATTCATATCATCTAACTGCAGTAGCCTGAAAGTTATTTGTCCGTGCTCTTTTGATAGTCAGTGGAAAGGAGTAGACATCTCAAGAGAATGTTTCATCCTTTTTGAGGATGACTGTTTGAGACAGGTGACATGATTCAACCTCTGGGCTCCTTTTTCTTTTAATTTACTTTTGAGAGGGCTTATATAACTCTCTCATTGGATTCTTCGCTTTGACAGCCTACAGCAAAAGAGCTGAACCTTTCCTTGCCACGTTCTGGGAGTACAATAATGTTTGTTTCTTTATGCCAGTAAATTCAGTCTGCTGGAATTTATATTACTGATGGGTATTCAGGCCAGTGGTGTTGCAAGCTGAGGTGGACGTGCTGCAATTCTCACCCAGCTCCCTGATGCTGCAGGGTTTGTGCAGTCAAAGGAGACAATGTCAGTTCAGAGAGCTGTTAGCAAGTATTACCATATGTTTAGGATCATACATTCTACTGCCAAATTTATTTAATCTCTAGAGGACTACTCCTGTGAGAAGAATGGATCCCTCTCTCTCATCGTTGGCTTCTGCCCAAATCTTGTGATAAATTGGTCCTTGAAGTTAACTATGTTGTGATATTACCTGCTGTAGTCTGTTGACTCATTTATAGCAAGGAGATAATACTTTAAAAAACAAATAATGGCTGCAATACAATTAAGAGTAACAGAGACAGCTTTTTAAATTACTATTATTGAAAGACACCTTTGTTGCTAATAGCTTTTTTGTTGTTGTTGTTGTTAATTGAAGCGTGAATCCACTCCTGCTTAATGATCTTTCCAGTTCTCACTGTAACAAAGTCAGACCCCAAACCAAACTGTACTTTATTGGAACCAAAATGGGAAGGATGCCAGCTCATACCAGCTTGAATGTAAATCAAACCCATGCTGGTGTATCCTGGTTGTCTTCCCATAGAGACAAGCTAAAAATTCACTTGGAGGACCTGGTGAACAAACCCAGTGGAAGAACTGCTGTGATAAATTCGTCCTGCTCTGAATGGGATTGAAAAGCTGGCTTTGAGCCAGTGGAGTTCTGAGTATGGGTTAAGGTAATTAAAAAATCTTTCTTATATGATTATTATCTGATAGAAAAAAACAGAAATGGCTTTAAACTGAAAGAGATTAAATCTAGATTAGATAGTAGGAAGAAATACTTTGAGGATGGTGAGACGCTGGAACAAGTTCCAATGGACCAGGACTTTGGTGTAGCAGAAGGTGTCCCTGCCCATGGCAGGTTTGAAACTGAATGATCATTTAGGTCCCTTCCAAACCAAACCATTCTATGACTCCATGATTTATTCAGATTTTCATTGAATTCATTCTGAGTACCTTTTGCAGAAGTGTCCATGCCAATGGCACCTCTGCAGTGGAGTGCTGGTTTTGGCTGGGATGGAGTTAATTTTTTCACAGTGCCTGGTTTGGAGATATGTTTTACATTTCTACTGAACACAGTGTGGAAAATTTAGAGATGTTTTTGTTATTGTTGAGCAAGGCTTCTCTGATGGAATACAGCATGCCTTGTCTCAAATATTTTGACTTGTATATAAGCCTAACACATATAGGAAGGATCATGTTAGAGAAGGGGTGTGCTCAGGACTAGCAATCCCTCAGGGACTAAAATGATCCAGACCAGTCTTGGAGCCACAGATTCCTGAGAGCCAGTCTCAATGCTCTCTGCTGCAGCACACTGACCAGGCACTTTGGAAAGGTCACTTTGGTGTCTAGACTAGGAAAGAGGATATCAATTTTTTTTTAATTCCTGACACCATATTTCCCCATATATTTTGGCAGTGTCCAGCCTCAAAAGTTTTGCAAGAGGGCACGTGTTGGCCATAATGTTCCTTCCCTAGCTGAGATTATGGACACCCTGCAATCACCACGCCCACTCCAGAGAAGTAACCCCACTTCTACACCTGTGGCTCTACTGGAGCTCATGGCTCTCGTGAAAAGGGCGAGAGAGTATAAAAATAGAAGGAAATCATCATTATCCTTGCTTGTAATGAATAGGATATGAGTCTTAATTGAATTATTGTGAGTGTATAATACTCACGAAATAAAACAAAATGTACTGGAAAATTTACTGTGTTAGTTTATTCAGGGATGTATCTGCTAACTATTCCTCCAAGCTATCAGAGCTCTGTGCTGGAATAGTGAATAATGCATGTTGATTTTTAACAAAGTTGTTTAAGGACAAGTGTAACATTTACAGAACTGCAAGTCTTTCAAAAATTCAACATAATTTACACTGGCTGTCCTGATTTCTATTAGCAAGCATAGAAGCAGATGCCTGTCTAATTTACCTGCCTGATAAACTGTTCTTTGTAGTGACCTTAATAATATCCTGAAGAATTAATTTCCTGGGCTAATATTATGTTTATAATTTATTTATCACCAGCTGAGTATTTACGTGCTCACAGCTTTACAAGCTGTAAGACACTGTGGCTTCACACAATGTAAGATGGTACACAGGAATCTATTTAATGTATGACTGGCTCAGAATCAAAGATTTTTATCATCTATAATTAGGAGTTTATCCCAGTGGGTGGGATGTTTTTTTCATCATAAATCCTTTTGCATACTATTATTTAGTTAAAAATACTGTCCTGTGTGCTTGCTGACAGCACAAGAAAACAGAATAGGAACTCTAAATAAATGGAATTAGTGGATGGGTTGCTACACCCTCCCACCACATTCATCTCTGCAAACTATTTTCGAGTTGATTATAAGTAATTTGGCTTTGGAGGTCGATAATTTTATTTGTTCTAGGGGGCCTGTAATAAAGAAAAGTCTCTCAGCTTTTTACTTTGATTTCCGTGGGCACATGCCTTGACCATAAAATGTTAGGTGCTACTGAAATGTTGAAAAATATCTCTCACTCTCACAGGGTCAAGAAAATTCTTCCTTGTTCAGATCCTAGAGATGGTTATTTCCTCTTTTTTTTTTTTAAGGTTCTTTATCTTATAACTAAAGCATTATTTTCTATTTTGCAGTGTAGAGTAGTTTCACTCCTCTGTATTTATGCTCAGTAATATCTCACTGCTAATTATTTTCCATGAACTAGTAGTATGCAAGATAATAAATGTTTAATTAACCAAACATCTAAGAAAGTATTAGACTGACTTGTCACAACTTTGTACAGCTATTTGCATACATTCTGATTTTCTTCTGGTGAATCCAGTGCTTTTCTTAAGCTTACACAGCAGGGCACTAAAAGACCTCAGAAATAAACCTTGGCTGGATAGATTTACACGTAGTGGAAATCCCTTCCTTGTGGGGTGCTCTGAAGATTTTCCCTGAGAGGTTTGATGCACTCAAGTATAATGAAGATGCACATTGGGTCATAGAGATCCAGCTCCTAGTCCTAAAAGAACTCCTGTCCTTGCAGCAGGGAAGGTGTGTGAAACAACTGCAGGAGTTCTGAGGAGATGGTTCCTCACTGCTGGCTGTATGCAGAGGTTTTACCTATGGGGACAGGGGTGGGGTTGGGGGTGTCCCTACACCTGCTTGGTGTGCTCAGCACAGCCCAGCTCTCAGGATGGACCTGGCCTGGCTCTGGAGGTGTCTGGATGTTGTTCTGCTCATGTGTGTGCCACTGCTCCCTGACAGGCACTGCCAGTGTGGTGCCAGCCTGAGGCTGCGTAGTGCAGGTCAGGAACGGTGCAGTAGCACTTGAGGCTGTAATTGTGCAAGGCTGACCCTTTCATCTTCTGTTCTTTCCTTTTTTCTTCTCAATAATTGTCTCCCCTTCACCACAAAATGCACAGGAGAAGAACAGCTTTTCAGGAAAAGTGTTTTCTACCCGTAACTCTGTGGTGGAGTGAGAGGGAGAAATGCCAAGGAGAGCAAGTAAATTGATGTCAGTAAGTTCACAGTCACAGAGGAGGTTTTGTCTGTGTTTTCTCTTCCCCCACCACCCCTCATTATAGAATAAGCTCCCAGGTAACCTGCTATCACCAGAACACACGGGACTGAAGGCACCAAAGACCCTCTCCCCTTCATCTCTTTTGTCCCAGGGGCTTGTGACTTTCCTCCTGTGGCTGGATGTGGGTTGAAACTGAGCAGGGGATGAGGTGTTGATCGAGTCACTAAGTGGAAGGGGCTGGCTGCTCCTCTTATTGTGGATTTCTGGTGAAGAATGGTCACTGATGGGGGACTCCACGACTTCTATGCACTCAATCATCCCCCACAATTGACCCTTTAAATAAGCCTCTTTTGGAGTACAGGCATCCTTTATTCTCTTCTGGACTCAGTTCTTTTTATAGCATCCACCTTTTTTTTAATGTATGTATATGCTCACACATCGATATATATAACTGGAAATGAATGGAGTGATTTTCTCTCAGTTAACACAAATAAAATCTTGGGAACAGAAACCACAGGGGTGGATAAACATGCTATTCATGCTGGGTGGATCTGTGCTCCCATGGGGGGAGGTGAGTGTCCTAATTTCAGAATAGTACAGACTGAGTTTTCATTAAATCAGTAGATGTTTAATTATACAATTTTGAATGGGAAAGTGGATAGTGTAGACATATATCTGCAATGAATCTATACTTATATAGTAATTTCTGTAGTTTTGTTGGGGTTTTGGTGGTTTAGGGTTTTTTTTTTTGACATGTTGATGACTTTCCTAGGGTTGATGGGACCCATGAAAAAGCAGCTGAAGTCAGTATAGAGAAAACATTGCCTGTGTGTTTTCCTGCTCTTGGGCCGAGCTTTTCATTTCACTTTTGTCTGGAATTCCAGGCTGGATGCTAAGTTTGATCCTCCCTACCCTTCTGGGTTTGTAGGTGAGGAGGAGTTGTGCTAGGGTGATAGCATGAAGAAATGTTGACTTTCACCAAGGAAAACAACATAGTGCTTACTCCCCTGTGAGTCTGCCAAGCAGCATTTAACCTTCCCTGCTGGATTCATTCATTCTGCTTTGGCAGAAAGCCATGACACTCTTTTTAATGAAGGTGGAGCATAAAGTGATGAATTCCAGCTGTGGGAGGTGGATCCTCTCTTGGTTAAAATGGGCCAGCTCAGGGAGTGCTTCTAGTAAGGTACACCATGGCAACATTAACTTAAAAGCAGTTACATTTAGAAGTTTATTATAGAAATATAGAAGTATTTGATTAAAGATCATCTATTTCCAACTTCGTGCCGTGGACAAGCATACCTTTCACTGGATCAGGTTCTTAGAGCTCCTTCCAACCCAGCCTTGAATTCTGAGAGGGATGGGGCATCCTAAACCTCTCTGGTCAGCCTGTCCCAGTGCTTCACTTCAGAGTAAAAAAAAATAAATTTCTAAACCTACTGTCTTTCAGTTTGAAGCCATTCCCCCTTGTTCTGTCACTCCGGGTTCTTGTGAAAAGTCTCTCTCCATCTCTCAGGTGTTGAAAGGCTGCAATCAGGTTACCCCAAAGCTTTCTCTTTACCTCCAGAAGAATCCAAATTCTCTCCACCTTTCTGCATAAGGAGAGATGTTCCTTCCCTCTAATCAGCTTGGTGGCTTCCTCTGGACTTGCTCCCACAGGCTGATGTGCTATCTACAATTATAAAGAGATTAATGCAAACAACGAATTGGATGTACATGTGCAGCTTTATCTTTGTTTGAGCAGATCCTGTCTGATGGAAACTTGGGCTTGCTTGGTATTTGTGCAAGATGTCAAGAGAACCATGATACTGAATCGTATCTTTAAATTACTCTTTTATTTGGACTTGTACATAACCTTGAACTGACTAAGAAAATGTATGCCATATTAAATTCTGGCAGTGGTAATGATCAAAACTCCCAAACCACCTGTGGGAGAATAGATGATGAGACTCGACCCTCAGTACTCATCTTGCCTTTGGAAGGTATGGAAACATGAAATAGAAGGCACATCATCACTGCTAAAATTTGTCACACTGATTGTCTGAATCCCATCAGCAAGACAAAAGTGGAAACTAGAAGCTGCTTCTTAAAGGACATGTGAGATTCTTTTTTTTCTAACTGGGCATAGTTAATGCCTGAAAAAAGATCACTTATGGGGCTGGTAGAGTGTGCTCTGGCTTCTTAAAAATGCAGGCTGATACAACACCTCATCTCTGTTCATCTTGGCCTCAAACTGCTGGCTTTAACAGCATTTTCTTCTGAGAAAGGAAAGATTATTTTCCAAAAGAGCAGATATTGCTGTGGAATATGAGATGTCTGATGTTGTGTGCAAGAGGCCTTGACGCTGGTCATAGTTTTCTGTAGATGTAAAATTTGTGAGTCTGGCAGAGAGATGGAAAAAAAGCTCTGTTGAGAGATCACCAGTATATTTTCCTTGTGCTTTCTCCCAGCAGAAAATCCCCCAGAACCTCTCTATTAGACTCTGAGCTTTCAGACCTTGGAGGAGGGATATTTTAATCTCTAAGTATCTACATATATAGAAATGTTTGCAGCATCATGGTCCTGGCATGGGCGGAAGATGGGAAGAAAAATAAAATGGAAAATGTGGCCTTTGATTAGAAGGCAAACTGGCTCTAATGGAGGTGATGAGAGACAAACTGTAGACTTTGTTTGGCCATAAGGCAGTAGAGTGATTTTCTTGTCTAGTGGCCTGGAAGGCTGCCACGCTGTTTCTCAGTAACTAATCCTGAGTCAGTTATGGGCACAGAAAACAACACCACGTATCCAACACTTTCCAGGGAAAGGGGTCAGGCACTGAGGGTGGTGATCACTGCAGGGAACAAGTTTTCAATTTCCCAGCAGGAGCACGGGGTCCGTATCACTCTCCTCAACCCATCTGCTTCCCAGAGGGGCACTGGGGGAACAATTCAGCCTCGGATCATTATAAAGACAGTCAGTTCTTTGAGAAGCTAATGATGTGGTGGCTAGTGGATGGCTAGGAAGAAACAGATCCAAGATGGATCAAGCCTAACTATTAAAAGGACTTGGGGTTTCCTTGTCTTGCTTCTTATCTCATATGAAAATTCTCTCTTTCTGTAACACTGTATAAAAGCATGTCCTGCCCAAAGAAATGCACCTCTGTAGGCCTTTGTAAGATGGAGCCACTGTCATCTGGAAGGCATTCTGGCCACAACAGCCACCACTATGAGCTTAAGGCAATATCCTGTAAAGCTGAAACTATCAGTGTTATGAGTGACCACTGGTACATTCTCAGCATGAACTTGTCTCCTTTGTGCTCCACTGTCATCATGGAATCACTAAATTATTAAAGTGAGAAAAGATCTCCTGAGATTATCAAGTTCAAATCTTAACCTTTCACTGCCACGGCCACCACCAAACCTTGTCCCTCAGTGCCACATCTACACATTTTTTGTGTGCTTCCAGGCATGATGATTCCACCATTTCCCTCACCAGCCTGTTCCAATTCTTGACCACCCCTTCAGTGAAGAAATTGTTCCTAATGTCCAATCCCGGGTGCAACTTGAGGCCATTGTCCTCTTTGCTTCTTGCTTGGGAGAAGGGACCCACCCCCACCTAGCTACAACCTCCTTTCAGGGAGTTGTAGAAAGTGGTAAGATCTCTCTGAGCCTCCTTTTCTCCAGTCTGAACACCCTCAGCTGTTTTTTATCAGACTTGTGCTCCAGACCCTTCCCCAGCTTCATTGCCCTTCTCTGGACATGCTCCAGCAACTCTATAATCAATACTTGAGTAACTCAGCCAAATATCTGCTGGTTCTGGATATCTCCATGCGAGCTCTGGGATGGAGGGAACCCCTTTGAATACCCCAGCTTCTCTGTGGATGCTTGTGCTGAGCAGCAGTGATGCAGGGCCCAACTCTTCCTGTGCATGCATGGTGCAGCCAGGAGGAATGCCACCCAGAGGGATGTCCTGTGCCAGCACAGGCCCTTGGAAGCCACACCAATGCCAGTAAAAGTCCTGGGCCCTGGCACTGTCCCACCACAGCCCATGGGACACTTGGTGGGATGGGTTCACTCTGTGCTAATGAGCTCTTTCTAAACAATGACCTGCCATGGTTCAGGGAATAGCAGGGTCCCAGGCCAGGAGCCTTTCCCTAATGGGCAGTGGGAATGTGGCATCCCAATTCTGGGTGGATGGGAGTTGGAAGAACAGTTTGGCTCTGCCTTCCTGCCCTCCTGGCCAAAGAATGAGTTTGGTTTGTATAAAGACATGGAAGTGCTGAGCATTGTAAAGCAGATGGGATGTTTGAATGTGGAAGCACTGGTCCGTACTACACTGTTTTGGGGTGCTGGGAGTTTCCTCAGCTAGTCATAAATGCTGTTGACAGTTTTTGTGTAGTGGCACAGCTATCAGGTTTGTAAGTAGTTCTTAGGCAAATAACATTCTTCATGGTGTTGTTTGTTTTTTTTTTCCTATGTGAATTTGGGGTTTGATACAGTGACCTGTGAAATCTCATCTGAGATGTTGCTGGGATGAGAAGCTCAGTGAAGTAAGGAAGGTCTGACCTCACAGCCAAAGCCAAGAAGATGATCACAGAGTCATAGAGTCACTGAATTGTTTGGGTTGGAGGGGAAATTATAAGATCATCTAGTTCTAACCCCCTCTGTAGCTAGGGCTACGGACACCTGTGAGTCGATCAGGTTGCTCGAGGCCCCATCCCACCCAGCCTTGAACACTTCCAGGGATGGGACAGCCACAGGCTTTCTGGGTGACCTGTACTATTGCCTCATCACCTTTATAATAAAGAATTTCTTCCTAATCCTCATATCTAATCTAAATCTGCTCTTTTCAGTTTGATGCCATTTCCCCTTGGCCTGTCACTACCTGCTCCTCTCCAGAGTTCCTCTCCAGATTTCTTGTATTATGTGAAGGTTTCTCACTGCTTACCAAGCCAAGGCTGTCCTTGATCCCTCCACATGGGGAACTTGAGGCAGCTGCCTTTCCTGTTGTCTGTTTTTACTTCTGTGTGATTTATCTAGCTTTATCTCTGTTCACCTGAATGGCTTCACATCCTCAGACTGAGTTTTAGGGGCTCACAGGTGTAACAAGCACACATTTGTTTGATAGCAGGCCTTGGTCATTAGGGATAGAGCTGACTTTGAGGTGTCCTGAGCTGTGCTTTTAGCTTTGTTTCTTTGTGATCAGCAACAGAAGCAAATGGGCATACACAAAACAAAACACCCAGCTACATTCCTCACTCACTTACATTGATCTAAAACCAGATTAATTTCACTTTAATGAATGAGCAACTAATCAACAGAGTTGGCCTATCACCATACTTTGTACTAATTAGTATTTTCTTACCAGTGCCTGCAGAAAAGCCAATCTGTTTTGTATTCTGAGCTGAAAAACACCCTCTGCAGCCATTTTCATCGCCAGCTTGTATGGCATTCCTCTGGGCTTCCGCAGCCTCTTACAAAAACCTGTTGCAGGGCAAAATAATTTCACCAAGCTTCTGGTGCTCAGCAGGCGTGGGGCACAGAGGGCTGGACATGCTCTCTGCCGTGGGGACTTTCCTGGAATTCACGCTGGCCCCCATTTGCTCATAGCTGGGTTTTGTGATAGCTGCTTTCCATGTAAAGTAGCTCAGCTTTTGTGGCATCCTAGCGCAGACCAGCGTGAGTGGCAGCTGTGCTCTGCAGAGACGGGAGCTCTGCCTTTGTTGGAGGGGTGGGTACTTGCTCCCAGTTATTCAGAGCCTCAATTAGAGGAGGCAAACTGTGGTTATTAGTTGTGCTCGCTGGGGCAGAGCACAATGAGCTCGGCTCAGTGTGCAGGGGAACCCCCCAGGATGGCTCAGGCAGCCCGGGCCTCCCAAAGACCCAGGGGGAAATGGGGAGGGGAGAAGGACAAAGCCTCGGGTGCTGGTGCCAGGCAGGGACACTGGGGCTAAACGTGTCAAAGGCAGCCCTGCTCTCTGGAGGGCTGCGGGCGATGCGTGGGAATGGCGCCGGTGCCAGCAAACCTTGGCACTGGGGCCTTTGTTCACCGGCGGGATTTGCTGAGCTGATGGATCCCATTTCCACTGCCCCGGAGGAGCATGTGGCAGGGGGCCAACTGGTCCACTCTGGGACTTGTGCAGCGTGTTTTAGAGTTATTAAAAGGGTCTTTTAAGAAATGGATTAACTTCCTCAGCTCTGTTTTCCCATCTTCTGCTTTCCCCTCTCATCTGTGTTCTGCATAATTTTTATAATGAACTTGCGGTCTTGCCACTTCAGGCTTTTGGCCACTCTAGCTAATGGCAATTATACAAGTATTTATAATCTTATCAGAAAGATAAGAATGAAAAGCTTTAATGAAAAGCTTTAATGTGCCTAGCTATTTCTTTACTGCAGACTTCACTGTTCCTTCCTTCACACAGAAATCCCCAGCCCAGCATGTGCCCTGACACAGCTCTGCAAACACAAACTCCGTCTCCCATGATCCTCACCTAGAAACAATTTCTTCTTCAGGTCAGCACCTAAAATATCCACTCCCAAAGTCAGTACCTCAGCAAGCCAGGTCAGATAAACTTGCACAAGCCTTCACCACACCCACTTGAGCCTCAAGTCTCTCTTTGAGAGGGGAGGAATCCCACCTGCAAAAGGCAACTAGGAACTTCCTTAGGATTGCAGTCCCTACCATAACATTAGCTCCTCTTCCAGTTCTGCCTCTGCATGGATAACATATAACTGCAAGTCAAACCTTGTTGAATGGGCAACTTCCCCAGGAAGTAAAGCTGAAATGTCATTTTTCCATCTTCCTTGAGGGACAGAATCTGTGATCCAGGTGAAATAACAGCTCTGACTGCTCAGCAGTTGCACAGATGTCTAACTCCTCTGCAGCATGCACCCACACCTTCTCCGTTGCTTCTGGATCTTATGGGCAGCTGGGAATGACCCTGCAAGATTGATTTGCTCTAGTTCTCCCTGATGAAAAACCAAAGCTGGTTGCTCTGTCCTTTACTGGGTGTTTGTGAGCCCTCCTGGCTGTTCTCTCTCTGTCCCAGCCAAGCTCTGGCCCTGCTTTTATTTTGATTTGTGCCCAACACACTCTCTTATAAAGTCTGGGAAATAACAGCTAAAGAGCTCCAAGAATTATTTTTGGCATCATGAGGCATCAACTATACAGGTTATAATCTACCTTTCTGCCAATCCACAAAGGGGGAGGAGTACCTAAGAAAATAGATTGGCTATTAGGAAAACATTCTTTACTGAAAGACTGTTTAAGAATTGGAACAGACTTCCCAGGGAAGTGGTGGAGTCACCATCACTGAAAATTTTCAAAAAAAATGAGTGGACTTTGTGATATGCTTCGATGGACATGGTGGTTAAAATGTTGGAGGCAATGATCTTGGAATTCTTTAACTATCTTAATGATTCTGTGATTCAGCTCTTCTATAGGACAGGGTTAAAAAGCCTTTAAAGAAGTAAAGTCTGGCTGGTTTTCAGTGCCTGTGTGGCTCTTTGGTGCACTGAGAGCATCTTCACTTTAGCACTGTACAAAGTGAAAGCCCAAAGTGGCTGTGCTGAAGAGAATCCTAGTGGATCTCCACACCAAGTGATGCAGGCTGAGAATGCAGGAGTGACTGTGAAATTCCACTTCCCATCTATGCAGCCCCACCTGATGCAGCAATTCCCAGCATATCCTCTGCAAAAGCATCACTTAGGGAGGGAAAAGTCCAAGAGGAAAGAAATGAATTGGTATTTGGCCTAAATTTGAAAGGCAGGTTTCAGAGATCCTTGGAAAAATTTAGAGATGTGTAAATAAAAAAAAATTTAAAAAACCCCAAACCTGTTAGATGTGCTTTAAAATGTTTAGTGACCCTGCAAAAACACCTTGTGGGGATCAGTTTTACTACAGAAAACTTGCTGAACTGCTGCTGAGGCATCTGTTACAATATAGTAAATCTCCTTTCCTGAGGCCACAAGAAATTTTCTGAAATCCCTTTCCTTCTGAGGCTGGAGAGGTGCATGCACAATGAGCACAATGCTGAATGTTGTCCTTCAGGACTCATCAGAAGCTCTTGAGCTAATACACTGTACTTCTGCCTGCAACATTTAATTTTATTTCAGATTGAAACATCAATTCCAAATCTCTCACTCCTAGCTGACAGCAGGTAAAATTATCCACCTCCCACACCATATACTCCTAGGTGCATGGGCTAGCAGACACTGTGTTTTGTAGGAAAAGAAACCTCTCAGAAATGATTTGGGACCTCTTAATTAAATGCCTGTCATAGGAAAAATGCTAATTCATCAAGATCAAAACTTCTGGGCAAAACCAATTTAGATGAGTTTTTGATCATGGAGAAGGATTGGGAAAAAAATCTTTGAAGCTATTAAAAGGCTTTATTTTGAACTTGTGGGTTTTTGTGAAGTGGAGAAGTTCTGCTTCTGGTTCAAAATATCAATTACTTAATATGTTTCAAAAAATCAATGCAAACCGTATTCCCCTTTGGAGAGTCAGAGTGCTCAGCTCCCTGGGGAGGGACAATGGGGACAGGTACCACTGGCCTGACTGTGCAGGTCCTCTGGAAACACAGATTCTCTCATGCTAGGATGTGCCTTTTGTGGCTGTGCAGCTGAAAGTTTTACAGCATTAGCTCATCCTGGTGTGTCTGAGGGGAGCCTTGGGTTGTGCTGCTGCCAGACTGGCACAGCAATAGCACAATTTGATTCCAGGTATGTGAATAAGACAGCACAGGTGTATTACAGAGTGTGGCAGCCCTGTATTAATGCAGAGGGCTTGATAAATGGGTTTTTTCCTGGCACAGATAAGATTTTAGTGGGGATTGAACATCTCAGTACTCAGAGCTGGCAGGGCTATAGATGCTGATTGATACCCATGTGCTTTCTCCCTCTTGACTCTTTTCTTTTTTGTGCTCTGGTTTGATTCTTTCCCTTTCCCTTTTCCCTTCTTGCACAGTTGTCTTGTCTGAAGTATTTTCTTAGACCTCCTTAAAAATGAGTGGTTGATATTTTTGACCAAGGAAAACTCTGTTGGGGGAACAAAAGGGGGAATTGGCATTTGAACTATGTGCACCTGGCTTGAGTAACAGAGCCCAGATTGTGCCTGCATTTATTTATTGCTCACAAATCCTTATTTTCCAGGCTCCACTTGTCACATCCTTTGTTTAGCAGAGTGTGGAGGGGGCAGATGCCCTCAAAACCAGTTCTGGTTAAGTTGCTTTTCTTTTGGCTGCTTTTATGCTTCTGAAGAGAGATTGCATGTGAAGGAAGCACCCAGATCTCCTGCAAACCTCCTTAGAATGTTTGGGCCTGGTGGCGTGTTTGGAACTGGCAGGTGGATGAAGCTGTTTGGATAAAGTTAAGATAGGACTGAAGTTATCTTTCAAAATTTAAGTCAGAACTGAACTCAGTGCTTTCAACCTGGCTATTTTTAGGTGTGTCTGAAAGCTAAAAAAACCCAGATAGTATCCTAAAGGTCTTTAAATCTGTCTTTAAGACAAAATATCAATGGTCTGTTAAAACCCTTTGGGGGTAAAGAAGCAAGCACTGGGCTTGCTTCTGCCATCCTTCACTCATTTTGAGTAATGCCTTTTCCTGCTGGACTCTGTAGCACCCTGGAAGGCAGAGATAGAGCTCTGAGACCCAGCAGCTTGTGGTGGCACCTGATCTCGGGCAAGCCCTTTTTCCCACATGATCAATCATCCTCAAGCTGTTCTCATTGGTGTCCCCAAGGTTTAACCCCAGGAAGATTATTGGATGGATGTCTTCTTCTTAAAGGATCTCTTCTCTAGAGCTGTACCACCACACAAGTGTCCCATTGCTTTCTCTGGCTGGCCTTGGGGCTGGCACACGCCTGCCACTACCTTCTGCCTCTCTGTGGCCAGTTCCATGCCCTGCCCAGGAAAGGCCAAATTCAGCAGGGTGTGGACAGCAGCCAGGCAAACTTCTGAGCTTGCTGAGGTGCACCCATAAAATGGCATCCTTCAGCCAGGATGTTATTTTAACCTGGTTTCTTCTAAGAGGAAACTGAAGTCACTTACTTTTCTTAAATCCTCTCCATTTTGCAAAGGTGATGTTACAATTCTTTACAAAACAAAACCAAACTCTTAGCCAGAGTCATGTCTTGTATTTATACAGAAATTTCTTTGCTTTCCTTTCATGATATATTTATACTGCTGCTGGTCAGAGTCCCAAAGCCACAGTTGGTGTAACCCCCAGAAATACCCACATGGAAGAAGACAGTGTTCAATTTGCAGTTGTATAATTACACCAGAAGAGTAATGGCAGTCAGAGTCCCTCTTAAACTCATCCTTGAGCTATATTTCTCTCTTGGAAGTTACTTGAGAACAACTAGTGTATATTTATTGATCAGCTGAAAAGCCATGAGCTTTGAAACAAGTTGCTTCTAATTAATTCACTTTTGGAACTACTGTGAGGGAACAGAATGCCTTACCTGGATTTCTCGTTATTATTCTGGAGAAGTAATTGCTTTTACAGAAATTTAACAAATAAAATAACATTTGTGCTCTGCCCAGATTTGCTTTTTTAAAAAAATCAATTATAAGCTGTGACTTGGCATCTCAGCTTTCTGGCAGTGCTCAGATGAGGAGACTCCACGCTCTTGTCTCTGTGCTGTGGCACACGGGAGGATAATGGACAGACTGTCTTGTCCCTCCAGCCAGCAGTGGGAACTGATGGCTTCAGCAGATCTGTAGCTGCACTGCTCCATTGGGCTCATCTGGGGAATGTGCCTTTGGTGAATGCCCAGTGCAAGTGAGATTGATGGGGTTTTGTGGCAGAAATACTGCACTGTTCCTGTTCAGTGAGAACCAACCTACCGGAGCATCACACCGAGTTTATTTTTAATCATTCCAGTCGTTTCAACTACAGGACTAACACAGAATTGCTATTTAAAACCAAATAAAAAAACCCACCTCTCCTATGTTGATAGCATTTTACAACGTTTGAGTCCATCCTAAAATCAGTCATTGCTGTAAGAGATTTTGCATTTTTTGCTACTGCTGCTACCAGCTCCCTGTTGTGAAATCTGCTGCTGGCAGAATTTTGCTTCCATATTACTTGTTTAATAGCATAGGAAAAAAATAAGAGTGATCTGCTTGTGTTAGTGAAATGCTTCTCCTGTTTCTACAACTAACATTTACATGGTACTGATCTTTATAAGTTTGGTACTGGTCTTTATAAGTTTTTAAAGGAGTATAAAGCCCAGATGTTTTAGCTTGGGTCTTCTTATACACCACAGAAATCTCATTGTTCGTTACACAGGAGGATATTGGAATTGATCCATGTCCAATGGTGCAAAATCCAAGAATATAAAAACTTTATTTTCTAAAACGTAATGGGTGAGAGAATGATGGAATTTTTTTATGCTTGGCAGTTCTGCAGCTGTGAGATGGTGGGCAGGTGAGACAATCTACCTGGAGTGCTTTCTTTTCCATCCACAGACTACTCATTCCCATCTGTACTCCTGGAGAGGCCCTGTGTGCTGATCTCTTCTTTCTGCACTCTGGGATCCTCACTTTGGCAGGTGGGGTGGCTTTGTGTCCCCACAGCCAGGTGAGCAGTACCTTTGATCTTTGCTCTTCATCTGGGACACAAGGCCAAGCAGGAAACTATTTTAGCTTTGCAGCACCCTGTTCTCTCCAGCCTCTGAGGTACAGGCAGCAAACACCTAAAACTGTGCCAAAGAGCAGCTGCATCAGGAGTGACATGTTCCATCTGTGCCAACAGAGCAGCCACTGGGGAAGGGCTGGTTGCTGTGGCTGCTGGCTCCTGGAGGATGTGCTCCAGTCAGCTCCATCCTCTTAAATATTTTATAGGCCATCAGCACAAAGACATATTCATGGCAACTCATCTGCTTAGGCAATGGTTGGCCACTCGGAGAAACCCTGGATGGCCACCCACTCGAACCAAGGACGCTTAGCATGGTGAAGCTTCACCTCTTTTCCAAAATGAGAGAAGGAGGTGGACTCTACTCCAGAGCAGCAATCAGCTCCTGGCCTGGATGAAGAGCAGCTGCTAATTGCTTTCCTCAAAACCTTGTGCTGTTTGCTGACAAGCTCCTTGGCACACAGTCTCTGTGTTTGTTTAGGGGCAGACACAAGCAAATTAGCTTGGAAGTGCCAAGGCCTGATGCTATTTTCATAGTTCCCACAGTGCCACTTATTCCCTGTGGGAGCATGTGCAAATTAATTCTGTATGCTGCTCACTTAAACGGTGCTAATTGCATCAGTCCTCTTGACAATATCCTTCTGCTGGCAGTCATACCAGAGTTTCCAGCATTTGTGTGGGTGCATTGGAGAGGGAGAGGTTCTCTGAGCATCCTGCAGTGCAGGTATCCCTTGGAAAGATGAGTCCTCACCAAGATTCAGGAACTTCTCTAGAAAAATTTTAAAAGGTGTTTGAAGCTGAGCTTAGGGTTAGATTATGGGGTCAGCCTAGAGATGGGGCTGGTGGGCTGTAAGGGATTCCCTGTGCTGGTGGAGGTGTGCAGTTGTCACTTCTTGTGTGCTGTTGGGGTGGGAGCACCTGTGGTAGCATTGTCCCTTTTGGAATCAAGATCCAGAGCACAGGACAGAGAGAAAGGAAAAGTAAAAAAGGCAATTGATAGTAACAAAAGGAGAAGAGAGAGATGCTTGGATCCAGGGTGAGGAGATGGTATAAATACAGAGTGCAGCCTGCCACATTGTGGGAAAAACAGAATTTGTCACATGTCTCTGATGTGAAGCTCCAGTGTAAGTGAGGCAAGACAGGAAGAAAAGTGTAGGAGAGGAATTCAACCTTTTTTTTTAGATTTACTTTTTCACCTTCAAAAGGACTTCAAGTGCTTTGCAAATGCCAGAGCTCCCTGCACTCCTGCTGTCTCTGTTTAAACAGGATACAGTAATTCTTTGCTGTGCACACAGCCCCCTTCCCACTTTCCCATTTGCACGGAATGCATTTAAGGATTGGTGGCCTGTGACCATAAAATCAATTAGCATTTTTGCTTTTGATCTGTATTAGAGAACTCTTAGCAAAGGCTGCTATTTATGGGCTGTATCTAAACTAGAACCTGTAAATGTGGCCAGAAGCATTCCTGGGCAGTGGAATGCTCTCCTCTGCCCTGGGGTCTGGCACCTTTCACCCCAGGCAAGCTGACACTGCGCTGGAACATTTCTGGGGCCCAGGTGGGTACTTCCAACGTGCCAGGGAGTGTTCCTGCTCAGCAGCCCTCTTGTTTTTGGAGGGTAAGACCATTTGCTAGCATGGATATGGGCTTGAACATGCCTTGGCCTCAGTGCCCAGGAATGCACCCAACCATGCTTGTTTTAATTGGATGGATGTAACTCTGGTGCCTTTGACAGATGTCTAATTTGGGAACTGCCTGTTCCTAGATTTCCCCTAGAAACAATAGGAAGAGAGTAGCTTTTTCAGTGCTACATCAGGGCACCTAAATTGAGATTCTGCTCTGAATTGCTCTTTGAAGGAGCCCTGTTTCTCCATTCTTTAGAAAGAGCCTTTCAAAGAAGGCTTCCCTCTTGCCTGGCACCTTAAATGTTGCATGAGAGCTCTCTGGGGTATAATACCCTGCAGTAATTTTGCTTACTCTCTCTGTGGAACACACCATCTGCTGAGCAGTGCCAGCACTGAATGGATGGTCACACAGAAATTCACTTTTTCTGGCTACTGTGCTGGAAAAGAGGAGGGAGCCCTGGGGACGCAGATACCCAGAGTCCCACTGAAGTCACTTGGGAATTTCTCAGCAGACAGGGGAGCCTGGGGAGCAGTTCAGCTGTGTGCTGGTGCATTTTCAGAATAATGTTTTAGTGGAAAAATGTGACAGCTTTATGAGGAATAGGGTGTGCTGTGGCTGTGCTTTCTCCACCTGAAAGCTGTGGTGTGGTGATGAGCTCTACAAGAGAGCTGGACAGGGGTTTTTTGGCAAGGGTTGGTAATAATAGAAAAAGGTAATGGTTTTAAATTGGAAGAGGGCAGGTTTATATTAGATATCATGAATAAATTCTTCACTGTGAGGATGGTGAGGTACTGGAACTTTTTGGCTGGAGAAGCTGTGGATGCTGGATCCCTGGCAGGATCAAGGCTAGGTTGGATGGGGCCCTGTGAAACTTGGCCTGGTGAAAGGTGTCCTTGCCCATGGCAGAGGGGCTGCAAACAGAGGATGTTTAAAGTCCATTCCAGCCCAAAGCACTCCATGATGCTCTGATTCTATCACTGTAGTGACAGAGAGCCTTTGTGTGGGAGCAAATATGGAAACCTCATCCAGCATCAATCTAGGCATTATCCGAAGGAAAAAAAGACAGAATCGACCTTGGCTTCAGCAGCCACAAACGAGGGATTTTCCTGGCACTGATGGACTTCAAACTCCATGGTGTGATGAAGATTCAGTGTGATTTCAGAAAGGAAAGGAGAGCTGCACAAGGCATTAAACTGCAAGGTGTAATCATATAATTGCTGTGATGCTCTGTTGTACCTACACCTTGATACAAATTATAATGTTAGTACAGACACTATTGCAGTATCATTACACTGTCAGGGCCGCCTGGCACTGTAGCTGAAAAAAAAAATACAACGTTTTTCCTTATAAATTTGTTTCTGTGGTGGGTGGCACTTTATGGATTGGGTCATTTGCAAGGAAAGAAAATCTGACAACAAACATTTGCCAAAAAATATTCAGTTATTATGGGCAGAGAACAGAGGTATTCTTTCACAAGAAGCATTTTTAAAAGAGTGAGGGGGGAAAAAACCCTTAAATTTGGAGGCTATAAAATGATCTATGTGCAATGTTTTATAAAAGAAAAGAAAAGAAAACAACAAATAAAGGTAGTACTATATATAGGAGTCATCAACTGACTGCAGGGAATTAAATGTGCTAAAGGAACTGCTGCACAGAGAACTGCCTGCATAATTAAAGAACAGAGCTAATGGGCTCTGAGGAAGCTCCTCTGAGAAACTACTTCCATGAAATATTCTTGACTTTAAGAAAAAATTTTCTCACCAGGCCCCTTCCCCTTTAAGTGCAATCTTCAATGGGAAAAATATTTCAATGTAGAAAAAATCTGCAATGCTATCTACATAAGAATATGAAACCCACCCAACCCTTAACCCAAATTCCTCTTTCTTACCAGGCTGTCTGCCTGTAAAGTTTTTTCTGCCTGTAAAGTTTTGGGAGACAACTTTTAGGGAAGCCTGCATTTGCCTTGCATTGCCTTATTCATGGATAGGATTATGAGGGGCTAAACTTCAGTGTCAGGGGATGAGACAGCTCAAATATTTGGGTTGGGAGTATCACACCTTTTGAGAGAAACTAGAGAATTTCTCTTGTGGGAATGGAATAATGGAGATTCAAAGTGTCTGAGTCTCTGCCAATGCACTGGGTGCTGCTGAGATTCTGGAATCCTGAAATGCTCAGTCTGGAAAGAAAAAAAAAACCAAACAAAGAAGAAACATGATAATAAATAATGTTTGCTTTAACCTTCTTGTGTTTCCATTCTCACCTCTCTACTTCATTATTGTGGAACTTGACAGCTACACATGTTCAGCATTCATTATACACCAGTCCCCAGAGGAGCCCTTGGCAGCTGAGGGCTTGCTTATCCTTGAAAGAATTAAAATGAGAAGTAAGAAACTGTTTCAGCAGAGTCCTATGGACACAAGGATGGAAAGCTGGCAGCAGGGATTTGTGTTTGTCACTTTACAGGGAAGCTTTCTCTATAGAAAGGGGCAGCAGAATCACACCATTCCTGGCCAGGAATTGCTATAACAGACACAATATTGCCATTTCCCTTCCCTTCCCTTCCCTTCCCTTCCCTTCCCTTCCCTTCCCTTCCCTTCCCTTC